>CAKNYM010051759.1:88641-113746 GCA_932195095.1 Andricus curvator | reverse complement strand
AAATCTTAAACTATGTGTCATATGGCGAAGCATCCTATAGGGGTAGAATTTTTGAATTATCATACTCTAGGGGGTAAGTGTTTTTAAAACTCAAGATAATATTATAATATAGAATCAATTAGAACAATTTTGTGCAAAAACAAGAGAGAAAAAACAATGATACCTCTTAAAACAGTAAAAGTATCAAAAATATAGAAGGGGTGATTTCCACCCCTAAATATGAACGATTGCCCAAAAAATTAATTTTTTTTTTATAGTCTGGGATCCTCTTTTCACCTGCAAAGTTACAAAAAAATCGGCGTCGGACACCAACCTAACCCCCCTTGTTAGTCGGTTTTTATCAAATCTCCACGTTGAAAAAAAAAACCCTGAGTCAGAAAAAAACAATTTTTACGAAGGTGTCAGTCCGTCTGTCTGTCTGTCTATCTGTAGTCTGTAGTCTGTAGGCACGATAACTTTCGAAAAAATAATCAGCTTTGAATATGCTTTGGCACACTTTTTTAAGGCCTTAAAAGAAAGAACAAGTTCGTTAACCAGCTATTTCGGATAAAAATTCAAAAAGTGAGAGTATTTTGAAAATTGTTGGGACCATTTTTTTCAAGATTTGAGAATTCAATACACGGTTTTTCATAGTACTCGGAAACTCCAACAATTTATCTTTATGACATTTTTCGATCAAAATAAAATTATCAGAGTTATAGCATTTTCAAAATCCAAAAAAAAAAACGATAATGAACATTTTAAGCAGAACAACGCACGATATGAAAAAAACAAGAAAAAAACGTTGCTCTTGAAAGTCCTACAAGATTATCATAACAACTTTTAGAATTTTGTCGAAAAATCAAAAATTCAAAATTTGATCGCACAAAAAATAATGCAAAATTAAAAATTCCATTTTTCGGTCAAACTATGCAAGATACAAAAAGAGATAAAAAAAAATTGTGCACCCAAAAAAGATATAAAAATTTGACATTAATCACTTTTTAATAGGGCGCTTAGTTTTTCTTTTATTCATAAAAAATGACATTAAAAATAAAAAAATTTAATTGTTGGACAAATGACACAAGCTATGAAAAAAAATTAATAGGCGAAAGTTGTTTACTTAAAGAGGATCTACGATTTTGTTATTTATAATTTTTAGAAAGGGCGAGTAGATTTTTTTCAATCGTAAAAAATAAGAATAAAAATAAAAAAAATTAAGTTTTTGAAAAAAAGACACGAGTTGCAATAAAATGTATAACAACCTTTTTTGTATAGGATATGCAGTTTTGTTTTAATTATAAAAACAAGACAATGAAAATACGTATGTTTCAATACCAATACATATTATGAATTGTGATAACATAGATTTATTGAAATGATAGAAATTTCAGGGTGGCTAAGAATAAAAATTAGTGCAAAATGAGGAGCAAATATTAAAGTAATCATGAAAAATAAAAATTTATACATTATTTCGCAATATCTCAATAAGCAGTACCAGCTTGAGATACAGAAATAAATATAATATACATTTGATATAATAGTATTGAACATAATGTAGAAAAGTTCGCATTTCGGACAAAATCGAGTGCAAAGTACGAGATACGTGATGAGAATGTGTTCGTTAAAACCAAAGGAGCTTTAACAAAAGAGAATTCACAATCACCAAATTACAGTTGTCGGTGATTTGACTTTTAATTTTAAAAGGTCTGTGCGCAAATGTGGGGGAAATACAAAGGCCGATCGCTTAGCGCGAGAACCAACAGTCGCCATTTTGTCATTTTTAATTTTTTTTTGGGAGGGATCATTTGAAAGAAAAAGAATTCCGACAGAATTCGCATTATTAATTTTGCACTTTAGATTACAATGATTGTATTTTTCAAATCATGATACTCAATTAATTAATTTGAAAGTTTCCAATTAGAAAGCATATAATTTTTAAAGTTTTTATAATAATTGTTCTTTAAAGGTTCACAATGTTTAAAATTCTTCAATTTTGAACAGTGAAAATTTCTATAAATTCAGTTTAAAATTATAGTTTTGAATGCAAAATTCTGAAACAGATTCATTTTTGAGGCCTAAAAACTAAAGTTTCTTTGCTCCAAAAGCTTAAATTAAAAAATTATTGATTTCAAATTTCTTAGTTTTTAGATATTTCGAATTTCACATTGTTGTAGTTTCAAATTCAAATATTAAAAATATCAGGACAATTTAACCATTATATCTTTCAAAACTGCGAAATTTCATATGAAAAACCTTGATAGTTTTTAATATAATAATATTTTAGATATAAATATTCTATTCGCTTAGTTTCAGTTTTAGTCAGTTTTAAATTTAATAATTTTAGATTACATATTCTAAATTATTTTGTTTCAATTGTAAACGCAGAATAAATTCAAAACAATGAAAACTTAAGGCAATAATTTAACAAATTAAATACTTAAAATGAGAACATATTTGAACCAGTCATTGAAAATTGAATTTTTACATTCTCATCAGAGAAGGTATTAGATTTGTGTAAAATTTGGCCCCCCCCCCCCAGTGGTTATGTCAAATGTCCACGTTTTGAGACCCCCTGAATCCAAAAAACAGGTTTTCGCGAATTTGTCTGTCGTGTGCCTGTGTGGCTGTGTGTGTGTTTGTGTATCTGTTTGTCTGTAGATTTTTAATCTGTTAGCACGATAATTGCGAAAGATTTGATATATTGGATTAAGCTTTGGTATACTCTTGAAGTGTCTTAAAATGAAGGTCAAGTTCGTTAGCCAGCCATTTTGGATAGAAATTCAAAAAGTGAGCGCATTTTCAAAATTTTTGAGACCACTTTTTTTCAAATTCAAAAATTCTATGTGCGGTCATTAGTAGTGCTCGAAAAGATGAACAATTTATCAACATAAATTTTTTTGATAAAAAAAAATTACTGGAGTTATAGCATTTACAAAATTCCAAAAAACAAACGAAAATTAACATTTTAAGCCAAACAACGCATGATATGAAAAAATGTCATAGGAAGAAAAACGTTGCATTTTAAACGCCCTATAAGATAATCATAACAACTTTTTAAATTTACTTGAAAAATCGAAAGTTCAAGTTTTGACCGCACAACAAATAATGAAAAATCAAAAATTCCATTTTGCGGTCTAACTATACAAGATACGAAAAGAGATGAATAGACAAAAATTGTACATTCAAAAAATATATACGAATACTACATTGAAAATAGAAACATTGAGTTTTTAGAGAAACGACACAAGATACGAAAAAAATAAATAGGAAAAATTTGTTCAGAAAAAAAGAGCTACAAATTTGTCATTAATAATTTTTTGATAGGATGCGTAGTTTTTGTTTTCATCGTGAAAATTAATATTAAAAATAAAAAAATTAAATTTTTTGGAAAACGGCACAAGGTACGGAAAAAATTAATAAACAAAAGTTGTTCACCCAAAAAGGATCTAAAAAATTGTTATTGATAATTTTGAGATAGAACAAGTGGATCTTCTTTTAGTCGTAAAAAACAAGATCAGGAAAAAAATTAAACTTTTGGAAAAACGACATAAGAGACGAAAAAAAATGAAAAGACAAAAGTTGTTCAACTAAAAATGATCTACAAATTTGTTATAAACTCCTGTTATGAAAACATAATAAAAACAAAAAAATTACCTTTTTGAAAAACGGACACAAGCTACAATAACATTTTATTTGACAAAATTTTTCGCCTAAATTATGTCTACAAATTTTCTTAAAACTGCTTTACACTAGGATGCGTATTTTTAGTTTAAATTGCAAAAAATAACATTGAAAATAAACAAATTAAATTCATGGAAAAACGACACAAGTTGCAATAAAAAGTTTGATAACAATATTAAAGTAATCATGAAAAATAAAATGTATAAATTATTTTGCAATATCTCAATAAACAGTACCAGCTTGAGATACAGAAACAAATATAATATACATTTGATATAATAGAGTTGAAAATAATGTAGAAAAGTTCGCATTTTCGACAATGTCGAGTGCGAAGCATGAGATATGTGATGAAAATGTGTTCGTTAAAGCCGAAGGAGCTTTAACAAAAGAGAATTCACAATCACTAAATTACAGTTGTAATGCCCGCGCAGCGGGCAGATTTTTTTATTTGAAAGTGTTCCAAAATATTGAATATTTTAAACTCAACCTAAAGAAACAATGTAATATCTTAAAATTGTCCAATTTTTATGTTAAGATTTAAACAAATAAATCATTTAAAAGTGAAAAATATTTTATTGGAAAATTTCAAGAATGAATAATGATTCTAAAGGAAGTGTTCAAAATTAAGCGATTTGAAACTGAAAATGTACGAATTTTGTTGTTTGAAATAAAAATAGTTGAAAATTAAACAATCTAAAATTGATACCCAGTAATTAAACAATTTCTTTAATTTTCAATGATTACAATTTTAGAGTTCTGCATTTTCACAATGAACGATAAATTTGAGCATTTTTCCTTCTCATAAGTTTTAATTTTGCAATTAACATTGAAATATTTGAATTTTGAAAAATATAATAACAACTTGAAACTGCTGAATATTTGAACAATTCAAATTTACTTAAAATAACTGTAATTGTAAAGAGTTTGAGTATAAAAAAGTTTCAATATCACAATTATTTGTGACTAAAATTTTTTCAGTTTTAAATTCGAAGTAGAAATTTTTTATTAATATTATTTCCCATTTTCTTCTTACTTTCGTTTTGAACGTTTTTTCAGAGAAATTCAATTTTGAAGGCTCAAAATTAAAATTTTTTACTTTCTGAACGGAGAAAATGACGGTGAATTCATTTTTTGATTTTAGAAAAATTTGCCTAATCAATTTTGATGTTAAATTATAATTTTTTTAATTGAATATAATTGAAAATTTCTACTGTTTAAGTTTTGACTTTGAAACATGCAATTCAGTTTTCAATTTCAAATTGTCAAATTTGTATCGTTTCAAATTGAAAATTATTCAAATTCAAAAGTTTTCGATTTTCAATTATTCAATTTTGAACGACTTTAAGTAGAAATAATACAATTTCAATTCTTAAAATTTTGAATTATCCATTTTTACCGTTTTCAAATTGTCCTATTCTAGTAATATTAATCTGGAATTATTCACTTTTGAGATTCTTAAATACAAAATATAATTGTTCAATTTTGAAGGCTTTGAATTAGAAGTGATACAATTTTAACTCCTTTTTAATGAAATTTTTCAATTTCCAAATTTTCAGTCAGAAATTTTTCAATTTTGATTACTCCTGTATTAACAATTTTCAATATCAGACACTTTCAATGAAATATTATCTAATTTTAAATGCTTTTATTTAAAAATTACACAAGTGTAATTCCTTTCCATTCCACTGACAATAGTGGATAAAACATTGTTAATGATTAATTCAGTGACCCATTTCTTGACATTTCATTAGTGAAATATCGTTGATTCAAATTTAGGGACTACATATATATTTTTTTTTCAAACTGAAAGTTTCACTTCTTGTTATTCAAATTTTCCAATGACATGTCCCGCAATTGAAAAGAAACAACATCATCCTAAAAGTTTTTCAAAAATGTTTTCAAATTGTGGTTCATACCCTCCTGATCGATGCGCTTCATTTTTAATCTTAAACATTTTTCAAACATGATAAATTTAATTGTTTGTGCTCTAATGTAAAATAATAAAATAATAAATATCTTTGGTATAGTACAATCAAATAAAAACCTTTATAGAATGGAATTATACAAACCATCCACGCAGAGGACAACAAGTAAGGTGATGCAAAATAGGACCTTCATGGTTATAATTTTTCGGTTACTTTACAATGTTCAAAGGCTTCCGGAAAACTGACTCTGTAGTCAATTCATGGGTTTATATACTATTTTTTGAGCCTAATGAGAAAAACAAACGCTTAGAAACGTTGCTAATAAATGTTTCTGAAATAAAAGAACTGATGTATTTATTGAATTTTCCATTTAAAAGAAAAAAATTAACGTACTATGGAATGTAATAATATTAAGAATTTTATGACCCAGAACATGAGTGACACTTCGAACGTGACTAAATTGTAATTTTTTGCTAGCTTATAATTACACATTAGCTTCCAGTTGCACGCAAAAATTCGAAAACATAAAAATGATCATACATCAGCTGGTGTTAAAAGGTAAAACAATTCTTTTCTCTTATACTTCTCTTGTTGAAATTTTCAAATCTGAAAAATTTTCATAAATTTTTTTACAATTACACTCGTTTTATTCATCATGCCATCATAATTATTCATCTACATTTTTTAACGATGGGGATATTCAAAATTTGAAATTTTGGAAAGTTTAGAGGGGAAATCATGAGCCGTAATCTGTTGGATGTCGATCAGAATACATCAGTTTTCTGCTTTAAAGTGAAGAATAATTTTATCTTTATAATACTTACACAGAAAAAACAGAAGATAAACTTCACATCGATTTCCGACGAAAGATTCTTTGCAACAAAAATTAACTTCAAAGGATAAACTTTACAGAAATATCGGTTAAACTTTCTTTTGTTTTTCCATGACAAACACATGTATTTTGCAAGACGCGAAGTTGGCTGAAAAAAACTTTATCGCTCTAAAAAATTTCCTGCAAGAAATTTTATTCTTAGTTTTTTCTGTGTAACTTTTAAAAACATTTTTTCCATATAAAATCCCCCCGCTTTTATAAATCTAAAACCGAAAAAATTACACAACGAAACAACAAATTTTATTTCTTAATGCACATCTACATTAGGGTGGTTCACAAAAATTTTTTTTATATTTTTTGGCGGCCGTATCGCGACAGTTTGATTCTCTGGGTGAGAAAATACTCTGACAATTTTTTAAGATTTTAAAAAAATTATTTAGATGTTGCGAGCATCCAATTTACGTAAAAAGTAAGATTTTGGTAGTTTTTGGTTTTTTGAAATATATACATATTAGTTTTAGAGAAATATCTTATGAATGAAATTTTTAGCTAATACAAAGTAAAAAACTCTCATTCGGTGTCCGATTATAAAAAAATTATTTGACGCCGGTAAAAGTCATAAAAAGTACGATTTATTAGGAACAGAGAGATATAAGATCATGATTGTATCCCTTAACATTTTTTTAAGCATTGCCGAAATTCTGAGACATTCCGGATACAATAGAACAAAAATATATAATAGATATGAGATAAAAAATTTAAAATCTTGGCACCAGAAAAAATAAAAGAATGAAAAAATTTCTTTAATAAGACTTTTAGTGGCTTCTCCATGAATAAAATTCGATAATACATAAATATATATAAGGATAAAGTTTAATAAATAAAAAATAGTCCCCTGATTACGAATATCTTGATTATTTTTTTCCAAATTCTGGTTTGAAGAGATTTCTTATATTTCAAGGTATTTTCAAAGATTTTCAAAAATTTGGAAGATTTTAAAAATCTTGAAGGATTTTAGGATATTTTTAAAGATTACAAGAAACTTCAATAGATTTCAAGAAATTTCAAAGAATTATAAAGATTTTTGATATTTTAGAAGGTTCGAAGGAATTTTCAAAGCCTTTTCAAAATTCCAAGTGATTCCAAAACATTTTCAAGGATTCGAAATATTTTAGTATACCTTGTAGGATCACAAGGAAGTTTCGAGAAATTTGAAAATTTTAAGAAATATCATCAGAATGCATGTAGCTTTACTGTATTTCAAGAGATTGTATAATATTTTAACTTAAATTTCACATTTTTTCTAAATTTGACAGATTAAAAAAATTTGAAGAATTTTAGGATATTTTATAAGGTGCCGAACAATTTCAAAAAATTGCAAAGGATTATAAAGATTTTAGGATATTTTAAAAGATTCGAAGGAATTTTCAAGAGCTTAATAAAACTTCAAAGCATTTCAAAAGATTTCAAAGATCGGAAATATTTTAGGGTATTTTAAAATATTTCAAGAAAGCTTCAAAAGATTTAAATAATTTCAAGAAATGCCATCAGCTTTCATGTAACTTTACGGAATTTCAAAGGATATTATAATATTTTTATCAGATTTCTAATAATGTATTTACAAGAATTAAGGGATTTTAAATAATTTCGAAGAGTTGAAGAGATTTTTAAATATTTTAAAGTATTTTCAAAGATTAAAATTTGTTTTTTAAATCATAAAGAATTTGAAGGATTTTAGGGTATTCTAAAAGATTCCAAAGAATTTTTTAAAGCTTTGCAAAATTTCTAGGGATTTCAAAAAATTTCAAAGGATTGGAAATATTTTAGGGTATCTTAGAGGATTCCAAGGAACTTCCAAGAGATTAAACAAATTCCAAGGAATATCATCAGACCTCATTTAACTTTACTGGATTTCAAGAGATTTTATAATATTCTAATGAAATTTCAAAGAATTTATTTACAAAAATTGAGGGATTTCAAAGCATTTCAAAGATTTGAAGAGAGTTTTTATATTACCCGGTATTTCCAAATTTTTTGTAAAATTTGGAAGATTTTAAAGAATTTGAAGGATTTTGGAATATTTCAAAAGATTCTAAGGAATTTCAAAGTATTTGAAAAGATTCGAAGGAAGTTTCAAGAGCGTAACAAAATGTCAAGGGATTTCAAAAGATTTCAAAGAATTGGAAATATTTTATTTTACTTTAAATGATTCCAAGGAAGTTTCAAGAGATTAAAAAAATTTCAAGGAATATCGTCAGATTTCATGTAACTTCACGGGATTTCAAGGAATATCATAATATTTATGTTAATTTTCAAAGAACTGATTCACAAGAATTTAGGGATTTTAAAGAATTTCAAAGATTTAAAGAGATTTTCAAATATTTCAAGGTATATGCAAAGATTTTGAAGAATGTACAAGATTTGAGGGTATTTTAAAAAAATGTCTATAAGAACAAAGTTTTTTTAAGATGGTTGAAATTATTACTCATAGAGGAAGCTTTGTAATGGTAACATTTTCTAAAATTTTCAAATTCATTTAATTAAACCTTCCTCAATTTAAAAATGTCTAATACAATGTTCTGAGGTCTAAGCAATTGTCCGACTGTGTGTGTGGATGTGCGTGTGCATGCGTGTGAATGTGTGTGTGGATGTCACTTTTTTGTGAACACGATAACTAGAAAACTGTTGCAGATACATTGATGAAATTTGGAGGGCTAATTTTCCTCACTAATATCTTGGAACTGACTGAAGGATTTCTAAAAATATTTATTGCATTTTTTTTAGCACTCAATAATATTTTAAAAATCGGTTTTTTATAGTAAAACTTTTTTCATTAGCATAATTCAAAGTTGATGCAAGAATATAAAAGATTTCTCGGTTCGAGACGAATCGATTGACCTAAAATATCAATACATTTCATTAAAGAGTAGGGAAGTTATGGTAATTTATATATTTTGAAAATCGGTTTTTAATAGTAAAACTTTTTTCGTTAACATAATTCAAAGTTGATGCAAGAACAGAAAAGATGTGTTGATTTGAGTCGAATCGATTGACCTATAATATTAATACATTTTATTGAAGAGTAAGGAAGCTATGGTAATGCATAATATTTGAAAACACGGTTTTTTATAGTAAAACATTTTTCTTCAACATAATTCAAAAGTTGATGCACGAATACAAAAGATTCCTTGGTTTCAGACGAATCGATTGACCTATAATATTAATACATTTTATTAAAGAGTAGGGAAGTTATGTTAATTTATATATTTTGAAAATCGGTTTTTAATAGTAAAACTTTTTTCGTTAACATAATTCAAAGTTGATGCAAGAACAGAAAAGATGTATTGATTCAAGTCGAATCGATTGATTTATAATATTAATACATTTTATTGAAGAGTAAGGAAGCTATGGTAATGCATAATATTTGAAAATACAGGTTTTTATAGTAAAAAATTTTTCTTCAACATAATTCAAAGTTGATGCAAGAATATAAAAGATTTCTTGGTTCGAGACGAATCGATTGACCTATAATATTAATACATTTCATTAAAGAGTAGGGAAGTTATGGTAATTTATATATTTTGAAAATCGGTTTTTTATAGTAAAACTTTTTTCGTTAACATGATTCAAAGTTGATGCAAGAACAGAAAAGATGTGAAGGTTGACCCAGAAACCTATTCCCTGAGAACGGCATTAAAATCCGAAACCAAAAGAACAAATATCAGGGTCTATGGCTTAATGTCTCTGTTTGTTAAATTTTTTAAGAAGAAAATTAGAAACACAATATCGTCAAGTCAATCTGTGCAAAAATCTATTCTTGAACAAAAAGACTCAGAAACATTATGCAACCAAAAATCAGTTATTTTGAAAAAACATATTCGAAAAGCTCAATATATGAAAAAGAATTGCATAGAAAGGCCTCAAAATATGTTTCCAAACAACGTTTTAATCGGCTCATTAGAGACAAGTATATAACTAGAGGAAAAAAGAGGGAGAGAATTAGGAAAGAGACAACCATGCCATCCTCACTCTCATTACGTTGATTCGAGTCGAATCGATTGACCTATAATATTAATACATTTTATTGCAGAGTAAGGAAGCTATGGCAAATGCATAATATTTGAAAATACGGTTTTTTATAGTAAAACATTTTTCTTCAACATAATTCAAAGTTGATGCAAGAATATAAAATATTTCTTGGTTTCGAGACGAATCGATTGACCTATAATATTAATACATTTTATTAAATAGTAGGGAAGTTATGGTAATTTATAAATTTTTAAAATTGTTTTTTGAAGTAAAAATTTTTTCATTCTCATAATTTAAACTTGATGCGAGAATAGAAAAGTTGTGTTAATTCAAGACGAATCGATTGACCCATAGAATTTATACATTTTTTTGAGGAGTAAGGAAGCTATGGTAATGCATAATATTTGAAAACACGATTTTGTATAATAAAACTTTTTTCACTAACATAATTCAAAATTGATGCAAGAACGGAAAAGATTTCTTGATTCGAGGCAAATCGATTGATCTATAATATTAACATACTTTATTGAAGATTAAGGAAGTTATGCTCATTTATAATATTTCAGTCATCTGTTTCAAACAGAAAAACTTTTTTCATTGACATAATTCAAAGTTGACGCATGAATAGAAAAGACTTTTTGATCCTAAGTTTTCAAATAGAGCAATTCTGACAATTTTTGTGAAGAAATCATAAAGCTGGGAAAGGGATAGGGTGCGACAGAACTTTTCCCATCCCTTTTCCAGCTCGAAAAATTATCATTTCGAATACAAAATTTGATTTGCCTGATTTGTCTGTGTGTTAAAAAATGTTTCTGTATTATTTTGTAGTTTTGCATTTTTTGTACATTTCTATTTTTAAATTGATCAAAATGAAGACTTTGGTTTGTCTATTATTCAAAAAAATAGCTAATGCTTCCTCTATAAGGAAGCAAATACATTGGCTAACGGGAAACAAAGTGCTCGTGAAATGAGCACCATATAATTATAAATGCAAACAAAGTGGAAACACTCGAGATCGAATTCACAGCTAGTTTAGATTTATCAGGCTTTTCACTATTTACTAAATACACCCTTAGATTTGGTATTCTACTTTTCTAGATTTGACTACAGATTAAACTGGAAGTAAAAATATCTAAAACCTTTAGTAAAGCTTTTCCACGACATCGCTCCGTCATGGGTCGCTGATCAATCTCTCTAGCAATCACCCCAGGTAGAGAGCTTCACAAAGCAATCGTACCTCACAGAGTGTGATATATAATAAAAAAAATATTGCTTTTCTTCTCAAGCTCCAAGTAAACCTTGCAGTGTGTAAAAATATGAAAACGCTGACAGGTTACATCATATTGGTTGGGCGTGTAAGATCCATTTAAAGGATTAATTTAGGGTAAGGCTGGCATGCGATAGAAGTCATATAGTAGGAAGCTATTTGCTTGGAAATGTTCGCCATTACACTTGGAGTTGAAAAAGAGAAGCACCCTTGGTAAAAAGTAGCTGGGTGTTTTCTTATTGGTCCAAGAACATTTTATGGAAGTTGGCCGAAGTACTCTGACCCCTCCAGGGATTAAGCTCGATTGGTCTCTTCGCCATAATCTTGATCCATCCCGCCTAGCAGGATGTTTTATAAGAGCTGCAAAACCAGTATCTTTCACCCGGTACTCAGTCCAATATATTTTTTCATGGAATTTTCTCAAATATAGGATTGAACCATACTTTGAGAGTTGGCACTGATTTTTTTAAATCCTTGATAAAAGAAAAAATATTTAATTGAAAAAAATAATAATAATTTATAATGCAGTTTTCACAGCCCAAAATATTCTCAAAACAAGAGAAATAGGGTTATTTTTCACGAAAATAGGGGAATTAATTTTTTTTAAATAAAATTAATGTACGGGTACCATATTGACTTCATTATGTCAAATTACATTGCTGTTTAAAAACTATAGATGAATTTTCAAGAAAATATTTGAATTTTTAACCAAATAGTTGAATTTTCAACCTACAAAGATGATTTTTCAACCAAATGGTCGAATTCTCAAGCATAAAAAATGAAACTTCAGCCAAAAGCAGTTGCATTTTTAACCAAATAGTTGAATCTTCAAGGCAAAGACGTATTTTTTGGAAGACAGTTGAATTTTAAACCAAAAATATGACTTTTCAACCAAATAGTTTAATTTTCAATAAAATAATTAAATTTTCAACAAAATAATTAAATTTTTCACGAAATAGTTGAATATTTAACCAAGAAAATTTATTACCATCAAAACAGTTTCATTTATAAACAAAGAGTTAAATTTTTAACTAAAAGAGGTCAATTTTCAACCAAATAGTTAAATTTTCAACAAAATAATTGAACTGTTAACAAAGTACTTGATGTTCTAACCAAATAGTTGAGTGTTCAACAACAACAAAAATTAATTAAGGACCAAACAGTTGGACTTGCAACCAAATAGATGAATTTTGAGTCAAATAGTTAAATCTTTAACAATAAAAATTAATTTGAGACCAAACAGTTGATTTTACAACCAAATAGATAAATTTTCAACCTACAATGATGAATTTCCAACCAAATGGTCGAATGTTCGAAATTTAACTTTTTATCCAAATATTTATATTTTCAACAAAATAATTGAATTTTCTACAAAATAATCAAATTTTCAACCGAATAGTTGAATTTTTAACCCAGAAAATTTATTACCAACAAAACAGTTAAATTTATAAACGGAGAGTTAAATTTTTAACTAAAAAGGATAAATTTTCAACCAAATAGTTGAATTTTCAACAAAATAATTAAACTTTTAACAAAGTAGTTGATCTTTTAACCAAATAGTTAAGTTTTCAACCTGTAAAGATGAATTTTTAAACAAATAGTTGAGTGTTCAACAACAAGAAAAATTAATTTAGGATCATCAATTGGATTTGCACCCAAGTAGATGAATTGTTAACCAACAATGATGAATTTTCAACCAAATGGTCGAATTTTTGAAAATTAACTTTTTAACCAAATATTTAAATTTAAAAAAAAATAATTACATTTTCAACAGAATAGTTGAATTTTAAGCACAAAAAATAATTCTTAATCAAACAGTTGTATTTTCAACAAAATAATTACATTTTCAACAAAATAATTACATGTTCAACAAAATAGTTTAATTTTCAACCGAATAATTAAATTTTCAACAAAATAATTGTATTTTCAACAAAATAGTTAGATTTTTAACTAAGAACATTTATTACCAACAAAACAGTTGCATTTATGAACAAAGAGTTACATTTTTAACTGAAAAAGATCAATTTTCAACCAAATAGTTGAATTTTCAACAAAATAATTAAACCGTCAACAAAGTAGTTGATTTTTTAACCAAATAGTTGAATTTTCAACCTGCGAAGATAAATTTTCAAACAAATAGTTGAGTGCTCAACAACCACAAAAATTAATTAAGGACCAAACAGTTGGATCTGCAACCAAATAGTTGAATTTTGAGTCAAATAGTAAAATCTTGAACAATAAAAATTAATTTGAGACCAAACAGTTGGTTTTATAACCAAATAGATACATTTTCAACCTACAATGATGAATTTTCAACCAAATGGTGAAATGTTCGAAATTTAACTTTTTATCCAAATATTTGAATTTTCAACCAAATATTTAGAAATAACACAAAAAATAATTATCAATCAAATAGTTGCATTTACAACAAAATAGTCGAATTTTTAACCAAAAGAATAATTACCAAAAAAAAAGTTGCATTTATGAACAAAAAGTTACATTTTTAACTACAAAAGATCAATTTTCAAACCAAATAGTGGAATTTTCAACAAAATAATTAAACTTTAAAAAAAGTAGTTGATCCTTTAACCAAATAGTTAAATTTTCAACCTTCAAAGATGAATTTTTAAACAAATAGTTGAGTGTTTAAACACAAGAAAATTTTTTCGAAAATTAGCTTTTTAACCAAACATTTGAATTTCCAAAAAAATAATTACATTTTCAACAGAATAGTTGAATTTCAAACACAAAAAATAATTATAATTCAAATAGTTGTATTTACAACAAAATAGTTAAATTTTTAACTAAAAGAGATAAATGTGCAACCATATAGTTAAAATTTCAAAATAGTAGTTGATTTTTCCATCAAATCATTCAATTTTCAGCCTACAAAGACCAATTTTTAATCAAATGGTTGAATCTTCAATAACAACAAAAATTAATTTGAGGCCAAACAGCATTTACGACCAAATAGGTGAATTTTTAACATACAAAGATAATTTTTCAACCACATGGTCGAATTTTCAAACGAAAAACAGTATGCTTAAACCAAAAGACAGTTGAATTTTTTAATAAAAAAATTGAATTTTCAACCAAGAAAATGAATTTTGAAGCCAAATAGTTGAATTTTCAATTAAAGACGATCAATTTTCTGTCAAACATATAGAATAGTTGAATTTTCAACCAAAAAGATGACTTTTTACCAAAATTGTTGAATTTTCAACAAATAATTAAATTTTCAACAAAATACCGAGAAAAAAGGAAAGTTTTTAAAAACGGGGGAAAAGAAGATTTCTTTTTAAAAATGGGGGTGGGTGATAGGGGGGAGAGTGTAAAGTCCATATGAATACCATCATCAATATTAATCATATATCACATATCATTATTATTATTATTGCCAACGGCCATGCCACGCTGAAAAAACCAGTTCTCGTCAGATCACTGAAGTTAAGCAGCGTTGGGCGCGGTTAGTACTTGGATAGGTGACCATTCGAGAATACTGTGTGCTGTTGGCATATTATGGGTGTGGTGAGCCCAAATTTGTAGTTATTTATAACTACAAGAAAACTATCCACCTAGAAACACTACCCGAATCGGATAGTGTCACGCCTACCCTGAAAGGGAAGTGGCTTAATGGTATACATACATAATGGTATACATTATAAACATATAAAATATTTTAACATAAACGAGACTTCAAAAACTTTTTTGGGATTTCAAAATATTTGAAGGGATTGCAAAAGATTTAGGGTACATATTATGAACGATTCCAATGGATTAAGATAAGTTTAAGATTTCGAATGATTTAAAAAGATTCCAAGTATTTGAAAAATCTTCCTATAGTACAAGTGAATAAAGAATATTACTATTTTCAAAGGATTTCACAAGATTTTAAGAGACTTCAAGGATTTTTATGGATTTCAAGAAATTAAGAACGATTTCCGCGGATTACAAAGGATTTCAAGGGATTTTAAGAGATGTTAAAAACTTTCACGGGATTTCAAAGGATTTTAGAGGATTTGAATAGATTTTAAAAGATTTAAAGAGGTTTTGACGATTTCAAAGAACACAAGGACAGAAATTTTGACTGATTCACATAATTTTTTGTTTATTTTATGAAAACCATTTCGCTGTTACGGCACCATAAAACCAAAAAGATCTCTTTGACTAAAAAAACTGAAAATTGTGATTCTGACAATGTGCGAAATTGATCAAAGAATTTATAGAGATGCTGAAATATTTTCAGGAATTTTTTAAGGATTTCAGGGAATTCAATAGAATTGCAATGAATTTCTGAATAGTATAAAGAACTTTCAGGGATTTCCAGGGATTTTAATCACTTTTGAAAAATTTTAATAAATTTAAAAACATTTGAGGGGATTTCAAGGGATCTTGTAATATTTCTAAATATTTCACGGAATTTCAAGCATTCTAACGAATTTTTAGAGATTTAAAAAGGGTTTTCATGGATTTCAAATGATTATAAAGAACTGCACTCTTCGACGAAGAAGGTGTAGATCTCCAAACAGTCAAGGTACGTGGGTTAGCTTTCGCAGATGACAAGATTGTTATGGCAGAATCAGTCGAGGATTTGCAAAGAATGTTGAATAAACTTAATACAAGCATGAAGGACATGGGACTCAAAATTAACGTAAATAAAACAAAAATCATGGTGTTTGAGGGAAACAGTGAGAAAACAATATGCAACATTATCATAAATGATGAGAGATTAGAACAAGTTGACCAGTACGTGTATCTAGGTAGTCTATTCACTAGCGATGGAAAAATAGATGGGGAGTTAGATAGGCGCATAAATAAGGGTAGACAGGTTATCGGTAGAGTAGGATCCATCCTCACAAATAAAAACATATCAAAAAAAGCTAAAATGGCCATACATAATTCTATATTCGTACCGACTGTACTATACGGTAGCGAGACATGGACCTGTCAAGAAAAGGACAGGAGTAAAATTAACGCGATCGGCATGAAACCTCTGCGCATAATATGCGGGAAAACACTGATGGACAAAGTCCGAAACGAGACTATCCTCAAAGAATGTGGTACAGGAGAGACACTAGTTGACATATGTGAAAGAAATCAGTTAAGATGGTTCGGACATCTTGAAAGAATGAAAGGTGAACGACTGACCAAACAAGTGTATAAAGGTAAAGTAAATGGTAGAAT
Organism: Andricus curvator; assembly: GCA_932195095.1. NCBI lineage: Eukaryota > Metazoa > Arthropoda > Insecta > Hymenoptera > Cynipidae > Andricus > Andricus curvator. The sequence continues at coordinate 96,846 of CAKNYM010051759.1, read as the reverse complement.
GCCCAGAGGTAGACCGCCGAAAGAATGGTTAGAATCTGTAAATGAGACATTGATCCGTAGAGACATAAGAAGCCATAGAAACACAAGAGCTTGCATGAAAAAATGCATGGACGTGAAGGAAGCTAGAGTAGTATGCCAGGACAGAAAAGTGTGGCGACAAATAGTTTGTAAACAGAGTGACAGTAGAATGAATGGCGCCTGAAACAAAGACCTTGGATACTAATGGGCCCAAGTGGAGAACCATACATAACAATTTTGTGAGGCTCTTCACTTGGGGTGATCGCTAGAGAGATTGATCAGCAACCTGGGTCGGAGCAGTGTTGCGGAATAAACGTGTCATTTAAATAAATAACACGAGAATTCCAGATCAATCTGAAATATTTATACCTAACATCCATATACCTATCTACCTTATACCTATATACCTACATGCCTACATACCTTACAACCTTACACCTATATACCTATTCAACCTATACAATACTATTCTTCAACCGAGCAAGTCACGCCTACCCCGAAAGGGAAATGGCTTAATGGTATAATAAAAATAAGGAATTTTCATGAGATTTCAAAGATTTCAAGCGATTTCAAAAATTTCATAAGATTTCGCGGAATAGCAAAGAATTTTAAGAAATTTCAAGAGTATTTAAAGGATTTTAAGGGATTTCTAGGGAGCTCAATCGTTTTAAAGGGATTTCAAGCAGATTATGCAGAAAATGGAAACTTACGTGAGAAATAATTTTAACCCCCCCCCCCCTCCCTCATAAGTCAATAAAACCCGAAAAGTTTAATTTTCGACAAAAAAGTTTATTTTCAGTCAAAAGAGCTGAAATTTCAAACAAGAATTACGAATTTTCAACCAAGAAAGATGACTTTTCCAACATAAAAGATGAATTTTAAATAATTTATAACTAAATTAATTTAAAAGTGTTTAAAAGGATTTATTTTAAATTAAAAAATTCAAAAGGATGAATTTTCAACAAAATACATACATTTTTAGTTTGAAAAATTACTTTGCAACAACTAAAACAATCAAGAAAAATGATTTTTGAACGAAATAGTTAAATTTTCAACGAAAAAAGATATATTTCCAACGAAAAATGGAATCTGCAAATTTTTTGTTGACAAAATTTATTTTCAACAAAAAAAACTGATTTTCAACCAGTAGAATTTAACTAAAAAAGACGAATTTTCAATGAAATACATGAATTTTCTACCAAATATACCAAAAATCGAATAGTTAACTTTTCAGATAAAAAACTAATTTTCCACAGAAAAAAAAAACGAATTTTCAATAAAATAGTTTTTTTTCCAACCGAATATTCTAATTTTTTACCAAACCACTGAATTTTTAAGTAAAAAAGATGAATTTTTTACAACATAGCTCATTTACGACCAAACAGTTGAATTTTCAAATAAAGTGATGAATCTGCAACTAAAAAAAATGAAATTTTTTACGTAGTAGTTCAACTTTCAATTCTCAACCAAAAAAAATTAATTTTAACCAAGCAGTTGCATTTGTTACCAAAAGTAATAAACTTTGAAGTGAAAATATTATTTCCTGCCAAAAAATACGAATTTTCAACAAAATACATGAATTTTTAACCAGAAAAGATCAACTTTCAATTCAAAATATCAATATTCAACCAAAAATAAAATAGATGCAAAATAGATGTTAACCAAAAAAAAACGAATTTTTAGCAGAATAATTAAATTTGCAAGCGAAAAGTTGATGTTTTACCCATGAAGATTACTTTTTTTCGAAGATGAATTATGAACAAAAGACATGAATATTCAATAAATTACTTGAATTTTCAATTATAAAACATTAATTTCAACCAAATTAACAAATTTTCAACAAAATAGTTGGATTTTCAACTAAAGTGATGAATCTTCAACCCAAATAAAATAAATTTCTTACAAAGTAGTTTAATTTTAAACCAATTATAGATTTTTCAACCAAAAAAATGAATTCTTTAGCGGAACATGTAATAGTTAATATTTCAACCGAACGAATTTTTTACAAAATAGTTGAATTCTCAACCAAAACAGATTAATTTTCAATCAAGCATTTGCATTTTTAACCAAAAACGATTAACTCTCAACCACGAAGATATTTTTTCTACCAAAAAAGACGAATTTTGAACAAAAGACATGAATTTACAACCAGAAGAGATAAATTTTGAATTTAAAACATCAATATTCAACCAAACATGGAATAGTTATATTTTCATTCAAAAAAATTAATTTAAAAAGAACGATTTTTTAGCAGAATAGTACAATTTTCGACCAAAAAAAATTTTTTTAACCATAAAGATTATTGTTTTTACCAAAAAAGACTAATTATCAACCAAATACATGAATTTTTAACTAAATAATTCAACTTTCAACTAAAAAAATAAATTTTCAAACCAAAAATGGAATAGTTCAATTTTCAGTTAAAAAATTGATTTTCAACCAAAAATTAAACGACTTTTATATTAGAATTTTTTATCAAACCAGAAGGAAGTCCTAGCCCAACATATAATGGTATACTTTTCTTGAAAACAGGGAAAAAATAAGAATTCTTCAAAAAAGGGCCCTAATCGGGTGCTGGCTAGCCCGTCAGGATCAAAAAATTGTCCAAATGTCTCATTCAAATATTTTTTGTACGTTTCCAAAAAGACGCAGGGTCAATTAAATTTAAATTTAATTTAAAAATGAAAAATGAATTCTAAAAAAAGTGAATTTTCTTCCTCATGATCAAGTCAATCTTTTTGGGCCCTAATTGGTTGCTGGCTAGCATATCAGGACCAAAAACTTTGCTAAGTGTTGAATCCAAACATTTTTTTACAGATTTCCAAAAATGTCCATGGTGATTCAAAGTATAAAAAAATATACATTAAAATCAAAGAATTTTTTTCTCATTATCTAGACAGCCTTTTGAATAATTTCGAAAGTCAACCATCTAAAATAGATATAGACAAAAGCGACTGATTAGTGCTAGATTAGCTTTTACAGACTAGCTTTTGTCTATACAAAAATCGTTTCACTTCTCCTCAGCGCCATAATAGACCGTCTGAGTCTATTATAATAAATAATAATATTATAAATAAAAAATCACAACACTTTTTATTGAAAATCCAGACACACAAATATTTTCGAAAATGAAAAAGCTTTTATTTTAAAAGAAAACGTCCAAACTGAATGAATAGTGTACGTTTAGGGTGATCTAAATTTGTACCTGTAAATATTCTACATTCGATTTTTGATGATCGATCCTTCCAATTTGTTTCTTTTCCGAGAAAAGAAATTTCCTAATTTTTTTTTTCAAATGAAATTAATATGGAATTTTAAATGGCAAAAACTCGATTTTCGAAAAAATGGAAAAAGAAGTACTTATTATTAAATATTTGTAAATTAAAGTTTAGGCACCTTTTAAGGAATATTCCAGGAATAATTTCCACTTAATAGCTTTTAATTTTGCCCCCCCCCCCCCCAAACCCCGTTTTATTGTGTCCGGAAAAGGCCCCGAAAAATGCAAAATAGCAGTTTTATGTAAAATTCCTGCTAAAGACGGTATTTTTTGAATTTATTCTAAATCAATCTTTTTTTTTCGATAAGTGACAGGTTTCTCAGTATTTTCTAACAAATTTTTAATTGTTCATTATTTTTCGGGATAATTGATACAGTTGATAAATTTCGATAATAATATTTATTGTTTACGATATTTTGTAATTATTTGAACAATTTTTATTTGTCAAAACAAATTTTCGCCTGTAAATCGTTAAGAAGTTATTATTTTCTGGAATCAATGTCACAATTAACGAATCTTGAGAGTAATATATTTTTTTAAAGATATTTGACAATTATTTAGACAATTATTATATAACATACTGTTTTCTGGAATTTATGGTGCATTTAATGAATTTTAAGAGTGGTATTTATTGTGGAAGACAGTTTTGCAGTTATTTAAACAATTAATAATTACTCACTTGCGCCTTTTCATAGGAAATGTGGAGAAAATTCTTTTTTTTTTAATCTCTTACACTATGTCGCGTATTATTCAGTAATTTCTCATTTTAGAACTTATACCCTAATTGTTTGAATAATAATAATTTTTTCAAACTAGAATTTTCTCCATCTTTCCTATAGAAAGGAGCAAGTGATATTAATTGTTTAAATAATTGCAAACTGTCTTGCACAAAAAATATCACTCTTAGCATTCATTACCTGTGCCGTTAATTCCAGAAAATAATATCTTTCACGATTTACAGGATGAAAAAAATTGTTTAAACAATTGCCAAATATCCTGAAAAAATATTACTTTTAATATTCGTTAATTGTTTTATTAAATACAGAAAATTTTTTTTACGATTAACAGGGAAACAATTTCTTAAATAATCATCTGTATCATTTATCTCGGATAATAATAATAAATTTTCACGATTGACAGGCGAAAAAATTAGTTTTCAACAATTAATAAATCTTCAAACAATTGAAAATTAGTTAAAAAGTACTTGGAAACTTGTAACTTATCAAATATAAATAATTAAGAAATATTTTTTTTTAATACCGTCTTTAGCATGAATTTTACCTAAAATTGCTAGTTTGCATTTTTTGGACATTTTCGGGGCACAATACAAGGGGGTTGAGATGTGGGGGCAAAATTGAAAGTTATTGGGTGGAAATTATTCCTTGAACATTCTTTAAAAGGTGACATTACTTTAATTTACAAAAAGTTAATAACAAGTACTTCTTTTTTCAATTTTTTCGAAAACCGAGCTTTTTCCCATTTAAAACCCTATGTTAATTTCAAAAGCCGAATTTTCGGATCACCCTGGTGTAGGCTAAACATTTATATGTCCACATAAACTTTTTTGCCCCACTCTGCGGGTTCCAAAATCGGTACCGTTTGCACTGCCTCTTTTAGGTAAAGAAACCTATTAAATTTGGTCAGTATCAAATTAAATTAGATTCAGGCTGGTAGGTTGATTTACAGCTTCAAACAATCCTGAGAATTATGAAAGCAGCTGAGCTGGTTCAATAAAAGGGAGGAGAATAGAGTTTGGGTTTTTCGGCAAAGATCGGCAGAATATATCTGAATGGCGGTCAGCATATAATGGCTTGAAGGGATGAGTCATAAACAAGAATGACGCAAAATAGCTATGCGTGTATACTTGTATAGATATAGACTTTATACTACAACTACACCAAAGATTAGGTCCTGTGAGGATGACTCTGATACCGAGCAATGTAAGGCTGGAAGGTAAGGGGATAGAAGGATGGCTTGGCAATATAAGGATGAGTTCTTCCGCTTTTTTACCCTCTTTCTTTGATAATACACATGAGTCATAAAGATCCAGTATAAAGAAGCTTCTGTCTGCAGGAAGCCATCCTCGAAATTCTATTCGCGTCTTCCCATTTTTTGTTCGGCAAAAATGCAAAAAATAGCTCTTTATTTCAAAAATTACTATGGAATAAAGCGATTATCGTACCAATATACAAAGGAAAGGGAGATAAAAGCAACTGCAATAATTACAGAGGTGTCAGCTTATTAAGTACCGTAAGTAAAATATATTCAAAAATACTTATTCTAAGGGTAATGAAAATATAACAAAAGAAAAGATATGGGAAGTCCAAAGTGGATTTATGCCAGGAAGATCATGTACGGATCAAATATTTAGATTAAGACAGATCACAGAAAAAAGTTTGAGAGTAAGGAAAAAAAGTTTCTGCGCATTTGTTGACCTAAAGAGCTAAATTGAGTCCTAGAGCAACAAAAACACTGTGTATATGTATACTGGGGTTGCTTATTATGAATTTGAGGTAAAAAAAATTCAATATGGCGGACCAAAAGTTTTTACCATTTATAAACTTTTAAAGAAATAATAATAAATGATTAATATTTGGCATGCATATTTCTGAAGGCATAAGAAGTTGATGAAAAATAATGTTAACCCAGGATGAATGTTGAAAAAAACCCTAAATCGTGGAAAACACCCCCAAAATAGTTTTTGACTATTATATTGGAAAGGGTGCATCGGTGAAATATGAATTTTTGCAGACAGCTTGGACATAAAATACGCATAAAAATCATGGTGTTCATTTCTTTCCGATGCACGCAGTAAGAGATTGTTCTAATTCTTTTTTAGTTTAGCTTTTTGCGATATATCTTTTTAAGGTTTTTTGTAAGCTGTGAATACACTTTTACTGTATTCTTAATTTAGAAATTTAGGATAGAATCTAATAAAAACGACATATTCCAGACTAATACTATTGCTCTGGAAAATGTCGTTTTTATTAGGTTCTATCCTAAATTTATAAATTCTAAATTTTCGCAGACGTAAAAAAGAAATTTTTGTTCTTTTTATAAATTACTGTATTTTTATTCACTTATGATCAGCGCTCTCAGGTTCACAGTACTGCATTTGTAAACTCTGCTTTCAGTAACGTCACATGTCTTTCGATGTTTGGTCAGCCATTTTTAATTCACTATGTTCATTTATTGTATAATTATTGATTCATCATCATTTAATATCATTATCTGCTCAATAATATTACAATTTCAAGTAGTTATGAGATTTTTAAGCGTTTTCTTCTGAATGGAGCACCTCCTCCCGAAATGGTTTTTCATGATTATTTCGGAAAGGGTGCATCGGGAAGAAATGAATTATTGCAAGCAACGTGTACATAAAATATACATGAAAATTCATAGTATTTACTTTTTCTTTGTCGGTCATACACTGTAAAAACTAGATATCTCTTTCCTTACGGTATTATTTCTTGCGTTTTCTGTTTTTGAAGATGATAAGTTCATGCTGTTATTTTCAATGTAAAACAAGTGAATCTGCCCCCCCCCCCCCCATGATCTCATTTCACTATCACTCGAGACTGTTTTTTCTGATCCTTATTTCAATACCTGAAATTAGCGCTGAAATAATACTTTCTTTTTACAGTGATACTTTCTGAGATACCCCCCCCCCCCCCTAGAAGTAGGGTGTGAGTTTGACCGCGCGGATTTCACGCTCCTGTCGTAGCTCATTTATCCAAATGGGAGGGTTTTCTGATGAAAATGCATAAAACTTAAGTTGTAGAACGGAAAATTCTATATAATTTCAGTACTTCACACTTTTATCCAGAAACGACCTCATTTTGAGATATGAGCTACAAAAGAAGCGTACGATTCATGCGGCTCAACTCATTCCCTACTCCCAGGGTGGATATTTCGGAAAATATGATTGACAAAGGAAAAGTAAATACTATGATTTTCTATGCATATTTTATGTATAAGTAGTCTGCAAAAATTAATTTTTTACCGATGCACCCTTTCCAAAATAATCGTCAAAAACCATTTTTGGGGGTGTTTTCCAGGATTTAGGGGTATTTTCACCCTTCATACCGGGTCAAACTAATTTTTTAATAACTTCTTATGCCTTTAGGAATATGCATACCAAATATTATTTTTTTTTTTTTCAAAATTTATGAATGTTAAAAACTTTTGGTCCGCCTTATCGAATTTTTTTACCTCAAATTCATAATGAGCAAACCCAACATACATATACACATTGTTTTCGTTGCTCTATGACCTAATATATATATATATATATATATATATATATATTATTACAAATACTTGGTTTAGACACAAAATGATCCATATGTACACCTGGCGTAAAGGAAATAGCCACAGTATAATTGACTTTGTTATTGCGGATGAAAGACTAAGAGAACTAGTGAAAGATACAAGAGTCATGAGGGGTTCCGAATGCAATATCGATCATTACCTCTTAGTCTCCAAAATAAATTTAGGGCGGGGATGGAGAAGAAAGAAAACAACAAAAACAAAACAAACGCGAATAAAGATTGAAAATTTACAAAAACCGGAAGTGCGAATAGACTTTCAAAATAGGTTAAACGAACGTATAGATGAGACAATTTGGAAGGGATTAATAAACAGTAAAGATTTAGAGGGCATGTGGACTTTGCTACGGGATGTCATCGTTGAAACTGCGACCGAAGTATGTGGTACGGCGGTTGTTGGAAGAAAATCTGGTGATGCATGGTGGAATGATGAAATTGAGTCAGCCCAAAAAGAAAAGAGAGAAGCGCACGAAAGAACGTTGCAAATTAAAGGTCTTAGCGATGAGGAGAGAAATAGACTTAAAAATGATTACAGACACAAAAAGAGAAAAGTTAAACGACTAGTCAAAGAGAGTAAAGAGA
>CAKNYM010051759.1:65839-79719 GCA_932195095.1 Andricus curvator | reverse complement strand
ATATATATATATATATATATATATATATATATATATATATTAAGATTTGTTTGAACATTGATAGCCTTCTTAGAAAACAAATTAGTACTCAACAATATGAAAATCTGTTGAAAATTGTGTGAGATAAAATGTTTCTCCGGCTTTTTTAGGTAAAAGATATTCTTGAACAAAAATGCTCTAGCACGTGGAGTTCTTAAGTAAATCGGGGTCAAAAGCTTTTGAATACCGTGTTTTTGACACATATTTCGTATCATACGACTGGTTTGTTGATCATCATGTATCTTTAGAAATATATTGAACAAAAAATAATTGCTGCTAAGAAAAAACAAAGAATACACAGGGCTGCCATGGCCAAATTAACTTAAAAAAAGGAACCTATTTAAACCATCAAAGTGAGCAAAAGTTCCTAATTTCTCACTCGAAATGTAGCTTAAATGCGTACAAATTTCATATCAATATGGACTTGGAATAAGGCGGACAAATGTCTGCTTCTGCTTTAAGTCATAGTATTTCCTGGTTCTAAAATTGGTACAAATTTCGTAACAATTAAAAATATTAAATATATTAAAAATTGTAAACATTATATTATTATATTTACCAATAGAAATAAGGATGACCAGCAACGTGAAAACAAAAGTATAAACCATCCTCATTTTTGCAAAGTAGAGAAAAAACTCACTAATGCTTGGAGGAATAATTCGGTTTATGGTTTAGTCGTTATCTCACAAATTATAGGCGTTAAGATTGTCTTTCTGAGGTTTTTACATTCATTATTATCATTATTCTAATTATTGCTTAAAGAATGTACATACTCTATACAATAGAACTCTGCTGACGACAAATATATAATAAGAATATATTTACAATCCAGTAATAAAATCAGTTGAGTTTCTCAAGGTAAAATAAAATTAAAAATAAACGTATTTGAAAAGAATTCCTTCTTTTTTCTTTCAGGTTACATTTTTTCATAACGGGAAGTGGGTGTATTTTCAGTTTCAAAAAAAGAGAAAAGGGCTCTTGCACAGTAGGAAAAAAATGACTTTTTCCGTTCAAAATAACGTACAGCTCACAGATATTGACCGATTGGGACAAAACAAATTTAAAAAAAAGCTGATAAAATTTCAAAGAAACTTGTCAAACCTAATTTTTAATTTAGTTTTCCAATATTTTTATAAATAAACAAATATGACAAAAAAATTGAAATTTTTTCTATGTAACGTACCCGGTGCTCGTAAATAATGGGAAAATTGTTGTAATCGCCTACGTTTTATAGATTTACATTATATAAAAATATTCCATCATGATACAATGAGCAAAAAAAATTATAAACAAATTATTGGTGATAAATTTTGTTATTATATCAAGCAAATTTAATAATCAAATACTTTAATCGGGCATCTGTCGATGGAAAAACTCTTTTTTTTTCAATGTCAGTCCTTTCAATTGAGATTTTCACGATAATTTCAGAAAAATTCATAATTAGTGAATCGAAATGAAAAACATAAAATTAATCAACAAATTATTAATATTTCTGAAATTATCATGAAGTTCCCAATTAAAAGGAATGACACCGAAAAAAACGAAGTTTTACTTCGAGAAATGCCCGAATAATGAATTTGTTTCACAAATTTATCTAAAGAATACAAACAATCTATCAACTAATAATGAGTATTGATGAAATTATCATCGACTTACCAAGTAAAAGGGCTGACTTTGAAAAAAAAAACGAGTTTTTACGTCGACGAATGTCCAAATGATACATTTTTCAATTAAATTTGTTTAACAAGAACATACAATTTATCAATAAATTGTGAATTTTTCTGAAATTATCATGTGGTTCCCAATTTCAAAAACTGATATCGAGAAAAACGAATTTTTCTGTAAACAAATGCCTGAATAGTGAATTTTTTATTAAATTTGTTTATAGTAAAAACAAAAATATTCTCAAGAGAAATTTTCTTCATTATAATATTGTTTCCATCCACATTTCTTGCATTGTAACCAAATATGGTCGAAGAGAAGGTCTGACGAAGAGAAAGCCTAACGTGTTCAAAACATTCATTTAAATTGTTCATCCTAATTATTTGCTTCAATTCACCATTTGTAATTTGAGGTGAAAGTTTACATAAATAATTAACTTTTTTGTCATAATTTTCGTTTGAATGAAAATTTTATTGTTGACTACATTAAAATAATAATAATTTAAATTGTTCTTGAAGGAAAATTATTTGAAAATTGTAATTAAACAATATATATTAAAGAATATTTTTTTAAATATGGTTTTATTAAAATATAAAAAGAAGAAACAAAAAATATTCTCTCGGAAGTGAGAGCTTGCAATTATAATAATAAAATAATAATAATGTGACGCAAAATAAAAGCGAGTGGTTTAAATAATAAGATTCCTTTCTTATACATACACCTAATGTTAAATATTCACGCCCTTTTTTTGTAGTCATGTTATTAATCTATTATTATTATTGCATTACCTTCTCAGAGGGAATCATTTCGTTTCTGTTTAATATAATTAAATGAAACCTTGTTTTTTAAGAAAGTTTTTAATTGTATATATTTTATTTTCTGATTTCCAGTCTTTTGCAAATTCACGCATCAAAATTTATAATCAGAAATCTTTCTGAATCAGAAATCAGAAATCTGATAGAATTACAAGAACATAAAGTTTTGACAAAAAATTAGTTAAAAACTGTCATGTATTATCCATCAGATAACGATTAGGGTGCCCAATAGAAAATGAAATTTCAGAATTGTGCAAACGATACTCCCTAAATTTATTGCTTCTGGTAGAAAAAAAGTATTTCCATGAAATTACTTTTATTTAAAAAGTATTTTTAGTGGTTCCACTAGGCCGTTTCAGGTCTGAAAATACCTTTTTTTCATTTGCGATTGAAAAAAATAGAAATATAATGCTAAAAGTATTCCACACCTATGTAGACAGTATTTTTTATTTGTTGATAAATAGCTTAATATTTTATGAAAAAAGCACAAAAAAAATGGTTAAAAATATTATTGGGCTGAGAATGCGAAAATTTGTAACTTCATTGCAATTAATGATCTGAAACCGTCCCTAAACATTTAGTTTCCTGGAATAATATGCCAAGCATTTTTTTTAAATATAAAGAAAATATTCTTCATAATGAATCAATTAAAAAGAAACATACCGATTGAGAGAAAAAATCTTTCATTTCAAAAATTCACAAAAAATATACATTTTTTATAATTTTAAGTGATCTTTAAATTCTTTTGAATTCCTTTAAATTCTTTTGAATTCACCCTGAAATTCTGGGATTCCCTTGAAATTCATTTCAACGGAATTCTCTTGAAATAGTTGAATTTTCAACAAAATAATTCAATTTTCAACAAAGTAGTTGAATTTTCAACCTTTAAAGATGGACTTTTAACCAACTGGTGGAATTTTTAAACAAAAGGGATGAAACTTCAACCAAAAACAGTTGTAATTACAACCAAATAGATGAATTTTTAAGACAAAAAAACGAATTTTCAACAAAACAGTTGATTTTTTAAGTAAAATAGTTGAGTTTTAAACTGAAGGCGATCAATTTTCAACCAAGAATGGAAAAATTATATTTGCAGTTACAAAAATTAATTTTCAATAAAAAAAAAACGAATTTTCAAACAAAATAATTAAATTTTCTGCCGAAGAGATACATCTTCTACTGATAAAAGTTTTTTAATAATGTACTTCAGCTTTCAACCCAATAGTTAAATTTCCATTCAAGATTAATTTTTTACCAAAAAAGGCGAATGGACAACAAAATACATAAATTTTCAACCAAATTATTGAATTTTCGACTACAAACCATCAATTTTCGAACAATAATGGAATAGTACAATTTTCAGTTAAAAAAGTTAATTTTTAACCATAAGAAGAACGAAATTTCAACAAAATACAATATTCAATCAATTGAATGAATGTTTAATAAAGCAGTTGAACTTTCAACCAAATAGTTGCATTTTCTCTGAATAAGAAATTTAATATTTCAATTTAAACTAAAATCGACCAATGTTTAGCTAAAAATGGATTAGGTTAATTTTCAGATGATAAAATTAATTTTCAACTAAAAAAGCTGTTTTTCATCCAAATAGTTTAATCTTTAACCAAAGAGCTGAATCTTCAACTAAAAAATGAATTTTTAAAAATATAGCTTAACTTTCAAGAAATTATTTGAAGTTTTAATGAAGCAGATCAATTTTCTACCAAAAAATCTCAGTTGACAAGAAAAGAACATATTTTTAATCAAATTATCGAATTGTATACTAAAACGGTCATTTTTCAAACAATAATGGCATAGTTGAATTTTAAGTTTGACAACATTATTTTTAAGCACAGAAATTATTACATTTCAACAAAAGAGTTCATTGTTTACTCAACGAAATGAATTTTTAACAAAGTAATTACACTTTTAACAAAGTAGTTGAATTTTTAAACAAAACATATCAATTCTCAATAAAAAAATTAATAGTTGAATTTTCAACTCGATCATTAACATTTTTAGTTAAGAATATTGATTCAAGAATGTCAATAGAATCTTCCAAAATGCCTTAAAAGATTTTCAATTCTTTGAAATCTTGGAATCATTCATTCCTTTGAAAACCTTCGAAATCTTTGAAACCTTGACATCTCATGATACATTCAAAAGTCGACATGTTTACACCGATTTGAATACAATTTTTTTATTTCTCAAATATTTGATCAGAAGTCTCAGGAAATCACAAAAACCCGCCAAATTTAACAAAAAATTAGATAAAAAATGACGCGTATAAAAATAAGGCAAACACTATCACCAAAATCTTCCTTTTACTAAAAAAAATATTGCCATAATTTTTTTTTATCGGCCGATAGAGTCTTAAGTAAAGTAATTTTCTTTTTGATCCAAAATAAAAACAAATTCAGCAATCTGAGTGCGTTGTGCGAAGCGCGGGATTCCTTGGGATCTTTGAAAACGCTTTAAAATATTTCCATTCATTTGAAATTTTCGTAATGTTCTTAAAATTACTTGGAATCTTTCAAAATACCTTTAAATATTTTAAATCCTTAAAAATCATTATCATACATTGACTTTTTAATGCAATTATCAGTTATAAAAATGTTGATCCGACATCGGATTACAAATTAATGGTATATTAATTAATAAATTAAGTGATTAATGGTTAATTAATGGTACACAGTCTGCAGTGAATCTAGATTTACAACGACTTCCCTAAATAGATATGGGAAAATTGGCCGAAGTATGCCTACTTGACATTCCTTCATTTCAGCTGGGGTCATATTGTCAATATTGCCGCTTAACATATTTATTTTTACTCTGGAACGATCACTATCTCTCCTATATATTCCACGAAGAATCCCACTATACTCTAATATAGCAAAAACGTCACCATTGGTAGTTGATAATACAATATGTTCTCGGGTTGGCACGGGCACATAGGTATTACGTTCTACTTTCAAGAGTATTGGTTTATCGGCAGGAAAAACGTATCTTCGAAATTCAAATAGCTGGTTCCGATTACTGCGGGGAATAAGCCGAACGTATCCAAGTTGTGGTAGTGCATATCCAAGTACTATATCAGAAGGCGGCCTGCCAGGAGGAGACCTGGGCCTGGCACGAAGATGAGGCTCCTCACGAGACTGATGCATACGATGAGAAGGAGAAGATCGACGACCCGGGCGAGGCGTGTCAGGACAATCGCTACTTGACTGTGAACTTAATTCTGCAAGAAGAAATAGAGGATTAATTTTTTTTGTTCAATGCAGGCCACACGGAGAAAAATGGAAGGTCATTTTGGCCATCTAGATGTGCAGACAGACTATATTGCAGGGTCAACTATAGGACAGCCCTTGAAGATGGCTAAAGCGACTATCTCTAGAAGGTTAAAACAAGAGGTTCAAATCGATCATCTCAGAGTCTTGACTTGGTCATCTCGGACGGTCGACTCAAGAATCATAGAGAATCGAACCGATCATCACAGAGGACGGAATTGATCATTATAAAGGGTCGATTTTGTCATATCAGATATTCGACTTGATCTCCTCGGACAGTCAACCTGGCCATCTTAGGGGGTCGATTTGATTATCCTACATTTTCTATATTTGTTGTCCTTTTCATACGTATTCCAGCCTCTCTCTTATAAGAGACTGGAAGTTATAAAATTAAGTGGAACCTATAAAACCTGAAAATTTATACAAAATACATGAATTCTGAAAGAATTTGTTATTCTTTGTGGAGAGTGAGGTGCATGAGACATAATTTGATATGCAAAAACATTGCACATTGACAATATATTTTTTGGAGCACGAAAGGCTAAGGACACTGCACGATGTCACACTGAATTGTAAGATTTCAAACATTGAAGTGAATTCAGAAACCAATATCCCACATCTCGTTACTTTCTGCATCATCATTGAATGCTGAAATTTTTTGCACGTTTTCAGTTTGAAACGACACGGTAACAAAAAATTGATAGCTGAACGTCCAGTTACGCCTTTATCCTAAATCCCTTGGAAGCATCAAATTTGACGTTGAAAATTCAAAAGAATAAACTTAATTCACTTTCAATCATGTTCTCTCTTATGCACTTCACTCTCCACGCATATTCGAAATATCAAAAAGCAGTTTAAACTTGTTAGAAATATGTTTAAGTTCAATAAACAGCAAATGTGACGCTGAACGGTTCAATGACATTCACTCACTCCGAAATTGATCTGAACTTCGGTGCTCCCAAATCTCGTATCCTTTCACACTGCATCAATCGCGTCGACAACCGGATTGGTTCAGGTTGGCGCGCTTATTTGAAATGATTAAATGTGAAAAGCAACTTTAAACAGCAAATAATAAGAGTAAAGTTATTAAACATAATTCTTTGCTCACAAGAAGGACTTATAAAGTGAAATTCAAATTATTTATTAGATTTTTTCCTTAAAAATAAATGATAGATTTTAATTTTAAAGAAAGGAATATATTTCTCATCTTAAGGGCATGCTCTACAGTGACCACGTGACCAAACCAGTTCTCGGTTATGAAATTTTTTTTTGGTGTACACCATGTCCAAACGCAATGATATATCGCTCTCAAAGTTTGGAATATAGGAAATGGGACAATAAATTGCGTTTGTATATTTAGTTTGAGTAATAATTTTGAAAAAAATTACTCATGTAAAAAATAAATGTGTAATATTATTTTCATTTTTTTTTTGGTGCTCACTACGTCCACAGGGATTGAGATATCGTGTTTAGAATTTCAGCGATTAAATAAAAAGCACTAAAGAACGTTTGTATACATCAACATGTTTATAATTTCAAAGAAATGTTATTTATAAATTAATAAAATAGGATATTACCACTCGAGTCGAGCACTTTGCAGGTAATGTTTGGTTTGAGGCATTTCAGATTTTTTGATTCGCGTATGTTGATAACTGACACAAATTTTGGACTAAATCGTCTAAACATTTTAAAAAATCAATATAAATAATAACATTTGCACATTTGTTGCAAATCAAAAAATAAGTCTGCACACACGTAAGCTGTCATTATTTTTGGAGCATTTTTAGCAATTTCTAGCGGAGAAAAAAAGAAGCTTTCAACGTCGGAAAAGTAGAGATCACATGACCAAGCTCGGTTATGAAAGTTTACACATTATTTTTTACATGGATAATTTTTTCAAAATTATTACTGAAACTAACATGGTGAACACCAAAAAAAAATTTCATAACCGAGGACTGGTTTGGTCACGTGATCACCGAAGAGCATGCCCTTAAATATGAATTTACAATCATTTCTAATATTCTCATGCACTTTACATTTATTATTTGTTGTGAACATTGACTTGCACATTCATTCATTCTAAATAAACACGCCAACGGTAACTAATCAGGTTGGCCCTCCGTGATGGGTCATTTGCTCTTCCGTGGATGGTCGAAATGAGTGAAAATAAGATGATCGTATTGACCATCCCGAAAGGATACTTTGACTGTCCCTGATAGTGAGTCTGACCTTCTTACAACACTCAGACTGGCCATAAAATGAGAGTCTCTCTGACTATGTCGAAAAAATTCTGAAAGGCTAAGACCACCTAGAAGAACGGACTAACTCTCTAAATTTTGACCCTCTAACTTTGACCATCCATTTTTCTCCGTGATGAGAATGTAAAAACTGGATAAAAACTAACTCATGAAATATGAATGTAATATTTCAAAAGAACAAGCTTGACGCCTATGATTCATGAAACAATGATTAGAGCGCCCAATAAAAATCGGAATTTGATTACGCAAACGCTACCACCAAAATTTCTTCCATTTGGTAAAAAATTATTGCCATCCATTTTTTTTCAAATTGTTTGGTGGTTCGGCTAGGTCTTTTTTGGTCTGAAAACAATTTTTCTTAGTTTTCGATTTTTAAAAAATACAAATTTAATGCTTAAAAAATATTTCACCCCTAGGTTGTATTTTTTATTTGTTAAGAAAAAGCTTTAGATTTTATGAAACAAAGAAAAAAAATTGTTTACGAATTGATAGCATGTATGAATTGAAAGAACTGTGATAGGACAGAAAAATTCGGTCCCCTTTCTTCTAATTGAGATTTCAGTGTCGCGAACTAGCACAAGCACGTCCAATTTTTAAGATGCATTTTAATTTGGGCATAATAGTGATTTTACGATTGTTCTGCGGAGTGCAAATCAAATAGTAAATTTTACAAATAAATATTCATAGGAAAAATGTGTTCAACCATGTTCAACCTAAAAGTGGTTCACCCAAATGTTTGTGGTGCTACTTAAAAATCGTATTAAAAAGTTTCGGTCCCGTCACACTACGTTTACTTCAGAAAAGTGACTTATTTAAACCGTGAAAGTGACCAAAAGTATCTAATTTCTAACTCAATATGTGACTAAAATGCGTAAAAATTTCGTACCAATATAGACGCGGATTAAATCGATGAATTGTTATTTGAGCTAAGCTTAAAATATATTAAAAATTATAGATACATTATATTATTATATTCACCAATAGAATTAAGGATGACTACCCAAGAGAAAAAGAAAGTTGAAACCATCCTCATTTTTTCAAAGTAGAGAAAAAACTGATTAATGCTTTAATGAATAATTTGGTTAACAGTGTAACTAAGCAACTAACTCATTAGAGTACATTTATGTAAGGCACTCGTTATCTTACAAATTAAAAACGTCAAAATTGTCCTTCTGAGATTTTCAAATTTATTATTACAATTTTTATAATGATTTTTATGATTTTCCTTATATGATTTTGAAAATTTTGAGGTGGCTTACATACAAAATGTGCGTACCTATATAAAATAAAACTGTGCTGACGACAAATATGAAATAAGAATTTAGAGTATTGGTGTTATTTCGTCAAATAGGGTAGTCAATTAGTTAAATAATTTAATAATTATTCAATGATTTTGAAATTTTTAAATAATTTTTTAATAATTTAATTAAAATCAGAAATATAGTACGAATATATTTACAATTCAGTAATAAAATTATTTGTGTTTCTCAAGGTAAACTGAAATTAAAAATAAACATATCTAAAGACAAATTCCATCTCTTTTCTTACAGGTTATATTTTTTATATAGTATGTTATGTACCCAATTATATTATTATTTGTGAGGGGAGGGGAAGTAGTGGAAGTATTTTCATTGTCTTGTTTTTATAATTTAAAAAAGTTCGCATCCTATAAAAAAACAATGTTGTTATTCTATGTTATATTTTATTGTAACTTGTGTCGTTTTTCCATAAATTTAATTTGTTTATTTTCAATGTTATTTTTTACGATTTGAACCAAAAATGCGCATCCTAGCGTAAGGTGGTTCTAAGAAAATTTATAGATATAATTTAAGCGAAAAATGTTGTTACGTAAAATGTTATTGTAGCTTGTGTCGTTTTTCCAAAAAGTTAATTCTTTTTATTTTAAATTTATTTTTATAACAAAACTTCATCACAAATTTGTAGATCTTTTTTGGCTGAACAACTTTTTGTCCTTTTATTTCTTTTTCGCCTCCTGTGTGGTTTTTCCAAAAATATAATTTTTTAATGTTTTTGATGCTACTTTTTACAATTAAAACAAAAACGACTGTCCTATCAACAAATTGTTCATGACAAATTGATTAATTTCTTAATTAATTTTGTCCACAGCTTGTGTCATTTGTCCAAAAATTTAATTATTTTATTTTTATTTTTTTACGATTAAAACAAAAACTACGAGTCCTATCAAAGAGTGATTGCCAACAAAGTAGATCTTTTTCGAATGAACATTTTTTTTTTTATTCATCTTTTTTCGTACCTTGCGTCGCTTTTCCAAAAAATTTTTTTTTTTATTAATGTTATTTTTCACGATCAAAACAAAAACTACGCATCCTATCAAAAAATAATCAATAAAAAATTTGTAGCTCTTTTTTGAGTGAACAAATTTTGTCTAGTTATTTTTTTTCACAGCTTGTGTCGTTTCTCCAAAAATTTTATTTTTTATTTTTAATGGCGTTTTTTACGAATAAAACAAAAACTACCCGTCCTATCAAAAATTTAAAATATTAATACATCTTTTTTCGTATCTCGTATAGTTTGATCGAAAAATGGAATTTCTGATAATTTTTTTGTGCGGTCGAAATTTTAATTTTCGATTTTTCGAGAAAATTTATAAAGTTACTACGACAATCTTGTAGGATGTTCAAAACCAACGTTTTTCTCATCTTGTCTTTTTCATATCGTGCGTTGTTTGGCTTAAAATTTCAATTTTTGATTGTTTTTTTTTATTTTGTAAATGCTATAACTCTAGTAATTTCTTTTTAATCGAAAAAAGTCATTAGGATAAATTGTTCGTATTTTTGAGTACTATGAATTTCCGTACATAGAGTTTTCAAATCCTAAACAAAAGTTGTCTCAAAAAATTTAAAAATGCTCTAACTTTTTTAATTTTCATCCCAAATGGCTGGCTAACGAACTTGAACTTCAGTATAGGACATTCAACAAGAGGGTCTTAAAACGTGGACATTTGACAAAAAACGGGGATGGGGTCACATTTTACATAAATCTAATACCTTCTTTGATGCGAGAATGTAAAAATAAATTTTTAACAACATAATTCAACAGTCCGCCAAGTGGTTGAATTTTCAACCAAAAAATATGAATTTTCAATCAAGAAGATGAATTTTTATCCAAAAAAGTTCAAATTTAAACTAAAAAAAGTATTGAAAAAATGAATTTTGAAAAAAGTAGTTAAATTTTCTACCAAACAGATCAATTTTCAGCTAAAATGATTAAAAAAAAAAGAATAAATTTATAACTAAGCAGTTCAACTTTCAACCAAGCAGTTTCATTTTTTAAAAAAAGTTTTCTCCGAAAAAGATTAATTTTCTACCAAAAAGATGAATTTTCAAGAAATTATATGAATTTTCAAGAAAAAAGTTGAATTCTCAACTAAGAAGAATTAATTTTCAACCGAACCGAAAAATTTGTAACTTAAATGAAGTATCATTAACCGCAAAAGATTTTTCATCAAAACAGTTTAACTTACAACCTATCCTAGTTGAATTTAAACAAAAAAATAAATTTTCCCCCCAAAATTTTTATTTTCTAATAAAAAACAGACGAACTTTCAACTTAAAAAAAGTTGAATATTCAACCAAATAGTTGAATTTCCAACTTAACAAAAATCGATTTTCAACCAAAAAGGACGAATTTGCAGCCCATTAGATTAATTTTTAACCAAAAAAAGATGAATTTTGAATTTAAAAAATGGACTTAAAAAAAATGTTGAACAAAATAGTTAAATTTAAAAAAAAAAAAAAAACAGATTTTTTAAAACTAAAATGATGAATCATTAACAAAAAGAATGCATTTTTTACAAAAAGTAGTTCAAGTTTCAACCAACTAGTTTCATTTAAGAAATATAAAATGAATTTTCTGCCAAGAAGTTTAATTTTATACCAAAAAATTGTCAATTTTCAAATAACGTAATTAATTTTTGACCATTAAAAAATGAAATTAATTTTTTTTAACTAAATTTTCAACCAAAGAGATAAATCTTCAAGTGAAATCCTGAATTTTTAACAAAAAAAATTAATTTGTAACGAAATAGTTTAAGCATGTAGTAACATTTTTAATAAAAAAAGATGAAATTTCAGCAAAAAAATTACTCTCTGCCAATAAAGACGAATTTTCAACAAAAGTACTTAAAAGTTAAATTATCAAAGAAATAAGTTTTTAACTAAAATGATGAATTATTGAAAGAAACTGAATTTTCGACAAAAAATGTAATAGTTTTTATTACCAGAAAGATGAATTTTGAACCAAGAATATTTGTTTTCTACCAACAAAAACAAATTGATCTAATCAGTAACGTCCACTGCCCGAATCAGTAATTTCGAATGATCTGAATGAAATCGTTTAGAAGAACGTAATCAGTAAATTTCACTGATTAATTCGGTAATTTTGATTGATCTAATCCGTAACTGTCAATATCATTATCAGTCATTTATGGTTAATTTAAGTCTTTTATTAAAATAAAGCAACCTAATTAGGAATTTTAATTTAGAAATAATTTTACTATTTTATTGTAGCAGCCAAGTCAGTCACTTCCATTGACTGAAAATCTGTCACTTCGATTGACTGATTGATTCAATCAGCAACACTGACTAATTCATCTGTTAAAACGACTGGTTCGTCAGTAGAAACGATTGACCTTTCAGTCAAGCTTGATTAATTTAATCAGTCACATTTTGACTGACTTAAATTTATAGTGTACGATTTGGCCTCATTGCTTTCAAATTTTAATATTTGAAATTTCGGAAAAAAGTATCAAAAGCATTATGAAAGAAAAACTCATCTCCTGGGGTTTCCATGGTGACTATCGCAGCCATGCTGCTTTATGGGCGTGGAATATGTGATCTTCAAGGGGAAACTGAATGGTCCACGGGGTATAAAAAGAAAGATATTGATCGTCCAAAATGGAGAGTCAGCTTGCTTTCACCTGATTCGAATCTCTTCTGTCATTTTCTACAAATTTTTTAATATTATTTTTAAAACCTGATACGTAGGAAGGTTTAAAATGTTAGATTATTTTTCAAAATTCATAAAGATACCAGTTTAAAAATTAAAAAATATATTATGAAAAGATAAATTAATTAAACTCCTCAGCACGTATCATGCCTGTATTGGCACCATATATTGGCATATATGAAAATAAAAAAGCCTGCAAATTTCAGCCTTAAAATTTCATTATTTTGGGAGTTATGAAGAGGGAAGACAATTTTAAAAAGGCGTTTTTCCCGCAAATAGATGAACCTATTTTGATGACATTTTTTTTTATGAAATTGTTAAAAATTAGTTATAAAATCGAGGAAAATATCCACATTGTTGATTGTAACTAATTTTAGAACAGAACTAAAGACGGACTTAGGAAAAAAATATTCAAGATAGAAATTGTTTATTCAATAATAGTTATTTAGGGTTTTATATTTTTGCTTTCTCTTGAAGCAAAAGTTGCAATTCTCATGTAATCCTAATTTTGGTGGTCTCATTTTATTCCTTGAAAGATTGTCTCCAAATTTCTTTTGTACGTTTTTATCGAACAAATTTTATTTAAGAAAAATTTTCTTCATAAAATTAACGATTGTATAATTTCCAGATAAAATTTTTCAAATAAAAACGTATCGCAGAGATTTGTAGAGAACCTTTCAAGAAATAAAATGAATAAAACTCTAAATAACGAATATTGTATTAACACCGTTTTGTGACATTTTTACTGTTTTCTTGAAAAATGTCGGATTTAATTGACCCAATTTCACGCTAAAATATTTTTTTATAAAGTTTCCCTTCAGTTCTCTCCCAAA
>CAKNYM010051759.1:39137-53703 GCA_932195095.1 Andricus curvator | reverse complement strand
TTTTAATACGAAAAAGAAGAATTTTCAATAAAAAGATTAATTTTAAAGCGAGAAAGATGAATTTTCAGCTAGAAAAGATAAATTTTCAGTTCAAAAAGCTAATTTTTAACAATAAAAAAATGAATTTTCAACAAAAGACATGAATTTTCTATCAAATAGTTGAATTTTCAACGTATAAAGGACAAATTTACAACCATTAATAAATCAGTTAAATTTTCTGATTAGAAATTTTTTTTCACCAAAAAAACAACACATTTCCAACAAAATGGTTAAATTTTCAAATAATTAGTTAAATTTTCAAGTTAAAACGTTGAAATTTTGAGAAAATAGTTGAATTTCTTACCAATTAGCTGAATTTTGAACGTAAAAAGATGAATGTTGAACCAAGAAGATTAATTTTCTACGAAAGAAAAAATTAAAAAAAAAATTCATGATGTTTTAACCAAATAGCTGAATTTTTAACGCACAAAGGATAAATTTCTAAACAGAAATGGACGAGTTAAATTTTCAGATAACAAAATTAATTTTTCACCAAAAAAATCAAATTTTCAACAAATGCTTAAATTTTCAAATATACGGGTAAATTTTCAAGCCAAATGAATTTTTAAGGTACAAAGATGAGTTTTTTACAAAAATATAAGTTTTTAACATAAAAAAGAATATTTATGATTTTAGTTTAAAAAATAACTGTTTTTAATTATTGTTGAATCCAAAGAAAAAGAAGAACTTTGAACAAAATAGTTGAATCCTCAACCAACTAGGTGAATTTTCAACAAAGAAGATTAATTTTCTATCCAAGTAGACGAATGTTTAACATAATAGTTACATTTTTGAACTAGAAAGTTGAATTTTTGATAAAACAGTTGACTTTTAATCCGGAAAAAAAGAATTTTCAACAAAAAGATTAATTTTCAATCAAGAAGGATAAATTTACAACAATATAGTTAAATTTTCAACTAATAAAGATCAATTTCCAACCAAAAATAGAATCGTTCAATTTTCAGTTTAAAAAAATGAATTATCAACGAATAAACACAAATTTTAAACTATTTGAATTTAATTAAAAAAGACCACTATTTAACAAAATAGTTGAATCCTCAATTAAAATGATGAATTTTGAACAAACAAGATTAATTTTCTATATAAATAAACGAATTTTCAACAAAATGGTTGAATTTTCATATATATAATTCAATTTTTAACCACATGTAGTTTAATTTTCTAACAAACCAGTTGAATTTTCAACCAAAAGTATTAAATTTCAACAAAAAAGTTAATTTTCAACCAAACAGTTTAATTTTGTACAAAATTGTGAAACTTTTAAGCTAACAAGACGAATTTTCTACAAAATAGTGGAATTTTTATCCGAAACTAATCATGTTTAGCAGAGAAGTTAATTTACGAACAAATAGTTGAATTTTCAACTAAAATATTGAATCTACAACCAAAAAAAAATCATTTCTGACAGTGTAGGTCAACTTTAAATAAAAAGTAATTGTTTCTTCAATAAAAAAACAATTCTCAACGAAACATGTAATAGTTAATATTTCAACTGAAAAAGATTTTTATTTGAAGCCGAAAACAGTTGAATTCAACCAAAAAAGACGATTTTTCAACAAAATATATGAATTTTCAACCAATATAATTTGAATTTTCAAGTAAGAGATACGAATTTTGAACCACATAGTTAAGTTTGTAAATAAAAACGATATTTTTACAAACCAAAAATAGAATAATTAAATTTTCAGTCGCCAAAATAATGTTTCAGTCAAAAATAAAACAAAGTTCCAACAAGATGCATTATTTTTTTAAATTATTGATATTAAAATAAAATAATTTGAAACTCATCTATTCATCAAACAATTTTATCATACTTTTTTCAAACTTAGAGTTTTTTTTCTTGTCTAAAAAAACATAGTTTCTTTTCTTTGAATATCTTCAGGTTAAAAAAAGGATATATTATTATTTATTCGTAAAAATTAGCTTTAAAAGACAGACTGGGATTCACCAACCGACCCGATAAACGTCTTCGGCCGCGGTTCTAAAACCCGTTCTACCCAATTTTTTTCAAAGAGTTTCCAAAGATTTGAAATATTTACAGATATTTAAAAGAATTTCAACAGATTTCAAGGAAAATCGTGAAATTTCCAAAGATTTTAATTATTTCAAGGTATTTTCAAAGCTTTTAAACGTTTAAGGGAACTTTAAAAGATTTTACGGCAGTCCAAGGGACTTCAGGGAATTTTTAAGATTTTGAAGGATTTTTATGACATGTTTTTAAGCGATTTTAGCTAATTTCAATAGATACAGAAAATTCTAAACATTTTATAATAATCCTATAAATTGCAGGGAATTTCAAATATTTCAGTTAATATGTGGTTTCATAGAATTTCCTTGAATTTCGAAAGATTTAAAAGGATTTCATATGCCTTATAAGATATCAGGATATTTAAAAAGATTCCAAGGGATTTCAGAAGATTTCCCAGATTTACAAATATTTTAAAGGATTTTTAAGGAATTTTATAAGATTTTCGAGAATTTAATTAATTCTAAGGGATTTTCAAGGCCCCCAATAAGGTATTTTAAAAAATCTTCCCAGGATTTCAAAGAATTTCATAGGACTTCAAATATTTCCAGAGATTTGAAGAAATATCAGATTCCATGCAATTGCACGGGATTTCAACGGATTTTAGAATATTTTAATGGATTTCAAAGAATTTAGTTACAAAAATTGAGTGATTTTAAAGGATTTCATAGATTTTCAAATACTTTAAATAGATTTCAAGAATCCGAAAAGATTTTAAGGGATTTCAAAGGAGGTTAAAGATTTTAGGGTATTTTGAAAGATTCCAAGAAATTTTAAAAATTCAAAGGAATTCCCAAGGAGTAGAATTGAATGATTTCAAAAAATTGAAGATAATTTCAAATATTGGGGTTAATATGTGGTTTAAGAAAATTTCCTTAAATTTCGAAAGATTTGAAAGGATTTATAATATTTACAAATATTTTAAAGAACTTTCAAGAAATTTTATGAGATTTTCAAAGATCCAGGAGTTTTATAATATTTAAAAAGATTCGGAGAGATTTCAGAGAATTTTCAAGAGTTACAAATATCTCAAAACATTTTCAAGTGATTTTATTAGATCTTTGAGGATTTCATTAATTCCAAAGGATTTTAGTATTTTAATAAATTTCCCTGAATCTCAGATTTCATAGGACTTCAAATAAAATAATAATATTTTACTGGATTTCAAAGAATCTATCCACAAAAATTGAGGAATATCCATGGATTTGAATGAATATTAGGCTTAAAAAAAATTATATGCGGTTTTTAGGAATTTCGGAAGATTTGAAAGGATTTCATATAGGATTTATAAGATTCAAAAATATTATAGAGGATTTTTAATGAATTTTATAAGATTTCTGAGTATTTTCGATTTTTAAGATATTGAAAAAGATTCCAAAGGATTTCAGAGGATTTCAGAGGATTTTCAGAAATTAAAAATATTTCAAACGATTTTCAAGGGATATTATGAGGTATTCGATGATTTCAGTAATTCTAAATGATTTTAAAGGCTCTCAATACTGCATTTTGATAAATTTCCCAGAATCTCAAAAAATTTCATAGGGCTTCAAATAAAATTATAATATTTTAATGGATTTCAAAGAATTTATTCACAAGAATTGAGGAATATCCAAGGATTTAAATGATTTCAAGGAATTAATAATATATACGCGGTTTTGAAGAGTTTCCTAGAATTTCGGAAGATTTAAAAGGATTTCATTGGATTTCTAATATTTACAAATATTTTGAAGGATTTTTAAGGGATTTTATCAGCCAAAAAATGTAGTTACCAAAATTGAGTGCTTTTAAAAGATTTCATAGATTTGAAAAGATTTTCTAATATTTTCAATAGATTTCAGGAATCCGAAAGGATTTCAAAGGAGTTTAAAGATTTCATGGTGTTTTGAAAGATTCCAAGGAATTTTTAAGAGATTTAAAAATTTTTAAGGAATTCCCAAGTTGTAGAATCGAATGATTTCAAAAATTTGAAGATAATTTCAAATATTACGGTTGATATGTGGTTTCAGAAAATTTCCTTGAATTTCGAAAGATTTGAAAGGATTTTGTAGGATTTATAAGATTTACAAATATTTTAAAGGAATTTTATGAAATTTTCAAAGATCCAGGAGTTTTAGGATATTTAAAAAGATTCGGAGAGATTTCAGAAGATTTCAGAGAATTTTGAAGAGTTACAAATATTTCAAAACATTTTCAAGTGATTTTATTAGATCTTTGAGGATTTCATTAATTCTGAAGAATTTTAGTATTTTAATAAATTTCCCTGAATCTCAGAAAATTTCATAGGACTTCAAATGAAATAATAATATTTTAATGGATTTCAAAGAATATATCCACAAAAATTGAGGAATATCCATGGATTTGGATCATTTTTAGGCAAAAAAAAATTATATGCGGTTTTTAAGAATTTCGGAAGATTTGAAAGGATTTCATATAGGATTTATAAGATTTACAAATATTATAGAGGATTTTTAATGAATTTTATAAGATTCTTGAGTATTTTTGATTTTTAGGAAATTGAAAAAGATTCCAAAGGATTTCCAGGAATTAAAAATATTTCAAACGATTTTCAAGGGATCTTATGAGGTATTCGATGATTTCAATACTGTATTTTAATTATAAATTTCCCAGATTCTCAAAAAATTGCATAGGACTTCAAATAAAATAATAATATTTTAATGAATTCCATAGAATTTATTCAAAAGAATTGAGGAATATCCAAGGATTTGAATGATGTTGAGAAATTAAAAAAATATATACGCAGTTTTAAAGAGTTTCCTAGAATTTCAGAAGATTTGAAAGGATTTTATAGGATTTATAATATTTAAAAATATTTTAAAGGATTTTCAAGAGATTTTATCAGATCTTCGAGGATTTCAGTAATTCTAAGGGATTTTCGAGGCTCCCAAAAAGGTATTTTAAAAATTTTCTCAAGATCTCAAAGAATTTCATAGGACTTCAAATATTTCCAGAGATTGGAAGAAATATCATGAGATTTTATGTAATTGCATGGGATTTCCACGGATTTTATAATATTTTAATGGATTTCAAAGAATTTAGTTAGAAGAATTGAGTGATTTAAAAAGATGTCATAGATTTGAAAAAATTTGAAAATATTTTCAATAGATTTTAGGAATCCAAAAGGATTTTAAGCGATTTTGAAGGAGATTAAAGATTTTAGGGTATTTTGAAAGATTCAAAGGAATTTTTAAGAGATTTAAAAAATTTTAAGGAATTTCCAAGTATTAGAATTGAATGATTTCAAAAATTTGAAGATAATTTCAAATATTGCGGTTAATATGTGATTTCAGAGAATTTCCTTAAATTTTGAAAGATTTGAAAGGATGTTGTAGGATTTATAAGATTTACATGATTTCATTAAAAATAATATTTTAATGGATTTCAAAGAATTCATCGACAAAAATTCAGGAATATCCAAGGATTTGAATGATTTTAAGGAATTCAACAAAAATATATGCGGTTCTAAAGAATTTTCTAGAATTTCGGAAGATTTGAAAGGATTTCATAGAATTTATAAGATTTATAAATATTTCAAAGGATTTTCAAGGAATTTCATCAGATATTCAAGGATTTAGGATTTTTAGGATATTGCAAAAGATTCCAAAGGATTTCACAGGATTTCCAAGATTTAGAAGTATTTCAAATGATTTTCAAGGGATTTTATCAGGTCTTCAAGAATTTCAGTAATTCTAAGGGATTCTATAAAGGCTCTTATTAAGGTATTTTAATGAATTTCCCAGGATCTCAAAAGATTTCATATGACTTCAAATAAAATAAAGAATTTCCTAGAATTTCGGAATATTTGAAAGGATATTATAGAATTTATAAGATTTACAAATATTTCAAAGGATTTTAGAGGATTTCCAAGATTCACAAGTATTTCAAATGATTTTCAAGAGATTTTATCAGGTCTTCAAGGATTTAAGTAATTCTAAGGGATTTTAAAGGCTCTCATTAAGGTATTTTAATAAATTTCGCAGGATCTCAAAAAATGTCATAGGACTTCAAATAAAATAATATTTTAATAGATTTCAAAGAATTTATCCACAAAAAAATTGAAGAATATCCAAGGATTTGAATGGGTTTAAGGCCGCTGTTACCAACCGTCGTTACTTCATTTGAAATTTTTGGTTTTTATTCAATCTGCTTTTTTCGGTCATAAATATATACACGGATAGAAAAATCAGCGTTTGAAACGACGAAAGGTTATCGTAGTCCAAAACGACGACTCATCGTCGTCTGAGACGACGAATATCGTCGTTTCATCCTACGAATCGCTTCGTCGTTTGAAACGACATGGATCGTCGTTTGAAACTACGAACTCTTGCATTCCTGAATTAGGCCACGCCTCCAGTTTTTTGTTGCAGCGCGATCATCGTTTCAAGCCACGATCCACGTCGTTTCAAACGACGATACGTATCGTCGTTTCAATCTACAGTTCTCGTCGTTTTGAACGACGATCAAGACTCGTAGTTTCAAACGACGAATAAGCGTCGTTTCAAACGCTGATTTTTCTCTCCGTGTATCTATTGGATTAGATTGATTGGAAGTTTCTTCATCTAATATCAGTGCTTTTTGCAAAAATAAACAATAGACCTAACTTAGAAATATACTGCGCATAACATTTAAAACTTTACGAAGCTTTTACATTTTTTATTAAACAAACATTTTTTAGCATACGAAGCATACATTAAGAAATGAGTTATTATAAAACTATACAGTTCAAGTATACTTGGAACTGTTTAAGGCTTCTCGTTCGTTAACCAAAGTTAAGCAGCGCTTGGCTCAGTGATATTTGGATGGGAGCCGTCGTACTGAATGAGGTGAATATATCAGGATATAATCTGCTTTCACTCTCGAACTGATACTAATAATCCAAGATTACCTTTGTCGGCTTCAACAAAAGATGTATTTTTTTTTTTATATATAAAATTGTTCATCTCCAAATTGTCAAGAATATTTCCAAATATGTGCTTATTTTTAGTGATTAGAGGCCTTCCATAGAACACGTTACAAATTTTATGGGGGGGGGGGCGTTGCACTAAAATTCACGTTTCGTAACAGGGAAGGGGGGAATTCGCTGAAAGTAACATTACAAACTTAGAAAACATTTAGTTTGGGTAAAAGTTCTACTATTTGGTTAAAAATTTAATTATTTTGTTAACAGCCTAAATATTTGGTTAAAAAGTCATCTTTTATTATCAAAAATTCAACTACTAGGTTGAAAGTTGAACTGCTTTGCTAAAAATTAATTTTTTTGGCTGATGATTCATCTCAAAATCATCTTTTGGGTTGAACTTTTTTGTTAAAAATCAATTTTTTTTGTTAAAGATTCATCATTTTATTTAAAAAATCATCTCTTTGGTTGAACATGTAAGTGTTTTGTTAAAAAAATTTTTTTTTTTTGTTATTAGGAATTAATTTTGTAAACTGATAATGTAACTATTCCAGTGCGAACATGATATTTTTAATTAAAAATTGATATTTTCTTGTTGAAAATTCAACAATTTGACTAAATATTCATGTATCTTGTTGAAAAATCGACTTTTTTCATAGAAATTAATCTTTAATCATTTTTGGTTGAAAATTCAACTGTTCGGTTGAAAATTATTCTGTTTTGGTTGAGGATCCAACTATTCTGTTGAAAATTCGTATTTTTTGGTTTAAAAATCAACTACTTAGTTTGAAGTTTAACTAATTTTTGAAAAATTGCTATGATTGATGCATCATTTGAGTTGAAAATTGCTCTGTTTTGTAAAAAAATTCGTCTTTTTGGCTTTAAAATTCAATAATTTGGTAGAAAAGTCATCTTTCTGGGTTGAAAATTAATGTTTTTTTTTTTTTTAAATGTCGGCTATTGGGTTGCACCTTGTAGGTTAAAAACTCAACTATTTTGATAAAGGCACCTTTTTTTAATGAAAATTCGACTGGGTTGTTAAAATCTCGTACTTCTGGATTGAAAATTCAGCTTTTATGTTAAAAATAGTAATTTTTCTTGGTTAAAAATGTATCTTTCTTGGTTGAAAATTCATCTTTTTTGGTTCAAAATTCAACAGTTCAGTTGGAAATTAATTTTTTTTGGTTGAAGGTTCAACTATTTTGTGGGAAATTCGTATTTTCCGGTTGAAAAATCAACTACTTGGTTTAAAGTTTATACACTTTTTAAAAAATTGCTACAGTTGATTCATCATTTTAGATGAAAATTCGTTTTGTAAAAAATTTATCTGATATCTGGCTTGAAAATTCAACAATTCGGTAGAAAATTAAAGTATTTGATTGAAAATTCTTCTTTATTTTGTTTTGATTCGACAGGCTGAAAATTCGTTCTGTGATGAAATTAATTTTTTAACTGAAAATTGTGAAAAATTCTATTTTTGGTTAAAAAAATATTTTTTAGTTGAAAATTCAACTATTTGGTTGAAGATTCAACTATTTTGTTAAAAATTTGTCTTTTGGTAGAAAATTCATCATTTATGGTAGAAAATTCATCTGTTTGGGTTGAAAATGAATTTTTTGGTTGAAGATTCAAATTTTCGGTTTGAAAATTCAACAGTTTTTAGATGAATTTGAATATTTTTCGTTGAAAATTCAATTATTTTAAAAAATTCATCCTTTTTGGTAGAAAATTCAACTGTTTTGTAGAAATTTCGTTCTTTTGAATTGAAAATTCATCTTTTATGGTAGAAAAAAGTTATCTTTCTTGTTTGAAAATTTATCTTTCTTGTTTGAAAGTGAATTTTTGTTTGCTTGAAAGTTCAGCTATTTGGTCGTTAATGCAACTGTTTGGTTAAAAATTAATTTTTTTGTTGTTGAATACTTTGTAATTTTTTACCGATTTAAATAAATTCCTTAGCAACTAAAATTGTTAATTATTTAATTCCTAAACCTTGATACCTGAAATTTCTTAGTTTTAAATAAATCCCAATTAAAAATTGTGAAATTTCGTATACTTATTCACATTGCAGGTTGTAATTTTGCAATAGAAATTAACAATTTAACAAATCTTTAGTTTTAGAAACTTCAAGTTGAAAATCGTCAATTTGGTTAAAATGCAAGGTTTTAAACAATTTCCTAGAATTTTGGAAGATTTAGAAGTACTTTATAGGACCTATAAGGTTTTAGACTATTTTAAAAGATTCCAAAAATTGGCATTGTTCTCCCACCCTGGAATTAGACATTTTCTAAAACATACATTGTTGGTCCTAGGAAATTCTAAAACTTTAAAAAAAGAGAGTTGGAACTAGGTATATCATTAAAAGTACTATGATGTTGAAAATTCGTTTTTTTTTTAAATTGAAAATTAATTCTTTTAACTGAAAATTTAAGTATTCCAGTTTTTGTTCAAAATTGATCTTTTTCGGTAGAAAGTTCAACTATTTGGTTAAATTCAACGGTTTTTTATTTATAATAAAAATCATTTTAATATCAAGTAATATATTTTTCGTTGAGAATTCATCTTTTTCGGTTGGAAATTCAACTACTTATGTAAGTTGAAAGTTAAACTCCTCTGTTGAAAATTAATTTTTTTGAATGAAGATTCATTATTTTAGTTTGAAAGTTCATCTGCTAGGCTAAAAAATCATTTATCATTTATATTGTTGAAATTTCGTTTTTTTTCTGTTGAAAATTAATTTTTTTAACTGAAAATTAGACTATTGAATTTTTGATTGAAAATTGATCCTTTTTAGCTGAAAATTCAAATATTTGTTTAAGCATTCGTGTATTTTGTTGAAAATAAATCTCCTTGGTTGAAAATAAAACTCTTAGTTGAAAATTCGTTTTTTTCTGTTCATGACTTATAATTTTAGTTGAACATTCATCTCTCCGATTAAAAAACAAACTATATCTGTTGAAAGTTATTTCTTTTTGGTTGAAAAGTCTATTATTATATTTTTCGAATTAAATTTTACAAACACAGGGTAACGCGTGAATATTGTGAGTTTGATAATAATAATGTGAGAATGATCGTGCGTGTCGTCGTAAGAAACCACTCGGGTTTCCCGAATCTTCAGTATGTAAGAACGCGAGGAACGTGGCGGTTTAACCAGAGAGACAAACGTTAGAATTGTCCAATTCGAGCCAATTAATTATATTATTTAATTAGTAAAAAAGTAGAGACAATCAGTTCTACGGTCAAGGAGGTCTTAGCCGCGATTAAAAATTACAGAGTTTATTATGAATTTAAACAGTTATAATTTGGTTGAAGATTTAATTATTTTGTTAAAAATTCATCAATTTTGTTAGAAAATTGAACTATTTGATTAAAAATTAACTTTTTTCTTGAAAATTCATATTTCTGAGTTAAAAATTTAACTTTTTTTTAATGAAAATTCAGTACAACTGTTTGGTTTATTATTAATTTGTTTTGATTAAAATATCAACTACTATAATACATTTTTCTTTGAAAATTAATCTGTTTTGTTCAAAAATTTAACTACTTGGTTAAAATTTTATTCATAATTTTAGTTGAAAATTCATTTCTTTGGATAAAAATTAAACTCTTTTCTCAAAAATTCATTTTTTTAGTTGAAAATTAATTTTTTAAACGGAAAATTTTAACTATTCAATTTTTTTATGAAATTTTTTTTTTATTAAAATTCAACTTTTTGGTTAAAAATTTATCTTTTTACATTCTCATCAGGGAAGGTATTAGATTTGTGTAAAATTTGACCCCCCGCCCCGATTTGTCAAATGTCCACGTTTTGAGACCCCCTGAATCCGAAAAACAGGTTTTTACGAATGTGTCTGTCTGTCTGTTTGTCTGTCTGTTTGTCTGTCTGTTTGTCTGTCTGTTTGTCTGTAGATTTTTAGTTTGATAGCACGATAAATTTCGCAAGAATTTACATATTGGATTATTCTTTGGTATAATCTTCCAGTGTCCTAACATGAAAGTCGAATTCGTTAGACAGCCATTTTGGATAAAAATTCAAAAAGTTCGAGCATTTTCAAAATTTTTGAGACCACTTTTTTAAGATTTAAGAATTCTATGGGCGGTTATTAGTAGTACTAAAAAGACGAACAATTTATCCTCATGACTTTTTTTGATAAAAAAAATTACCGGAGTTATAACATTTACAAAATTCTAAAAAACAAACGAAATGAATATTTTAAGCTAAACAACGCACGATATGAAATAATGTCAGAGGAAGAAAAACGTTGCATGTTGAACACCCTGCAAGATTGTTACAACAACTTTCTGAAATTTCTTGAAAAATCGAAAATTCAAATTTTGGCCGCACAAGAAATAATGAAAAATCAAAAATTCCATTTTGCGGTCAAACTATACAAGATACAAAAAAAGATGAATCGACAAAAATTGTGTATTCAAAAAAGATCTACAAATGTTCAGAAATAAATTTTTGATAGGACGCGTAGTTTTTGTTTTATTCGTAAAAACTGCATTAAAAATAGAAAAATTGCGTTTTTAGATAAACGACACAAGGTACGAAAAAAATAAAAAGACAAAATTTGTTCACCCAAAAACGAGGTACAAATTTGTTATTAATTATTTTTTAAGAGGATCCGTAGGTTTTTTTTCTAATCATGAAAATAACATTAACAATGAAAAAATTGAATTTTTGGAAAAACGACGCGAAGTACGAAAAAAAATGAACCAACAAAAAAGGTGCGTTCAAAAGAGATCTACAAATTTGTTACCGATACATTTTGATAGGACGCGTAGCTTTTTTTTTTGAGGATTAAACTATTTTGTTCAAAATTCGTCTTCTTTGGTGGAAATCAGCTGTTTTTAGATTAAAATTAAAATCTTTTTGGTTGAAATATCAACTATTATACTTTATTTGAGAGTTCATTTTTTTTGGTTGGAACTTCAACTACTTAGTAGAAAGTGAAACCACTTTGTTCGAAATTAATCTTTTTCGTTGATGATTCATCATTTTAGTTGAAAATCCTCCTTTTTTAAATTTAACTATTTTGTTTAATTTTTTTTTAACTGGAAATTTTATTATTCCATGTTTGGTTGAAAATTTATCTTCTTGAGTTTAAACTTCAATTATTTGGTTGAAAAATCCTCTATTTTGTTGAAAATTAAACTTTTTTGGTATAAAATCAATATTGTTGGTTGAAATTTCATTTCTTTGGTTGAAAATTTAACTATTAGGTTGAAAGTTTATCCTTCCGGTTGAAAATTTATCTCTTTGAAAATTAGAGAATTTAAAACAACATAAAAAATTTTTTAATTCAATTTTTGGACAAACGACACAAACTATGATAAAAATGAATTGACCAATGTCGCTCATCCAAAAAAGAGCAACTACGTCATTAATAATTTGTTCATAGGACGTTGTTCAAAACTGATGTATTTTGTTGAAAATGCAACGTCTTCTCAAACTTTTTCTGTTGGTTTTAGGATGTTATAAATCTTACAGATGTTGGAGTCGAAATTAGGTAAATTTGAAGAAATACTTTAAGAAAGCAAAAAGTTCATTTCCAGAGCCATATAGAAATGTATAGCCCATACAAATTGAAATTCAAAATGTTCTAAAACAGTCCTTGTTTTATAATTATTATGTCGGTCATGACATAATAATTTATATTATTATATATACAATATATATATATATATATATATATAAAATATATTTGGTTCTGTAAGAATAATTCTTGGATCCACAAAAGTGGATCATTTTGATCTGAAGTTG
This sequence comes from Andricus curvator, assembly GCA_932195095.1. Lineage (NCBI taxonomy): Eukaryota > Metazoa > Arthropoda > Insecta > Hymenoptera > Cynipidae > Andricus > Andricus curvator. The sequence goes on along the minus strand of CAKNYM010051759.1, from coordinate 40,938 downwards.
ATAATCAGAATGATATGCAAGATTTTCATATCCCGCGGTTTACAGTGATAATAAAAAAACTGTATTCTTAAACAAAATTGCGATTTTTTATTTCAGAATTCATGAATTTGCTCAGATAGCATACATCAGCTTTCAAGTAGATATTTGAGAGTGAGAGATAAAAATACAACCTTCTGAGAAGTCCTTAACTTATAAGATTATGTTAGATATATCTTCAATATTACCCATGAACTTGTTCAATATTTTTCATATGAAATAGCAGCTGCAGTGAAGCCAATTCGTCAATTGATTTTGCGAATTTTTTACTGGCGAATCTTAAAAATGTGCTAAAAAAACATAATAAGCATTCATGTTCATAATATTTTTATATAGCAAATCCATACATATAAGGGTGGTTAAAAAAAGGATTTAAACAAATTTTTAAACGCTTTTTTATTTTGACAAAATTTACGTCAAATAATGAAGTTTTCAATGAATTTTTCCATTCGTAGCAACAAGTGAATATAAAATTATTGGCATTATCATTTAATACATCTATATAAGAGTTATGATAAAAAAATCGGAATTTTTTTTTGAGTTTTTGATGTCTATAGGCAATTAAATATTATAATATTTTACTATAGGAATTTGACACGTGCCAAATAAAAAAATGTCCTTCCTTTACCTTCTTTACTCCTTCAGCGCTTTCTCTCCCTTTTCAACGTACCTTTCTTTCTTCCTCTGTCCAATTAGCCTCCCCTAGACCCCTCTCCCTCTTCTTTCAGTCACGCCTCCTCTCTTACCTTATTAATCACTCTTTAAAATTTTTCTAGCAGCGTGTCTACACCTTCCTCTTCCATATTCCCTACCACCTCGGTGTCTATTTTTTCTCTAAATTCTCTTAACTGATGTTCTCCCAAAATGCCAATTTTCAATTTGCTCTCCCCCATATCTTCCTTATTCCCTTTAGCGCGATTTGAGCCTCCATATCTCAATGTCCCTATCACCATTGCCCACTTCCATTAAAACCCTCAGCTTCCTTATACTTTCTTCTGCCAGAATGTAATCTACTGCAATGTCCCCCCTTGTCCACCGCGCCGGTCCATGCATTCCGATCTCCCATATCAGCATCAACCACTCCTCCTTCTCTTCTGGCCATTTTCCTATCGTTCTCCATCCTTCATCTTCTTCTTTTCTTCTGTAGATGCATATATATTATGTAACATCCATAACCACTTTTCCTACTTTTATTCTTCTCGCCATTGTTCCGGCCTTTTCTTTCGCATCTTCTCCCTTTTTTTTTCTACCACCACTTCCTTTCTTTATACCCCTGACACAATGCATCTTTCACATATATCCTTACGGTAATATTCTTTTCACGCTTTTCCACTTCTTCCCATTCATCTACGTTTCACTAATCATTATCACATCTCACTTTTGCAATTCCTCCAGAATCCTTTGTCCTTATTTTCAAGCCCTGACACATTCCAAGACGCTACTTTCACATCTCTCTTTTTGAATTTATTTCCTTCCTTTCTTGCATTCAAATCCTCTTGTTTGAAAACGCCCCTGTAATACCCTTCCTTTCAACAACTTCTTCTACTCCATGATTTCATACCTCTCCTCCTCACTCCGCAATTTCATTAAAAACATACATTCTTGACCTTCCTTTGTCCCTCTTAGTCTGTTCATCCCTCTCACTCTGACTTGCCTACCGATGTCTCTCATAAGTTGCCTAATCTCTTTCTCTCCCTCTCAACTGTCACCTTATGTCCCTCTCCCTCTCCCTCTCCCTCTCCCTCTCCCTCTCCCTCTCCCTCTC
>CAKNYM010051759.1:28813-39037 GCA_932195095.1 Andricus curvator | reverse complement strand
GTCCCTCTCCCTGCACCCTTGCCTCTCCCTCTCCCTCTCCCTCACTGAATGTTCGCAATGCTTTTCACTTTGTTCCAAACCTTCGCTTTCTCCTCTTTCCATAATCAATTCCATTCTTCCCATTTCTGGGAAGAATGAATTTCTTTCTTTTATTATCACATTGCCCTACAGATAATATCTACATACTCAATTATCTAGTCCATAGGAATGCGGAGCGGAAGAAAGGGGAACTATTTGCACTGTGTGTGGATCTTAAAGCAGCATTCAACTCTGTGAACAGGAGTGCTATGGACGGCCATGAAAAAGATAAAGGAGTGGACGAAGGTTTGATAGAGAGGATAAAAGAGATACTTGTGGAGACTAAGATAAGTGTGAGGCTTAGGCAAGGGTGCCCGTTGAACCGACTGATGAGTGTTCAAAAAGCTTGTAAGAGTAAAAGAAGAAGATGGACTATGAGGGTGAGTTAGAGCAGCCCAGGTTATATGCTGAAGGAAGAAATAAGATGAGAGAAAATGTTGGTCAGGCAAATGAAAAGATCCTGGAATTTTAAAGGGCAACTTAATGGTATGCAACTAACAAGGGGCGAGGAAAGCAGGTTCGCACAAGTTCGTGCCCGTGACGTTATCAATAAAGAGAGGAGAGGTAACGAGGAACGTTCGAAGTGGAGAAAGAGAGATACGAATATTGGCTGGGAATAGAGGAAGAAGTGACGGCAAGTCAAGGAGAGGAAAGATGAAAAAAAAAATCGCGGATTCAACGTACAACAGCTCGTATAAGATGGTTAAGAGGGAAGGAGAGCCAAAGTACCCGACAAAGATTAAAAAGCAGATCAAATAAAAACAGAGCGGTGAGATTCAGAATGGGAGAGGATGTAAGAGCTATCTATGTAGAGTTTGTGGGTATGAGCAGGAATCGTGGCTGCATGTCTTAGAGAGGTGTGCAGATGATGTAGGGGGAGAGGATAGCATGGAAAAGAGAATAAAGTGGATTTTGTATGAAAATGGCCAGGATAAGGAATGGATGAAGAAGTTGAATGATTTGAGGGAGAGAGAGAGAGCTGGTTGGACAGGGTAGAGAAAATTCAAGAAATGACTCCTGAAGAAGGAGAATAGGAAGTAGTGCTGCGGAATAGAGTCACAATTGGTTATTTAAAAGGGGGAGCGTATAAACAAAATGAAGAAGAATGATGAACCTTTTTTTTATTTATTATTTATAGTAGATATAAGATACATTTGTTCGAAATTTCATAAAGTTACTTCATATCATATATTTGTAGACCAAACTTTCGTGCTGAAAAATTTAACATACCCTCATACTAAAATTGGCATTTGTTTATCATTCTTGATTGGCAGAAAAGTTTTTTCTAGAATTTCGTCATCTGGATCGACTGGGTCATGTGGAATTTCCGTAGGAGTTGATGGTATTAATTCTGACAACCAGTCAGGCACGACCAAATTAGGGTTCATTTTTTCTTTTTCGAAAACCTCTTTCAGTTCCTTTTCATCTGGTTTGATCGATTTGCCTTTTTTCGTTGAAGCGCCCGCATCGATACCTACAAAAGTGTTTGCTTCTGAATAACATAAAATATTTGAGGCCATTTTTATTTATTATCAAAAAAAAGTTTCAAATAAATTGAATGGTTAATGACTTAATTTGAAGATCCTCATTTAGGAATAGGAGAGACCACCCTACAATAGATAATGATCCTACATTAAACAATCATTAATTATAAGCACCAATATAGGTGGAATAATCAACTTAAATTTTAATATATTACCATGTGTATCGTGTCTTAACTATTAATTACATTAAATTCATTATTATACATGCATTATGCATTAGTATTTTTAATTAATGATTATCTGCTGTATGTTCATTATCTGTGTCTCCCATACTTTAATTTCAAACAAAGTCTCGAATTTTTTTTATTTTCAACACTTTAAGTTTCAATTCATTCACTTTAAAAGTTTCCAATTAGAAATCATATAATTTCCAATGTTTTTAGAAGAACTAAACTTTGAAGGTTCGCAGTATTTAAATTCCTCAATTTTCAACAGTGAACATGACAGTGCATTTTTTTTGGCACAGACATTTCATTTTTAGGGTTTCGTAGCCCCGGGTAGAAATCCTTACATTTTCGGTCGGTTCTCCATCCGCCCGTTGTACTTTTTTCTCGGAAGAAGTAGGGGAAGTAAGAGGAAATGAGGATGGGGAAGTAAAGAGAGGGAAAAGAAGGGTAATAGGAGAAAGGAGGGGAAGTGATGGGGAATTTGGGAAAGTTAAGTAGGGGAAAGAAAGGGTGGGGAATCAAATTTGGGAAAGGAAGGGGGTGTATAGGAAATGAGGGGATGGGAATAAGGATATTGAGCAGACGTGAGGAGAGGGGAATTCAAGGGAAATCAGGGTATGGGAAATAGGGGGGAAGTATGGTAAATGAGCGGTGGGTAACAGAGGGGTGGAGGAGTGAGTGGAAATGGCGGGAGGGGAAGTAAGAGATATGAAGAGACAGGAAGAAGGGTAGTGAGGGGAGGGGAATATAAGGGAAATAACGGTATGGGAAATTAGGGGGAAGTATAAGAAATATAGGGAGGAGAAGTTGGCAAAAAGAAGAAAAGTGGGAGAAGTAAGGATAGATTAGGGGTGAGGAAGTAGGGATGTAAGTGGAAATGAGGGGAGGCAAAGTGTGACGAATTGATGGGACGGGAAGTAGGGTACTGAAGGGAAGCGAAAATAGATTAAGGTCTGGGAAATGAGAGCAAATTGGAGGGAAGTATGGGAAATGAAGGGAGGGGAAGTGTGAACAGTGAGGGAAATGAGGAATCCTATATAGCAATCGTCTTTTGTATTTTTTTTAATTTGTATTTTTCAATACATTATCTTAAAATTCTCCGATTTTTAGTTGAAGATTTAAAAACATGAATCATTTAAAATTGAAAAATGTTTGGAAAATTTCGAGAATTAATAATAATTCTAAATGAAGTGTTAGAACTTCAACGATCGGAAATTGATACGTCAATAATTAAATAATGTCTTTAAATTTGAATTGTTACAATTTTAGACTTCTCAATTTTCATGTTGGAAGCTAAATTAAAATCTTTTTCTTTCATTTGTTGTTATTTTAAAATTAAAATTAAAATGTTTAAAGTTTGAAAAACTATAATTAAAAATTAGTATCATAATTCTTGGTGACTACGTTTCTTTTCAGTTTAAAATTAAATTCGGTTTCGTGTAATTTTTAACGTTCCGTAGTAGACATTTTTTCATTTCGAATATTTTGCATTTAAAATGATTTTGTATTTTAAACTTCTTTTTAGAATAATTCTATTTTAAAGGTTAAGAATGAAAAAATTTCCCATTCTGAGTGCTGAAAATGACGGTGAATTTATTTTTGGATCTTCGACAAGTTCGTCTAATTAATTTTCATATTAAATAATAATTTTTCATGCAATAGCAATTTAAAATTATAGAACTTCAGAAGGTGAAACCTTGAAAGGTTCAATTTAGTTTCCAATTTTAAATTGTCAAATTTTAATCGCTACGAATTGAAAATGAACTTAATTCAAAAGTTTACAATTTTTAATTGATCAATTTTAAATGCTTTTAATTAGAAATAATACAATTTATATATAAAACCAGAAAGTTTCGAAAAAAAATTTAATTAGACAAAATTTTAAGTCGTGTTACTTTTTTTATCCGGAAGTTAATATTTTAAACAAAATTCATCATCAAGATTTCCAATTTTCAACCATTTTAGATTATGTTAGCGTTTTACATCGGGAATGGGTATTTTTAATGGAAAATTATTGTATTCAAAAGATTAAAAATTTGTCAACAATTTGCTTTTTTTTTTGTTTTTTAGTGGTTTCGCCGGAAATTGACACTTTAAAACAAAAATAATTAGATTTAAAAGGTTAATAATTTTTATTAACATTAGCTTACTTTAGCGTTTTACGCCAAAATCTAGTATTTTAAAACAAAAATCATTAAAGTTTGAACAAGATTTACAATTTTCAACAGTTTGAGGTTATATTAATATTTTCACAGGCAATCGGTTATCTTGAACAAAACTCATCAAAATTGAAAAAATTAAATTCTGAAAAAATCAAAATTTCAATTCTTCATCAACGTCCAGCATTCAAATTGAACCGCAAAATTTTTGGAAATTGAAAAAAAAAACAAGAACCTAACAATCAAATTTAGACAACACACTCTTAAATTTTTTTCAGTTCGAATAAAAAAAAAATTTAAGAAAGAAAAGAAGCCAACCTGCAAATCCACTTCCTTCTTTTTTCTCTCGTTTTTTATCTTAATTTTTGTCAGTCACAAATTTAATGGTTGTATTCAGGTTTTTTTTTAATTTTCAAGAATTTCGCGGTTAAAAATCATTAGATGTCAAAGAAAATTTACAATTCTGAACAATTCTCTGTTACTTTCTGTTAGAGTATTTCGTCGGAAATTATTGCTATGTTCAATAAAAAAATGATTGGATATCGAAGATATTAATCTTCTAACATAAAAGACAAATTTTTCACAAATTACATAAATCTTAAACCAAATAGTTGAATTTTTGAACTGAAAAGGTTATTAGATATTAAAATTATAATTGATTATGTTACCTATATTTGTGCTTATAATTAATGATTATCTACTTCAGGATCATTATCTACTGTAGGGGGTCTCCCTAGTTAATTTTTATTACAAAAAATTTATAAAAAAAAAATTCTACTAATTTTTTTAATTTTCCAGGCAACAAGGCGAGTTTTTCACAAAACAGTTGAATTGTTAACCCGAAAATATGAATTTTCAACAAGAAAGTTAATTTTTAATGAAACAGTTGCATTTTCAACAAATTCGTTAAATTTACAGTTTAAAAAAAAATAGTTTTTAACAAAAGCAGTTTAATCCTTAACTAAAACAAACTAGCTTTCTATCAAAACGTTGCATTTTTAACCAAAAAGACTAAATAAATTTCAATCAAAGAAGACGAATTTTCAACAGAGTAGTTAAATTTTCGACCAATGAAATAAATATTTAACTGAAATGATGAATTAAAAAAAAAATGTAATTAAATTTATTCAGAAAAAAGATCTTCTCCTTTCACTCCGCTGGGTTTCGAACACCAAGTCAACTGATTTCCGGTCAGGTGCTCCAACCACTGAGCTCCTAGAGAGATCAGAGGAAGAATCCTTTTTCTGAAATACGCTTTATTATGCAAGATGTTATATACAAATCAATTTTTACTAGGAATCTGTATTATCATCGGAGATGGTAACGATCGATCCGAAGAGAAATCCTTTCACACATACTGTGAAAATGGAAATCTTTAACGTCCTCAGACTAGATGGAGCTATAGATTAAAAATGTTTAAATTAAATTTATTCAGAAAAAAGATCTTCTCCTTTCACTCCGCTGGGATTCGAACACCAGGTCAACTGATTTCAAAATATGTGAAAAAATAATATAATAATATATAATATAATATATAGTAATAATAATATATAATATAATATAATAATAATGAAAAAAATATATTATATGAAATCAGTTGACCTGGTGTTCGAATCCGAGCGGAGTGAAAGAAGAAGATCTTTTTTCTGAATAAATTTAATTTAGAAATTTTTTATCTATACTATAGATTAAAAATGTATATAACATCTTGCAAAATAAAGCGTATTTCAGAAAAAGGATTCTTCCTCTGATCTCTCTAGTAGCTCAGTGCTTAGAGCACCTGGCCGGAAATCAGTTGACCTGGCGTTCGAATCCCAGCGGAGCGAAAGGAGAAGATCTTTTTTCTAAATAAATTTAATTAACAATTTTTTTTTTAATTTATAGCTCCATCTAGTCTGAGGACGTTAAATATTTTCTGTATCAGAGGATATAACTTTGATCGATATTGTAGATTTCCATTTTCACAATGTGTGTGAAAGGATTTCTCTTCGGATCGATCGTTACCTACTCCGATGATAATACAGATTCCTAGTAAGAATTTTTAAAATAAAAAAAAATGAATTTTTAACACGGTAGTTTATCTCTCGACTGAATATTTGAATTTTCTATCAAATTAATAAAATTTTGTTTTTAGTGATTCACAGACGTGAAAATATTTTATGTTCTGAATGATCCCCCCCCCCCATGTAAGACAGCATAGAAAAATCGTTAACCTACCCTCCCCCCGCCGCCAAAAAGGCTTTAAATAATTTATGTGGAGAATCGAGTATGCCAAAAATACAGCGTGAACCTACTCGCTATTACGCGATTATTATGCGATATTACGCATTATTACGCGATATTACGAATTATTACGCAATATTATGAATTATTACGTGATATTATGAATTATTACGCGATATTACGCATTACGCGAGAAGTGTGATACAAGAAGGAATTCTCCCTCGTATTTATCGCCGTAAATTGTTATTTTTTAACAAAAATGCAACGTTTTGCAAATAAATTACCAAAAATATTTTTCCTGCGTTTTTTTCAATTATTTTAGATGATAGATCCTATGAAATACAAAATTTTGTAATAATATTAGTTTTATATTTTAACTTAAAAATTGCATGAGACAACAAAAAATAATGGCGCAATATTTTGTTGTTTTCGGCATCAGGCTGATAGGCATGAAACGAACGTGTTTGTTTGATCGTCTTCGTATTTGAGAATCGCGATTGTAGAAATTTTTCATGATTTTCATGTTCTTCGTTGATACAAAGGTGAAAATGAATTTTTTTGAAAAACTGCTTCATCCACTCAAATAATTGCTTTGGAGATGTTATTAATAAATTCGTGTCTTTTTGCAAACTTGTATAATGCGCGTGTCTCTTGGAAGTACCCCCTATTCCGTCACAAGCACCTTTGCCGTGAGAAGTAGCAAAAAAGTGCCACTCTGCATCAATTCCGAGATCTTTTTTGTGATTCATAAAATTTTAAAAATTAGACTTGTTTTTATACTGCGACGCTGCCCCATCCGAAAGATAGAAAAATCTTTTTACTTTCTTATGACCCAATTTTTTTTCAAATGAGAAATTAAATTTAAGTTTTAAAGGAAAATTAATTTCTCATTAAAAAAAAAAATTCGGTCATAACAAAGTAAAAAAAATTGTCTATTTTTCGGATGGGGCAGCGTCGCAGTATAAAAACAAGTATAATTTTTTTAATTTGATGAATCGCAAAAAAGATTTCGGAATTGATGCACAAAAATTTTCATATCTCAATTATTGAATTTCGATGAACCCTTCGCGAGTAATCAATTTTTGAAAAAAAATGATCAAGAACTTTGATTGTTAATAACTTTAAAAAAAATAAATGTTTTGAAAAAATATTTTAGGGGAGTTATTTTGATATAAAAACGAATCGAAAACTATAAATTGATTGAAAATAGAACTATAGATTTAAAAGTGGCACACGTGAGTTATTTTGACCCTACTAGTATTCTTATAATATTAATATATTATTATATTATTATTCTTATAATTACTCACATAAAATTGACGCGGTGAACGTCGCTAATAAAAGAACAATCAAATAACTGCGATGCATTTTTTTAGAATTCTGAGCTCAACAAATGAGGGTCCTTACTTAAATAGCTGTAAAAGTCTTATCAGGAGAAAGTAGGTTGCGGATTTGTTTTGAAACGAGCATATCATAGCCCAGATTTAAATAAATTCGCTCGTTTTCGAATTAACATACATAGATTAGAATTGATAAATCGGTAATCTCCAAGTAAGTGAGGAAGCTCATGAACATGTTTTTGCATAAACAATGTACTCATACCCGCATAATGAGTATTTGGTATCAAGGTGAGAAAACGCGACTCTGAAAACATAAATAATAATAATCAGACAGCTGATATGCGCTTGTGCGATTCGGGAATTCCTGCTACGTGATTTTCTTTGCTGCTGAAATTTGTTGTTAAATAGTATATTTTACAATTTTTTGTTTCGTTTTTAGTTACTAATTAATAAATAATAAAACAATTTTATTTTCTATGTGATATAAATTTAATGCAGAACCCTCAAAATATATTCAAAAGTTCTAAAAAATCTGACAAATATTTTTTTTAACTAATCCATTAGGGTGGGTGGAAAAAAATGGTTCTAGAAATCCCAAACAATACCGTGCCTAAAAGTAGCTGATTGGACCCTCCACGAAGTGTACTGAAAAAATTAATGTCTGAAGAGTTATTGAGTTTTTTTCATTTAAATTTTTCACTGATTTTGATATATTATTCAGCACCCTGTAATTGACTTTTTTTTGCGCCAATGAAAACAAAAACAACATTTTTTGGCATTTAAGAGCTTTATAGGAATCAAAATGAACTCACCAAAAATTCAAAATACCTGAGGGATCAAATATGGAGTGAAATTCGATGAAATTTTTATTGTTTCCAGTTTTGATCCCCCATATTTCTTGAATTTTTTATGAGTTCATTTTGATCCCAAAAAAAGCCTCAAGAGCCAAACAAATTTTCGTTGATGTTTTCATGGGGGCAAAAAATAAAAGTTAATTACAGGGGTATCTACAAACATAATTATCTTATGCAGAATAGTATCTTAAAATCTTGCGAAAATTGAGAAGACACTAGACCCCTCCAAAAATGGGGATGACTGAAAAATCCCGGCATTGTGAAATTCCCGAAAAAGAAAATATTCGAAATATAAAATTCCCGAAATTACAAAATTTCCTAAATGTAAAAATCCCGGCTTGGAAAATTCCTGGATAATAAAAGTCCCAAAAGATTATAATATTACCGAACTAGAAGATTTCCGAATAATAAAATTGGCAGAAAAATAACGAATTATGAAATATCCGACACTGTCAAATTCACGACACTATAAAATAAAAAAAATTAAAATATTCGAAATTTGAAATTACCGTAATTGTAAAATTGCTGAAATACAAAAATCCCAAAGTAGAAAATTCCCGAATAATGAAATTTGTGAACAGTTTATAATATTACCGATTTTGAAAACTCCTGGATAATAAGAGTCCCAACAGATTATAATCAAACCGAATTTGAAAATTTCTGAATAATAAGATTGGCGACAAAAAATTGCCGAATTATAAAATATCCGACGCTGTCAAATTCCCGACACTAAAAAATTCCCGAATTATAAAATTTTGGAATTTAGACGAATAAAAAAATGGTTTTCTAATCGATACTATTTATTTATTAAAAATACAGTAGTGAAATAGTTTGATTGGAGAAAAAATTTAAAAAAATGTATACTTTTGGATTAAGAAATAAATAATACTAAGAAATATTTTTTTAAATTATTTATATTTCAAATTCAAACAATAATTATAAAGAATACACTGAACATCCTACATTTTTTTTTAGAATATTGCATTATTGTATTCTTAATGACTAAATATGATTCATTATAACACAATTTTTTAGTGCTGTAAATTCGATAATTTTTTAGTGTCGGAAATTGGACAGTATGGGATATTTTATAATTCGACAATTTTCTGTCGGAAATTTTATTATTCAAGAATTTACGGTAATGTTATAAACTGTCGGCTATTTAATTTATTCGAGAATTTTCCAAGTTGGAAATGTTCTATTTGGAATATTTAATTTTTCGGGAATTTTGCAGTGTTGAGATATTTATTTTTTAGGATTTTTCAGTCGCCCCCAAAAATATAACAAAATTGAAATCAAAAAAATTAAAAACTCTGCATCAGATATTATTTTTTTTAAACCTATTTTTCTCGCCCGCGTTACATAGATTTCAATCGATGGATTCCACATTCAGTACACTTTATGGGGGTCCAATGCACTACTTTAAGGCATGGAATTATTTGCGATTTCTCAACTAAAATTTTTTTTATCCACCTTACTGCCCATATTAAAAATATATAAATTAAATTATTAAAAATTTTCCTTGAAAACAATTTTTTAAGTATTCTTTTGAAGTGAAACTTCTTTTGGGGCGGGAGTAAATTGAAGAAAAAAACGAGCGAACGCACGACCGAACGAACAGTACATATCTCTCTGTCTCTCTTTCTCTTACGCACTGTCTATACATTCTCTCTCTATTTGAGTCTCCGGTTTGTGCAGCGATTCGCAATTGCTCCAAAGACTTCTTTGCGATATCCTCACTACTGCCATGCTAAAGTATGTGCTCTCTCTTAGTATGTGCTCTCTCTTCTCTTCTCTTCTCTTCTCTTCTCTTCTCTTCTCTTCTCTTCTCTTCTCTTCTCTTCTCTTCTCTTCTCTTC
>CAKNYM010051759.1:0-28413 GCA_932195095.1 Andricus curvator | reverse complement strand
CTCCTCTCCTCTCCTCTCCTCTCCTCTCCTCTCCTCTCCTCTCCTCTTCCCTCTAGAAGCCTCATAATTTTTTTTAAATAATTAAAAACTCATTCACTATATCACATATGGATTACGAATGAAAAATGTTATTGACTTTTTGAAATCAAAAATGGTTCTGCACTGTCGCCATGAGGTCAAACATTTTTTATTTTGAGAATTTAAAAAATATCCGTATGGGACCATTTATATTTAAATTCCATTTGATACCATAAAATGCTATAAATAAACAAGTTCCATCATTAAATGCCACTTTTAACATATTTTTCAACGATGTATTCAAATTATAAACGAGTTTCACGATTATTGGGACCATCACGATTACTGAAAATAAAAACTTACAATTAAAAAAATTTAACTTTTGTTTAAGTTATAAATGTTAAACAAGGATGCGTTATGTCCTCATGGCTATTCATCATATTTGTGGACAAGTGTCTGATAATGGCCCTCTCCGACGAAGAAGGTGTAGATCTCGAGACAGTGAGGGTACGTGGGTTAGCTTTCTCAGACGATAAGGTTGTTACGGCAGAATCAATCGAAGACTTTCAAAGAATGTTAAGTAAACTAAATACAAGCATGAAGAACATGGTCCTCAAAATTAACGTAAATAAAACAAAAATTATGGTGTTTCAAGGAAATGGTGAGAAAACAATGTGCCCGGTAAGGGGTTAATTAGACCCGGTAAAGGGTCTAACTCGGAAAGCTGGGATTTTACAAGACGAGCGATGGAAAGGGAGCCAGCAGACGAGAGTTTTAAGAGAGAGGGAAGGCTCATGAAAACTACCCTCTCCACTCACAACTATACTCTCATGCTTTTAAATGCGCAGCGCAGGGCGCGTTACACGGACGGGTATTATAGGTGAGGCACGAAGTTGCAGTTGTGAGTGGTGTGAGGTGGTTCACGAGATCTTAGTCAGGCAGAAAAAAGCGCAATTTACGGGGTTCCTAACAACACAGTTTTGAACAATAATAACGCTCGGACAATTTTTAGATCGTTCCATCAAAAAGAGTAACTAAAAAACTATCGGAAGGTGTAAAAACCTGAATATCGACAATTTCCGAGTGAGACCACTTCCCTCGGTGCACGTCACATATTTATGGACAAGTGTCTAAGAATGGCCCTCGTCGACGAAGAAGGTGTAGATCTCGAAACAGTGAGGGTACGTGGGTTAGCTCTCACAGATGATAAAATTGTTATGGCAGATGATAAGGTTTTCTTGGCAGAATCAATCGAGGACTTGCAAAGAATGTTGAGCAAACTGAATACAAGCATGAAGAAGATGGGCCTCAAAATTAATGTAAATAAAACAAAAATTATGGTGTTTGAAGGAAAAGGTGAGAAAACAATGCGCAACATTGTCCTAAATGATGATAGAACTGAACGAGCTGATAAGTACGTATATATGGGTAGCCTATTCACTAGTGACGGAAAGATAGATGGGAAGTTAGATAGGCACATACACGAGGGAGAGAAGGTTATCGGCAGAGCAGGGCCCATTACCAGAAATAAAAATATATCAAAAAAAGCTAAAATGGCAATACATAATTCTATATTTGTACCAACTGTACTATACAGTAGCGACACCTCGACTTGTCAAGAAAAGGATAAGAGTAAAATTATTGCGATTGGCATGAATTTATTATTATTATTATACCATTAAGCCATTTCCCTTCCGGGGTAGGCGTGACTGGCTCGGTAAAAAAAGGAGTAATGTGAGGTAGGGGGTATAGATTTTTTTAGATTGATCTAGAATTCTCGTATTATTTATTTAAATGACACGTTCGTTCCGCAACAGTGCTCCGACCCAGGTTGCTGATCAATCTCTCTAGCGATCACCCCAAGTGAAGAGCCTCACGAAGTTGTTATGTGAGGTTCCCCACTTGGGCCCATTAGTATTCAAGGTCTGTTGTTTCAGGCTTCACTCACTCTACTGTCACTCTGTTCATAAACTATCTGTCGCCTCACTTTTCTGTCCTGGCATACTTCTCTAGCTTCCTTCACGTCCATGCATTTTTTCATGCAAGCTCACGTCCTGCGCAAAGTATGCGGGAAAACACTGATGGACAAAGTGAGAAACGACATAATCCTCAAAGAATGTGGTGTACAAGAAACACTAGTTGACACATGGGAAAGAAGTCAGTTAACATGGTAAAGTAAATGGCAGTGTGCCCAGAGACAGACCGCGGAAAGAATGGTTAGAATAAGGAGCCATAGAAACACGAGAGCTTGCATGACAAAATGCATGGACGTGAAGGGAGCTAGAGAATTATGCCAGGACAGAAAAGTGTGGCGACAAATAGTTTATAACAATAGTGTCAGTTGAGTAAACCACGCCTGAAACAAACAAAAGACCTTAGATACTAATGGGCCCGAGTGGGGAACCTCACATTACGACATTGTGAGGCTCTTCACTTGGGATGATCGCTAGAGAGATTGATCAGCAACCTGGGTCGGAGCAGTGTTGCGAAAGGAACGTGTTTAAACCGAGTGAGACACGCCTACCCCGAAAGGGGAACGGCATAATGGTATAATAATAATTATGTTAATTCTGATTAAAATTTAAAAAAAAGTCTTTTCAGCTGTTAAAAAAGGCATGAAATACTAAATTCAAACAAACTTCACAAATGAAACGATTGTAACGTCTACGAAAATTTTTAATACAAATTAACTGAATCTTAGAAAAGGTCATTTTTGATTATTTTCAAGAAAGTCTAACTTAAACAAAAGTTATATTCTTTTAATATTAATTTTTTTTATCAGCATTTAAAACGCCAAGAACTAAAAATAAAATAAAAACCCATAATTTTGGAACCCATAGGAAATTTTTTTATATTCTTAAAATTAACACTTTTTGAGCTCATAGCGATAGCTCAGGGCCATTTTTAATTCTAAAAAATTCATAGAAACTTTTCAGCACTATCCTTTTTCGATTTTCAAAATTTTTGAATTATTAGCCCAACCTAATATGGACATGAGAGTTACCAAAAAATGGGTGTTTTTGAATTTTTAAACGGTACTCCCTAAATTTCTTCCTTTTAATGAAAAAATATTGCCATAACTTTCTATTATTTAAAAAAAATATCAGAGGTACGCAAGGCCGCCTTAGATTTGGAATCGAATTTTCTTAGTTAAATTTTTGTTTTCAATACAAATTTAAGGCTAAAAAATTCTTTTATCGGTAAAAATTATTCGCCATTTATCAAAAAAATAAGCCCTATATTTTATCGAACAAAAAAATTTTTGAGATATTATCGACCCTAGAATAAGAAATTTTGTAATTTCATTAAAGTTAATGGTCTGAAATGGATCCTAAGCATTTTTTTCTTGGAATAATAATATACACAGGATTTCTTTTAAATTATAGGGAGAATATTTTACATAAGGAATGAATAAAAAATATGTATACTGCGTGATAGAAAACAAAATTTTTAATTTCGAAATACACAAAAAACACGCATTTTTATAATGTAATAAATTAAAATAGTTTACAGATTTACTAATCAATTTCATTGAATTTTATATTGCTGGAAATAAGATTACATCGTAATGAAATGATAAATTTTCGTATTTCAAATCCGATAATATCTTCAAAATTTATGTTTTTGTAAACAATTGTTTAAAAATAAAAGAATCATAATAATATTTTTTCACCACAAAGAACGAATTTAGAGGGTAGCGTTTGCAAAATTCGAAATAACATTGTTTTTCTGGACCCTAATGGACATCCTACAAATAATCGAATTTTGTGATTTATGAATGATTCAAAAATTTGCAAGCAAAAACCTATCTTTTTCCTGTTTTAAATCATTGAAGACAGACGTGTTTAATCTTCGTTGCCTTTGAGAATTGACTTTATGTGCAGCCAGCGTTTGAAATTTGCAAAACTATTCATCTGAAGTAACTCATTCTTCCTTTTTATTAACAAAAGACTTCAACTTTGTTACAAATATTGATCACGTACATCCTCTTAAATAAAGCCCCTGTACTTTTCAGAAAAAGTATAAAAAGGAAATTCAAGCTCAGTGAAACATAATTCTTTCAACAGTCTTATATGTATCCTAAAATCCTCAAACTTCGAATTCAAGATGATGAGAATGAAAATATCTCTTCTGTTCCTGACTTTGCTAGTACTGGTAATCTCGCAAGAATTCTGATTGCTGATCATAAAAACGATCCAGAAATTTCTGATAAAACGATCTATAAAATTTTGTTCTGTTATGAAATGTATACATATTATATTTTATTATAGAAATGTTTGCAATATTAGTATTATATTATGTGTTACAATAATTTTCTTTATTGCTGATATAATAATTATCTATTTCAGAACTGCTCGTTGTTCGTACATGGAACTTCAGATAAACATGCTACACCTATCCCAACTCCAGGTACAGAGAAATCCGTTACGGAAACCAGCAAACCGTCATATACTCATTCTGAGAGTTGCGAATGGTCATCAGAATCTTATTCGGATTCTGCAGGTTCTGGATCAGATTCTTCAGGTTCTGGATCAGGTGAGTCAAATGACTCATCATCGTGGTAAATCTTAAAAAACGAGAAAGTTTCTGAAAGCAAAAACTTATAATCCACGATATAAAATCTAAATTTATTAGCCCGATATATCAGACATGTTAAATCCAATGTAATAAATAAATAATTTTATGCATCCTTACAAATAGAATTTAGTTCTTTAAATTATTGTTTGAATTTCTATGGAAAGAGGCTATAGATATGCACCGAAATTTCGATACGAATATCCAGATTTTTTCAGTACGAGTAGGGTAGAACAGGGCAGCGGCAACCATGAGGGTAAAGGTGTTTATTTTGTTAATATGAGAACATCAGTCTTGATATTAGGAATACTACATTACTATATGTGATATATTTGTTCGCGTCTTCGAGACATGTCGGATGACCTATTGAAGAAGCTTTCATTTCCTCTTACGATCTAGCACTATCTATTTATAATTTTTCAAAATATTTATCTTTTTTATATTTTCTGATAATTTATATACCGAAAATTAATTTTATTGTCAAATAAAGAGCAATATAATCACTTTTAAATATTTTTTTGTAATTCAAAGTCAATAAAAATTATTTTAATGTCAACATTTCTGATATATTATTTTTGCACCATATTGAAAATACATTTTTATTAACGTATATCACACATTATATGGTCAAATACTCGAGAAATTTACCATAAATCTAAGAAAATAGCGAAAAAGGCGACTTTTTTCGATTTTTTGAAACTTCAAAGTCAATTAGGGAGGGTAAAAAATATTTTAATGGACTTAACCGGAAGTGCGGAAGAAAGTCTGGTGATGCGTGGTGGAATGGTGAAATTCAAGGAGCCCAGCAAGAAAAGAAAGAAGCGCACCAGAGAACATTAAACATGACAGGTCTTAGCGATGTGGAGAGAAATAGACTCGAAAATGATTACAAAGACAAAAAGAGGAAAGTTAAACGACTAGTCAAGAAGAGTAAAGAAAAAATCAGAACAGAAGAAAAGAACAAAATAAAAAACTACTTCGAAGGAATTATGAAACTATTATATAAACAGTTGAAGGAAAGTAAAAGTACAGAGTTTGCCAGCATGAGAAACAGCAAAGGTGAAATGCTATATGATATAGACGAGATAGTAGACGCTTTAAAAGACTCTTTTAAAGAATTATTAGGAGGTGAAGATATAGGACAACAAAACTGCGACATAGAACATAATGCATTAGAAACCCCAATTGAAAAAGTCTGTGTCACTGAGGTCAGAGACATAATTAAGAACTTGAAAAACGGTAAGGCTGCTGGTATAGACAGTATTAGCGCTGAAATGCTTAAATACGGTGGCGAGTACATACCTCACAGGTTGTGCGAATAGATGAATTTATGTATCGAGACAGGGAAAGTCCCAGACGATTGGAAAAAAGCGATTATCGTACCAATATACAAAAGAAAGGGAGATAAAAGCAACTGCAGTAATTACAGAGTTATCAGCCTACTAAGTACCGTAAGTAAAATATACTCAAAAATACTTATTCGTAGGGTAATGGAAATCACAGAAGAAAAGATATGGGAAGTCCAAAGTGGATTTATGCCAGGAAGATCATGTACAGATCAGATATTTAGCCTAAGACAGATCACAGAAAAAAGCTTGAGAGTAGGAAAGAAAGTTTTCTGTGCATTTATTTGACCTAGAAAAAGCATTTCACAAAGTAAATAGAAATAAACTTTGGGAAGTCCTTAAAGAGTACGGAGTAAATGGAGGGCTCCTACAAGCAATAAAAACAATATATACAGGTAGTAAAGCGAGTGTAAGGGTAAATGGGAAACTGAGAGACTGGTTCGATATTATGCAAGGCGTGAAACAAGGATGCGTTATGTCCTCGTGGCTATTTATCATATTCATGGATAAGTGTCTAAGAACTGCCCTCTTCGATGGAGAAGGTGTAGATCTCGAAACAGTCAAGGTACGTGGGTTAGCTTTCGCAGATGACAAGATTGTTATTGCAGAATCAATCGAGGACTTGCAAAGAATGTTGAATAAACTTAATACAAGCATAAAGAACATGGACCTCAAAATTAACGTAAATAAAACAAAAATCATGGTGTTTGAGGGAAAAAGTGAGAAAACAATCTGCAACATTGTCCTAAATGATGAGAGATTAGAACAAATTGACCAGTACGTATATCTAGGTAGTCTATTCACTAGCGACGGAAAAATAGATGGGGAGTTAGATAGGCGAATAAATAAGGGTAAGCAGGTTATCGGTAGAGCAGGGTCCATCCTAACAAATAAAAACATATCAAAAAAAGCTAAAATGGCCATACATAATTCTATATTCGTACCGACTGTACTATACGGTAACGAGACATGGACCTGTCAAGAAAAGGACAGGAGTAAAATTAACGCGATCAGCATGAAACCTCTGCGCATAATATGCGGGAAAACACTGATGGACAAAGTCCGAAACGAGACAATCCTCAAAGAATGTGGTACAGGAGAAACACTAGTTGACATATGGGAAAGAAATCAGTTAAGATGGTTCGGACATCTTGAAAGAATGAAAGATTAACGACTGACCAAACAAGTGTATAAAGGTAAAGTAAATGGCAGAATACCCAGAGGTAAACCGCCGAAAGAATGGTTAGAATCTGTAAATGAGACATTAATCCGTAGAGACATAAGAAGCCATAGAAGTACAAGAGCTTGCATGAAAAAATGCATGGACGTGAAGGAAGCTAGAGTAGTATGCCAGGACAGAAAAGTGTGGCGACAAATAGTTTGTAAACAGAGTGACAGTAGAATGAATGACGCCTGAAACAAAGACCTTGGATACTAATGGGCCCAAGTGGAGAACCATACATAACAATTTTGTGAGGCTCTTCACTTGGGGTGATCGCTAGAGAGATTGATCAGCAACCTGGGTCGGAGCAGTGTTGCGGAATGAACGTGTCATTTAAATAAATAACACGAGGATTCCAGATCAATCTAAAATATCCATACCTAACACTTATATACCTATCTACCTCATACATATATACCTACCTACTTTATACCTATATACCCATATACACACTACTATTTTCCAACCGAGCAAGTCACGCCTACCCCGAAAGGGAAATGGCTTAATGGTATAATAATAATAATCGCTATACGGGTATAAATCGGCTTGCTTTGAACTATTTTTATTGGTAATTTGAATCTCAAAAAAAAATTGTTTGTTCAAATTTGAAGAAGTGCTTCGTTTTTTGTGATTTTTAGCTATATCTACGATGCGGAGACAGAAGGATTTTTTTTTTTTTATGAAACTTTAGGGGAGTGTTTTTGACTCCCAAAAGAAAGTTTTCATTGCTATTAGAACTTCGCGCAAACAACTTTTTTTTTCGATACGCCCTAATGTGCGTAAACCTGTAGAGGAACATGTGTAGGATCCACCGAGGTTCCTGAATAGGAATCTTCCACTGGGATAACACATGATATAATAATGTATTACATACCATTAAAGAAGGAATTTACAGAAACGAGCACCAGTAGCTCGAATGATAGAACGCCTGGCTTCCTAGCAGATGGACGGTGGTTTGGATGCTGAATTTTTGTTTATTCTTCTACCGTAACTCTGAAGGTTTGGATTCTACCTTAACTTAAACTATAGGTTTCTTCAGAAGAGTTAAGTGATCTCCTGAGCGAAGGCACTCATATCACGGAGCTATAATTGCTTGGGGGTCGGGTCGCTGGTCAATTTTGAGCGCAATCAGGGCAGATTGGATTATATACTGTTATTATTATGAAGAAAACAACAGACTTAAGATGGTTACAGCCCAATATTTCAAGGCATTTTTCTGGTCTTTAGTTGGATTTTTGTGCAAATCTTTCTACACTGAGCTATCTCGGTATGTATCATTAGTCACGGACGCATTTTATAATGCAGTCAGTCTGGTTTCTTTTTTATTCTATCATCCATGGACTAGATTGTGGTCAAGTGCATGATGGGGGACCTGCAGTTTAAAAGGGCATCCGAACCACCAGCACCTCAGTGTGAAAGTACATAAAAACATTTCTAGAAGTACCGACTCAGGGATCGAACCCCATAGTCTAACAAGAAGTCCGAGCACCTAACCACCTGAGCTACTGTTATTATCATATATTCTGTTATTATTGTCTTTTTAAAAACTTTTTCTCGGATGAACTTGATTTTCCATTATCAGCCACGGGCTATAAGTCAAGTGCCTGATGAGATATAAATATTATCAATTTAATACGCTGTTTCCAATCTCTTGCGACAATGTTATATCAGTCGAAAAATTGGGTATATAATGTATAGTTCAGAGTTCGTATTTCACTGATGTTCTTACACATCGACTGCGAGCGTTAAAGGTGACATTAGCTACTTCTGGATGCTTGTTTAGGCTACCATCAATAAATAGAAAACCTCAGACTTAAGATGGTTATAGTCCAATATGTCGAAGGCATTTTTTGTTTTTGTGTTGGATTTTTGTTGCGATTTTTGTTGCGTATCATCAGTCATGGGCGCATTGTATAATGTAGTCAAGGGATCGCATTGACATTTTTTTTATGGATTAGTTTTCAAAATATCAATTTTGAAAATAAAATTATTTTTTCCGATGATGACAGATATGACAGATTCGTTTTCTATTTCTCTAGCGCTGAATTAGTTAAAAATGACTAATTGAAAATCAATAATTCAGTCACTATGGCTAAATTAATTATTATTTAATTGCAGCACCTTCCAAGATTGCGGAGACTACTATTTTTTTGACAATCGCTGAAATTTCCTTAATATTTATGAATAAATTGTAAAATTTTATATCTAAAACACCTCAGTTTGAGTGCTTTGAATTTAAAAATATATTTTTGATTCGAATGTTATATTATTTTACCATTGAGCCAAATTGAGCATCGTTATACCAATGGGGTTTCTTGGCTTTATGAATCAGAATGAATTCCTACAGAGAGAATTTCCAAAGCATTGATCATTTTTAAATTGTTTTGACGTTTTAACTTTTAAACAAAACGTTGAAAACAATGGATGCAAATTTTCTATCCTTCTAAAATATTACAATTGTTTCATCACCGTTTTTTTTAAACTTTGGCTTTTAAATCGATTGTCTTCGAAGATGGCTCAAATTAAAGCAGCTGTCACGTCAATGTAGATTACAAAATAGCATTCGCTATTTTAAAGTATTGTTTTTTGTCATCAGTGGTTAAAAAGTATAAAAAATCAGAAATTTTTTTTTTTAGACCACTATGCTGGAAACTTTAGCTTTAGTTCGATAATTTTCAGGGATGGTTGAAATGGAAAGTCTTGAAATGCAGATGTGCATTACCGAATAAAAGCTATATCATAGAATTTTTTTTATGTCAGTAGATAAAAAATGAGCTGAATCGGAAAATTTCGTTGTTTAGCCCATTATATTGCAAAATTTTCCTTTAGTCCAATTTTCTTCAGGGTTGTCTTAAATTGAAAGTTTTGGCACGTAGATGTTCAATAAAAAATAAAATTTTCTATGTTACAGTAATTTTTTTTGTTATCAGAGGTTTAAAAATAAGAAAAGTGAAGAAATTTCCTTTTCAGAACACCATGCGTGGCCAATGCAGCACAATTAGAATAACATTGATTTAAAATTTGTATGCTTTCAGGATTTTTAATTTAAATACATTGAAGTTAGAATATTTCCTTATTTGATTATCACTTCCGTTGTGTGTAAAGTAAAGCTGAAGTCACAGTAATAAACAATGAGGTGGTATTTTTTCCTCGTCGGAATCATTTAAATAAATACTGACGTATACGAAATTTTCTTTGTCCTAAAGAACAAAAAAATAACTTTACAAAAGAATTTTTTTATCTTGCAGGGAAAAAATCAATGATACTGGAAAAACCTTTAAAATAGGGACTTGTAGCATAATTTATTTTAAATATTATAATTAATGATTCACATTTCTTAATCGTTGAAACGAAGATATTATATAGATGAAATCGAAATTTTTGAAGTCTGAATATAGCGCTAATTAAATAGGAATAATTTTGACAGAGGTTTGAAATTTATATTGATTTCACAGTTTACGTTAAAAGTATAAAGAATAAAAAGGCATCATAAACAAATTGGAATTAATATCAGAGCTTTCAAATTTTTGTACGTTTCCAAAACTTGGATGCGAATTTATACGATTTCTTCGTATTTCCTATTAACCAAAAAATTCCATATGACGTTTCAATTTTGTATGCATTTGAAACTCACGTAGTCACGTAGCTATAATTCAAAGATATGAAAATCAATTAAGCGTGAATACAGTAAAGTCAACAGTCTGAACAATAAAAATTATTATTTTTTAAACATTTTAGTTTTCTTGATTTGATTTTTCAGTATTTTTATGTTTGAACTGTAAATTTATTTCCGTGTGTCGAACGTGATTATGATAATTGAATACGAAAATAGAAAATTAATAACCTAGCGAGAAAAGGGTGATATTTTTTCTCAGTAAAGAAATTAATTTTCTGATGGAAAACTTAAATGCAAATAAAAAATGTACTTGAAAACCGGGATGAAAAGTAGTCAAATGTTCAAGTAAAATTTTACATTAATGCTGGCAGAGAGAGAGAGAGAGAAAAGGGAATTTTTTTTGTTCTCAATACAAGACATTCAGTCTAAGTTTTAATGCATATCTCCCCCAAATTTGTTCGAATCCATAAACAAATTAATGCGTTTAAGAAAATTATATTTAGAGGTTCCGCAAACCCCATGAAGTCTAACACATATTACTCATAAGAAAAAAGACGTTTTTGTAAATTTTATTCAATATCATCAATATTACGTTACTAGACTTAAAATGTAACATTTCTCTCTACAACCAGCAATAGAATACAAATAAATAATTACTTTTTGAATATCACCCCCATAACTCTGTTGTATAGGATCCCAAAAAACGCATATGAAAAATTGGGTTTTGCGAGTTTTTGGCGCTAATTATCATTTTTCATGGCTTTTTTAATACCAATTGTTTACAATACATAATATACAACTTTCTCTGATGATAAGATGTTTAAATAAATTTTGTAAACAATTTATTATCGTTTTCAGCAATCTTGCTCATAGAATAGAGTTAGAAAGTCGAGGTTTTTTCGAATTTTTAAACTTATTTGCAACTTTTTAGTTAGAGTGAGGCACTAGTCAATTAAATTTAACAGAAATAATTTTTCTAACCACTAAATATTATTTAAAATAATATTCTCTTAGAATAATGCTAGAAAGTTGCAGTTTTTTAAAAAAATTTTCCACTTTTTGTCCACCTTTCACTTAGCAAGGTAAGTAAGTAACGCAATTTAATAACCATAACTGTTTAAACAATTTATTATAGCTTATAACTATCTTCTCTTAGATAATTTTTCAGAAATTTGCGTTTTTTCCTGAAATTTTTAACACTGTTTTGGCTTTTGAGTTATGAACAAATAACAAATGAACATTAAAGAGAATCATCATTTAAATAAACTCGTTTTTTTGTGAATATACATATTTTTCTGAAATAAAATATATATTTGAAATATTTGTCAAATTTTTTATATGGATCATATTAAATGTAAATTTCCCTTGAAATAATTTCTGGGAGCCTTTTTGTTAAAAATAATATTAATATGAATATTTATTATTATTTCTTAACTAAACAGTCTAAGAAAAGTTAAAAATTTCAGAAAAATCAGCATCTTTCTAGCATACTACTCTAAGAGAAGATAATTATGAACAATAGTGAATTGTTCTAATGATTATGTTTGTTAAATTGCATTAATTTTTATCTCACTAAGTCAAAGGGGCAAAAAGTTAAAAATGTTAGAAAAAACGCAACGTTCCAACATTATTCAAAGAAAATATTATTAACATTAATAATAAATTGTTTGAACAATTATATTTGTTAAGATATTTATTAGCTCACTTTATAATTTAAAATTCCACAAAAAGTGGACAATTTGAGAAAAAAACTGCATTTTTCTAGCATTATTATATCTAAGAGCAAAAAAATTGTTGTAAATAATAATAAATGGTTTGAACAATTATTACTGTTAAATTTAATTTATTATTGCCTCGCTCTGGCTGAAAAGTTAAAAATAAGTTGAAAAATTCGGAAAAAACCTCGACTTTCTAATTCTATCATAAGAGAAAATTAAGAAAAATAAACATAAATTGTTTTGAAAATTTATGTAAACATGTAATCATCAGTAGAAAGTAGTATTTTATGTATTAGAAATAATTAGTATTAAAACCCGCAAAAAAAATAATCAGCGCCAAAAACTCATAAAAACCCCAATTTTCCACTTATGGGGTTTTTTTGGGGCCCTATAAAAAAGGCTTATGGAGGTGATATCTAAAAAGTAATTATTTATTTGTATATTATGGCTAACTGTGAAAAGAAGTGTTAAGTTTTAACTCGATTCACCTAATATTGACGATTCTGAATAAAATTTACAAAAACATCTTTTTTTCTTATGGGAAATACGTCTTAAACTTCATGAGGCCTTTGGAACCTCTGATTATAATTTATTAAAAGGGCATTTTTTTTGGTTGATTGTAAAAAATTTGAAGACAATGTTTGTTTTATTTTTTTATTTCTTATATATTTTTGATTTGTTGCATGAAGGTTTCCCAGAAAAAATAATAATTTCTTTTATTTCAAATTTTTGTTGGGGTGCTGGGACTCTAAGATCTAAGATCAGACAACTTATTCAACAATTTATTTATATAATTATAAATTATTCAATAATTAATCACTTCAAATTTAATAATTAAATCAACTTAATAATTCTCCTTGCCTAAGAATTAAGGCAAATCTATAAACTTTAAGACACACCTAACGGTTCCATGCATTTAAACAATATCAATTAATAGTCTTTAATTGGTATAATTAATATTAAAATTTTTTATTTTAAATGAATATAACCGTGAGATTTTAAAGTTTATAGATTTTCCACAATTTTCAGGCAAAGAGAATTATTAAGATAATTTAATTATTAAATTTGAAGTAATTAATTAATAATTTATAATAATATTAATTATATAAATGTAAATTTTATCAATAAAATTTATTTTTTGTAATTAAAAAAAAAGTTTAAATTGACAAAAATTAACTTTAAAGCCATTTGTGAAAACTAAATTTAACTAGTCAAAACGCAACACATTCACACCTTTATATATATATATTTTTAAATTTTTTTACTACTTTTAACCGATCTTTACTAAATTCGTGTTTTGACAGTAACAGGTGTTTGCGATAAATTTCTTTCTTTCACTCTTATATCTTATAAATGTAAATAATGAGTTAATCTAAGTAATCAGATCATATTTAGTATATGGATAAAAATAAAAAAGACGGTATTATTAGATTTTGAATATATTTATAAAAGTGTAAAAATAAGAATACGTATATGCTAGATGAGGAAGTGGACTGTTATTTCTCAATTAAAATTTTCTTTACTTAATGACAATATTTTAATGAAAGCCCCTTTACAATAGTTTGTAAGATTAAATAAAAATAAATTATATGTACCCTTCAAGTTGTAAAAATTTATCATATAAATTATATTATTTACCAAAAAAAATTATTTTCTCAAATATTTTTTTACTATGGAATATCTAATTAATAAAGGGTTTTACCTCGGGTTTTACAAGTAAGAATTATATGTCAAAATTGAGTATTTTTATTAAATAATGACACTTTAGAAGTAATTAAATACACATTTGAAATTTAATATAAAATTAATCAGCTGCCAGAGTGAAAATTTTGAGTTGGTCCCCCCTAGGTGCGTGCCCTCAAAGGGGCAATAAAATTGCCCTCTATAGGGCCCTTTTACTGCCCTGCAAGACATCAGAATTTAACATATTTCCATTTTCGAAGATATTGAAAAAATCGCTTTTCGACTAGTTAAAACTGGTTTCTACTAAATTTGGGTTTAATGGTAACAGCTGTTTGCAATCAAAAACATAGGAAAATTTAGCTGGTTAAATTCGGTTATCTGATATGAGACATTTGACATCAGTTATAAAATGCGTGATAATTTTCGTCCTTTCGCTCTTATCTTATAAATTTTAATAAACGTTAAAATGAATAATCGGATGGTAGTTAGTATATATGCATATGTTTGGGTCTATATAGTCGTGAATTTTTTCCAAAAATTTGTCAGTCAGCGATTTCAGTTCTCTATCAGTGACTATATTTGAAAAAATGAAGACCGCTTTTGGCCCTCAATTTCTCATACTAGTGGTTTTCCTTAATTCTATTCGTAAGTGTGATATAATTTTATATTTATATTGATGAAAAATATTACATGTACGCTTCCATTGATCTAATTAATAATTATGTATCTACAACTAGAGTACAAATTAAAAAATCGCTTGGGAACTTCGAAAAATCGTTATTTTGTTCAACTCTAAGTAAATGGTGTGTTTAGAATTTATTTAGGGTTTTTTTGCAATAATAATCGACTTCAAAGTATACATACGTCGTGGACACACCCAGGGTACTCGGGTACCCACCAAATAAAAATTCGACTGTGTGGAATATTAATTTCTTATCAAAGTTATTTGATCCATGCACGTTAACTTGTTGGGTAATAATAGAATGAGCAATAATTCAATTAATTATTAAATAATAATTAATAATTATTTTAAAAATTGAAAAAAGGAAGGTGGGCTCCCGGGTACCCCGGATGTGTATGTAACAACGTGGATAAAGTTGAGTGGGCACACAAGGGTTAAGATCATTTATAATTTTTTCAGAGATACAAAATAAAAATTCATAAAATTTTACGCTTACGTTTTGGAATATTATTTCGATTACGAAAAAATTGACATAAACCATATTGAATGTTCTTATAGAAGCTTTATATATTTGTGCTCAGAGCACAAATATAAGATTAAGAATTTGTTTAATTCTTTAAATGTTTAATTTATAAATCCTTTAGAAAAATTAAAAATATTTTATACAGTAACTTAAATTTTCGAGAAGCTACAATATACAATTAGTAAAAAATATTTTTATTTCAAAAGTTTGAAAAAAATTTTTCGCATTATCTTTCAATTTTTCAATTGAATTAGTAAAGAAAAAAGTGCTTTTTCAGAAATCTACATAAAACTAAAAGAATCTCTTTGGCCTTTGAAAATCATAATCAAACGTTTTTGAGCGGAGGCGTTCTAGTTTTTATAAATCTATTGAGAAGACTTTATCGCTAATATGCTAAAATATTTAATTTTAAACAATTAAACTATTTATTCAAATACCGAGCCGGATTTTGGTCGCAGCCCAACCTACTATCGGCGAGAAAATTCGAGTCCTCTGGCTTTGACGTTAAAAAAGGAAGTGAAGAAAAAATTGTAGCTCAATGAATGAAGGATCGTTTCAAAGGTCAAAATGTTTTACGTCAATGAGTCTGGAACGAATATGTCAAAAAAATGTGTATAGCTGACAGACCCGAAAATCTGTTAACAAGTAGGGTAATTTGACAGCTTTTAAAGACAGTGAACTTTGGAACATACTTTTTTATTGACAAAATAATAGGGAAAATTTGAAAAAATCCATGGTGGTACTCTAAACATTTCTAAACAAATTGCCGTTGAAAAATTTGAAAAATATACAAATTGTTCGTTTTTTGTCCGTAAATATACAACTGCACTATCTTCAGTTCAAATCCCCTTGTCCAGCCCTTCCCCGCCCCAAAAATCATCCCTAAGTGTAAAATACTCTTAGACAGTTCTTCAAAAGATGTGTGCCAGAATGATAAAAAAATTCCAATACGCCTTGCCGCCCCTAAAAATTTCCCGCCCTTAGCCATAGTACTTTTTGGCCTATGGTGTAAATACCGCACTGCGTAAATAACATATTTTTATGTTGCATAAACTTCACGGGTTAATTTCAATATTGTAAATGTGGTTTTCAATTTTATCGAGTTTATAAAAAACTTATTTTCCATAGCTAAGCAAAAGTCACAAATTCATATCTAAACATTTTCCAAAATTTGTCTTTTTATATACGGTTAAGGAAATATGTAATGTTTCTTTAAAGATTATAGTTGAACAAATGTATCTTGACTAAGTTTGTTTACTTAAATTCTTTATTATGTCTCTTGAACTGACCATATTACCTTTTTGTATTTCAAATTGCTAGACACCTTTGACCCATTGATTAATATTATTAAATATATTATTTAAATAACCTTACATTAACCTGAATTTTCCAGACTTTTTATGTTAAACGGCAAACAAAAAAGAAAGCTTCATACAATAATGAGTACGGGTTTTCTGACAACAATATATCGAGATAGCAACAGTTTCGAGATCCTAATCAAAAATTTTGCCATGTGCTTTTTAATAATCGGAGACTGATTAAAGAATCCAAATTGTAAAAATTGCTAACAATTAAAACATCTTCAGAGTACAAAACTTCATAAATCTCTATTTTCTTCCTACAGAAATAAGTGTACAGATGAACAATTTACAACGTAATAATGTCCGTGCACCACCCCAATTGTATGGGCCTCCTGTGATATACGTCCATGCTGATCCTCATCTATTAGGCCAAAGCAACCTTCCTCCCACACCAACAGTTACAGTAAATCGTATAGTATTCCCACGTCCCGCCAGCATTGGTATTTTAGCGACAAATCGATATACTTCAATACAACATAGTCATGCTGAAGATGAAGATATTGCAGAAAGTTTTTTTGCTAGTCTGCGTTCGATAACACCACCAACACCGCCACGAACACCATCACCAACACCACCACCATCAACCAAATCGACGCCATCAGCATCATGCTCACGATCTAAATAATTTTTCTTGTTGTTGTTGACCAGCGTAAAAAAATAATTTTCGATCTTCTTTTTGTTGACCTACTAATCTTTTATAGCATCAAAATGAACACTGAATGTTCATATATGATAATAATAATAATCTTCAAATTTAACCATTTAAACTGTATAAAGGTTCATTCGGTTAAACTTTCCATCGTTTCAAACTTATTTTTTGTATTGTAAGTATTTCTCCAATCCTTTAATTAAGCCCGCCATCCCTTCTTCATCCTCTGCCATCAACACTATATCGTCTGCGTACGCCACCATATATATAATTTAAAAAAAGGGTTAAACAACCACCGCAGGATCCCACTGAGAGCAACTGTCATCTAAAAAATGACATCGGCTCCCAGTAGAACCGCGGTAAATCACATTTATGGCCACGTCTCACAACCGTGAGATGGGTGGTCACAGGGCACGATGAAATCACGACAGGCCGGCGAAACCCTCGTATGCCTTAAGGACACGAAGCGACCCAAGGATGACAGCTTTCTGCATCCATCTCGCAAATGCCTTGGCATATTTTTGGCACGCGGGTATGGCTTTAAGGTGACAAACCAGTGATAGTTTTGCACCTTTGCAAGCACCGATCACAAAGACAATTACTTGTACCGAATATTTTGGGTACAGTCGTTGCAGCTCTCCTTTAAGGTCTTGATACCTCTCCTCCTTTTCTTTCTCCTTCGGACGGAACCGAGAATTCGATCACGAATATAGTTTGTTTCTCGAAGTCTTGGAGAACGATGTCAGGCCTCGAGTGTGCAACGGAGACTGCTGTCAGAAAATCGTAGTTCCAGAAAATTTGGCACTTCTCGTTTTGGACAATTGACTCTATCTCCCTTGGAGCGTTCGGCAGGGCAGAGTCGCGACCAACACCGTAAGGGCAACAAAGATGTTAATGAAGCAAAGCCTAATAGTATGTGTTCTAGGTACTCAGCGTGTATATGACACGCTCTGCACCTATCACTGGGAATCACTGCTAAGGTGAAAATGACACTGTCCTGGCATGCGAAAATAAATTCCTCCGTACCTGAATCAAGCCCTGATGATCTGAGGAAAGCAAAAGTTTGCTCCTTCGACTAGGACTGTTTTTCTACATTTCTGTGAAAGTTTCCGTGCATTTTTTTGTTGAGTAGCCGTTGGTGAAATTTGCAAACCTCTGCTTTCTGCACTTCGGCTTTTAGAAGTGAAGCATCTAGATGGAGTAATGCAGTTTCCTCACTTCTGATGTTAAAATTCAGGCCAAGGGTCTCGGCCGCTTACTCCGCGGCTTTGTAAAGGAACGCTCCTTCGCCAATCATCTCGTGGTTGCTGAACATTTTTAGGAGAGGATCTCTGCCATTCGCAATGATGTAAGTTGTACTTAGAACCATTCGGTTATGAAGACACTGGAGATTCAGAAGTCCGCGTTCGCCTTGACGGCGTGAAGTGTACAATCGCGGAATTGACGAATTTATATGCAAGCTTTTATGTAGAACCAGGACGGCAAGCATGTTAGTCGCAGATACCTTGTTCAACGCCGACAGATTGGAAGACCAAATCTGTCGAAGAAGATGCTTGTATCTGCTTCGGAGAGACTCTTTCACTGATGTTACGTCCTGAGTGCGGCTTTGAGGCACGCCCAGGTATGTATAGGTCTCTCCAATATTAAGACGTTTAATAACACTTACATCCACAAGCTCAGGGTCTTTGGGACGAAGAAATTTTCCGCTGCTGGACCAGATTTTATCAAGAACTTCTGGGGGAAGAAGTTTACTTTTGCACACCAACATTTGGCCCGCATATTCACCTCATATTTAAAGTCGGAGACGCCCATTCCGTAGTGGCTGGTGTTAGGACGCACTATACTCGTACCGAAAAAAGGAAACTTGTCCAACCTAGAGAATAACAGGCCAATAACTTGTTTGAAAACACTGTATAAGATCTTTACAGCTGTCCTAAACAACAGGATTGTTCGAAGAATTGAGCCTGTATGGCGAGAGATGTCCGAACAACGTGGCTCGAAAAAAGGTGTAACAGGCTGTCGAGAGAACCTGATAATTGACAGGTGTGTGTGTGTGTGTGTGAACACGCTGCAACCCATCAGCACGTCCTGTCAATGGCCTGGATTGACTAACGGAAAGCTTTCAATTCAACCTATTACAGACTTAGCATCTGTCTATTGGAAAGCTTGAAGGTGCATCCACATATAGTGAGATGCATAGAAAGATTGAGGCCCCTTTTGAAAACTAGATTTACGATCTCATCTGGAAATTATCGTGTGACAACGAACAACGTCACCTTCCAGAGAAGCGTCTTTGAGGGCGATACCATGAGCCCTTTGCTTTTTGCATCATAATTTGGCGTCTATCTCTCGCACTACGAAATTCTTCTGGATACCTATGTGGCTGCACTAATCAGCGCGAGCATGAGGTCACTTATGTATTTTATACAGATGACCTGAAGATCTATGCCTCTGGTAAAAGCAAACTTCAAACTGCTATAAATATCGTCAAGAAGTATACAGAAGAAATTGGAATGGACTTTGGATTGGACAAGTGTGCCAAAATTCATCTGAAGAAAGGAAAGAAGTCTCTCCGAAGCAGATACAAGCATCTTCTTCGACAGATTTGGTCTTCCAATCTGTCGGCGTTGAACAAGGTATCTGCGACTAACAAGCTTCCGGTCCCGGTTCTACTCTACTCGTTTGGGGTGGTTCAGTGTCGACGAGCTCACGGCCCTTGATATCACCATACGTAAGATCATGCATATGCATAAAAGCTTGCATATCAATTCGTCAGTTCCGCGATTATACATTTCACGCCGTCAAGGCGAACGCGGACTTCTGAATCTCCAATGTCTTCAGAACCGAATGGTTCTAAGTACAACTTACATCGTTGCGAATGGCAGAGATCCTCTCCTAAAAATGTTCAGGAACCACGAGATGATTGGCGAAGGAGCGTTCCTTTACAAAGCTGCGGAGTAAGCGGCCGAGACCCTTGGCCTGAATTTTAAAATCAGAAGTGAGGAGAGTGCATTACTCCATCTAGATGCTCAACTTCTAAAAGCCGAAGTGAAGAAAGCAGAGGTTGAAAAATTTCACCAACAGCTACTCGACAAGAAAATGCACGGAAACTTTCACAGAAATGTAGAAAAACAGTCCTTGTCGAAGGAGCAAACTTTTGCTTTCCTCAGATCATCAGAGCTTAATTCAGGTACAAAGGGTTTTATTTTCGCATGCCAGGACGGAGTCATTTCCACCTTGGTATACCGTGACCGCATTTTATGTCAAGCAGTTCCCAGCGATAGGTGCAGGGCTTGTCATGCACACGCTGAGTACCTAGAACACATACTATCGGGGTGTCCGACCCACGACTGTACCCAAAATATTCGGTACAAGTAATTGTGCTTGTGATCGGTGCACGCGGAGGTGCGAAACTATCATTGGTTCGTAATCTTAAAGCCATACCCGCGTGCCAAAAATATGCCGAGGCACTTGCGAGATGGATGCAGAAAGCTGTTATCCTTGGGTCGCTTCATGTCCTCAAGACACACGAGGGTGTCGCCGGCCTATTGTTGTGATTTCATCTCATGCGACATCGACTGATCCTCCACATTTCTGTGGAAGATGCCGTGCATCCTCTTGTCGAGGAGCTCTTCGCGGAAGTTTTTTTCCTGTGCTTTCCTAATCCTGGCCTTCAGTAGTGAGTACTGACCCCAAATCTTGAAGTCAAGGCCAAATGTTTCAGCAGCCTCCTCCGCTGCTTTGTACAGAAACGCTCCTTTGCCTACTTCTTCGTGCTTCCTGAACATTTTAAGAAGAGGGTCTCGTCCATTTGCGACTGGATGTGGTGTACCCAGAATCCTATTGTGAAGACATTCAAGATTCAGTATTCCACGAGTACCTTGACGGCGTGAGATGTAGAGTCGCGGAACAGTAGACGCATGCTTTTATTCATGTGCATAAGCTTTCGTAATCCGATATCAAGGGATCTGAGCTTGTCCTTCGTCCACGGAACAACTCCAAATGAATAGAGTACTGCAGGGACGGCAAGCATGTTCGTTGCAGATACTTTGTCCTCGCCGACAGTTCGGAAGATCAAATCTGCCGGGTGTGACGTATGTAACTGCTTCGGAAAGTATCCTTTATAGATGTCATGTCCTGAATGCGGCTCTGTGACACGTCCAGGTATGAATAAGACTCTCCAGCGCCAAGGTGTCGTATAGCGCTTCTGTCGACGAGCTCAGGGTCTTCGGGGATGCCATTAAGTTTTCCTCGCTTCAAATAAACCTTGGCGCGTTTTTCTAACCCAAATTCCATTTCAATCTCCTTAGGGTATTCTACGACAATCCCTAGAGTTAGGTGTAGTTTATTTTTATTTCTAGCATAGATCTTAAGATCATCCATGTAAAATACATGAGTGACCTTATGCTTTCGAGTTTTTGGTTTGCCGCAGAAGTACCCTTCGGAATAGCGAAGTACGAGAGATAGTGGCAATAATGTGAGGCAAAAGAGGAGTGGGCTGACGGTGTTGCCCTGAAAGACACCTCTCTGAAAGGTGACGGTGTTAGTTGTCAGACGATTTTTTCCAGATGAGATAGTAAATCTGGTTTTCTAAAGCGGCTTCAATCTCTCTATGCACCTCACGATGTGCGGATGAACCTTTAAGCTTTCCAACAGACATATGATATGTCTATGGGTGGTTGAATCGAAAGCTTTCCGGTAATCAATCCAGGTCATTGATAGGAAGCGCTGATGGGCTTCTGCGTTTTTGCAGACGCACCTTTCAATTAGCAGGTTCTCCCGATATCCTGCTACGCCTTTCTTTGAGCCGCGTTGTTCATACATATCTCGTCACAAAGGTCTAGTTGTCCGAACATCCTATCATTTAGAATAGCTGTGACAATCTCATACAGTGTTTTCAGACAAGTAGTGACCCAGTGGTGCTAACAGACCGCGACTTTTTCAACTGCGCAGGCGTCGCGTAAAGAAGGAGTGACGAAGAGAACCTTAGTATTCTTCCTTACTCCACCATTGCGCGACGCCTGCGCAGTTGAAAAAGTCGCGGTCCGTTAGCACCACTGGATTGACCTGTAATTCTTCGGGTCAGCTAAGTTGCCCATCTTTGGAAGGAATACTGTGCGCCCTTTTACCAACCACTCTGGAATAGGCTCTTCCGACTTTAGATATGAGGTCAAAATGTGGGCCAGATGCTGGTGGGTTGAAGGAAACTTCTTTCACCAGAAGGTCTTGATATCATCTGGTCCCGGAACGGAATACTTCTTTATGCCTCTTAATACTTTTTTCACCTCCACGGTATAAAATATTTTTTCCATTCTACCATCTCAATATCCTAGTTTACTCTTTTCCTTATTTTTCTCTCTCTATTTACAACCTTCCAAACCTATTCTTCCGTCCAAGTCTTTCATCACCTCTTGTTCAAACCTTCTATTTTCGTCCTCTTTCTTTTGATCACACAAATCAGTATATTCCTTTTTTCTCTCCCATTTCTTCTCCACTACTTTTCCCTTTTCTCCATTTTCTTAAATCCTTTCTGAATTCCTCCTTCTTCTCTTACATTCCTTATCCCATCCACAACTATTCCCTTCTTCACTAACTTATTTTTTGCTTGTGAAATCTCATGCTTTTTTTCTTTCTCCTATCATTATTTCGATCTACTTGTTTACATTTCCCTCTTCCATTTTTATATTCCTGACCTTTTCCTTAAACTGTTATTTTCCTTCCATTGAATAATCCCCTCTTCCTGCACTTTTTACCTTTGCTTCCTTTTTATCCATATTGTTTATAATTCTGAAAATTTGCAATAAAAAATTCTACAAGTTTTAAGTTTTACAATGAAAAAAACTGTAATTATGATGACTTACATTCGAAATTTCTTCAATTTGGAAGATTTAGAATTAAAAACTTGACTTTTGATCTTTCAAATCATCCAAAAAGAAGTTTTATGTATACATCTTTAAAATTGAAAAGTTTTCAATTGAAAATATTCAAAATCAAACTGTTTGAAAAAAATATTCCAAATTGTTAGCGAATTTTTTTTGGGAGTACGAAAGCAAAGAAGATATTTAGAGTTTAACCTTTGACCTCGATGAAGAAATGTAAGATTTCATCCGATTGGATTACATTTCTTTGGGGATTTTATTTTTTCAAAAACGAACTAGAATTTCAACAAGCACCTTGCATTCTTGGATAGGAACATTATTGACTGAAAATCACACTTACATATCATTTTATTGCAATCAATTTGTCTTATTGTAATTCAGTTAAAGTAAGCACATGAATAAGGTTTAAAAAATTTACATTTTATGTACTTTTTAACAATTTTATATATTTATTTCGGACATGCCAAACCAAATACAGTTCATTTTTTTTACATTTTATTTTGCTGATACTACAAACTACAATATATCAGGGCAATGAAGAGGGCTTCTCCTTGACATCATCTGTAATCAAAGTTAATTTAATTTATAAAAATCAATTTTATGCAATATGTAACTAATTTTTTACTGTAATATTTCTAATGGAATTATGAACGGCGAGGTAACAAATACATATTAACGTGGATGTCTTATAGAATAAGATAGAAAGCTTTCAATACATTATAATTGTATATACGTTTAATTAAATTAATAATAATTAATTTTGATAATTAAATTTTGATAAATTATTATTTACCTAAAACACCTTAATAAGCATCTTCTGCCACGGACTACGGATTAACCATCAATCCGACCTGTAATCACAATATTAATATTTTATAGAATTGTTAATTACGCATATTTTCAAACCATTCATATTATTAATTATGAGATTTCTCATCTTATAAAAATGTTTTCATCAAATTCTGCATCGGAAATAATGAACTGTTTTAATAACTTTAGGTTTATTTTTAAGGGAAAATTCTATAGCCTTTTTTCCTAACATTATTTTATATTTCACAAAATAAATGCCTATTAAAATTGGTTAGGATGAGAATTCGAAACTAAAGTTATTATACATTTTGTTAATATCCTCATACTTTGAAAAAAATTCAAAAATTAAGTTATCAAAAACTGTTAATTGTATAAATAGGTAACTCTTATTTTAATTTACTGATATAAATTTTTTAAAATAAATATTATGCATTGACTTGCTATAGAATTTATGAAAGTTATTGAACTTCATCTAGCTTAGTGGAAAATTTAATAATACTTTCTCTTATGAAAATTAAAAATATTTTCTTTCCATCGTAGG
This sequence comes from Andricus curvator, assembly GCA_932195095.1. Classification (NCBI taxonomy): domain Eukaryota; kingdom Metazoa; phylum Arthropoda; class Insecta; order Hymenoptera; family Cynipidae; genus Andricus; species Andricus curvator. The sequence goes on along the minus strand of CAKNYM010051759.1, from coordinate 3,790 downwards.
ATAACATGTTTGTATAAAACAAATATTTAAGAACAAAACATTCCAATAAATAGATGTACTGTAAATTAATAAATTACCTTCTTCTTGAATCTCTTCTTGTTCAAAAGCTGTAAACAAAATAGGTCACTTTACATTTTACAAAATAAATTCCTATTGAAATTGGCTAGGATGGGAATTCGAAAGTAAAGTTATTAAAAATTTGGTTAATTTCCTCCTACTTTGAAAACAATTTCAAAAAGCAAGTTATCAAAAATTGTTAATTGTACAAATGTAGGTAACTCTTATTTTTATTTCCTGATCTATATTTTTTTTAAATAAACATTATACATTGACTTGCTATAGAAATAATCAAATTTATTGAACTTCAGCAGACTTAGCGGAAAATGTAATAATATTTCCTCTTATACAAATTAAAAAGCTTTGGTTTTCATAGTAGGATAAAATATTATTAAAAAACAACTATTTAAAAACTAAGCGTTCCCATAAAGAGAAGTAGTGTAAATTAATTAATTACCTCTTTCTTGAACCTCTTCTTGTTCCCAAGCTGTAATCAAAATAGGTTACTTTATAATCAAAAAAATAATTTCCTATTAAAATTAACTAGGACGGTAATTCGAAAGTTATTAAAAAATTTGTTAATATCCTCATACTTTGAAAGCAATGTCATAAGTCAAGTTATCAAATATTGTTAATTGTATAAAGACAGGTAATTCTTATTTTAATTTCCTGATCTATATTTAAAAAAAAAAATATTATGCATTAAATTCCTATTGAGTTTATGAAATTTATTGAACTTTAGCTCACTTAGCGGAAAATTTAATAATGTTTCCTCTTATAGAAATTAAAAAGCTTTGGCTTTCTTCGTAGGATAAAATATTATTAAAAAACAACTATTTAAAAACTAAGCGTTGCCATAAAGACAAATACTGTAAATTAATAAATTACCTCCTTCTCGAACCTCTTCTTCTTCCCAAGCTGTAATCAAAATAGGTTACTGTACATTCAAAATTACAAATTCCTATTGAAATTAGCTGGGACGGTAATTCGAAAAATTATTAAAAAATTTGTTAATATCCTCATACTTTGAAAATAATTCAAGTTATCAAATATTGTTCATTGTATAAATACAGGTAATTCTTATTTTAATTTCCTGATCTATATTTTTTTAAACAAATATTATGCATTAAATTGCTATAGAATTGATGACATTTATTGAACTTTAGCTCACTTAGCGAAAAATTTAATAATATTTCCTTTTATGAAAATTAAAAAGATTTTCTTTTCTTCGTAGGATAAAATATGATTAAAAACAAGTATTTAAAAACTAGGCGTTCCCATAAAGATAAGTACATACTGTAAATTAATAAATTACCTTCTTCTTGAACCTCTTCTTTTTCTACAACTGTAATAAAAAGAGGTTAACTTTGTTAAACATTAATTATAAAATAAATTTTTTATAAAGAGCACTATCTAGTGAACGATTAATCTGAAGTTTCCAATTTTTAATCATCCTTACACTCTAAAAAAATTGAAAGATTTTTCGTCATAAAAAAATGCAAATAGAACCCTTGTTACAAAATCTGTATGAGGGAAGGATGACTAAAAATTAAAAACTTCGTATTTATTGCTTTTTTATGTTGATGATTATTTTCCTTAAAATTGGTTACCATGTGGAATTGAACTGTAGTGACAATTTTTATTTTTCCTTGCATTAGAATTTTTTTAATTTAAATTTGTTTTTAAAATTTTCAATATGAATAACAGAATATAAAATAATTCCTCAGTTATAGAATATAGCGTAGTTACGCAGTAATAAAAACGAACCTGATTCGCGACGTGCTGAGCTACCTGACCGAATAATTTGCACTCTTATATCACCACTTCCGCTACGTGATCCATCTTCTGATCCTCGTGCACCTGACATATCAATTGACACGGTTATAAGACCGTTTCCGTTACTTTGTCCATCATCCGATCGCCTTCGGCCTGATCCGCTAAGTGACGCTGACATATCAACTGTTCCTCTACCCGATCCGATATTTTCTGAGTTAGCTGACATACCAAATCCCGCTGAACTATCTCCTCTTTTAGCTGATCCATCAAATGATGCACTTCCTGACCTGGTTCCTGATCCATCACCTGATCCACTGCGTGCTGTGTTAGCTCTCGCATCAAATCCCATTGATCCCGATCGATCAGCTGATTCGCCTCCTGATCTGGTTCCTGATCCACTAAATAACATGCTACCTCCCCTGTATCCTGATCCATCACCTGATCCGCTGTCTGTTTGTGTCTCAAATGATAAGCTTCCTGATCCGCTACGTTCTATTAGAATCAAAATAAATCATGATTATTATCACCAATATTTATTTTATGTCTGAATAGAAATTTCCCAAAAGAAGTTGGGACGTTTATGAAAGTTTGTATTTACAACAAAATTATTGACAAAGATAAATATTGCTTTTGTTTTAAAAAACTGATTCTGTGTTATGCGCTTTTGAATAAGTACATCAATTATCAGAACATCGACAATTTATTAATTATTATAAATGGTTAAATTTCTAAGCGTATTTCCCTTTTTACACCTAATCTCTGTCTACATTAATAATTGTATGAGATAAGGAGCAGTAAGGCTAGCTCCATCAAACAAAATATCAATATTTCATCAATTCATCGGATACTATCTGAAATAATTTGTTAACAAAATAATTATTACTGTACCTGGAGATCCTCCTGCGCTTCCCTGCGCATCGTAATTTACAGCTGGAGCGGCCTTAGCTGAAAAAAAAAAGAAAAACGAGCGTCTTGTCACTGAAATTTATTTAAAAAATATATATAACTATATGGCCCTAATGGCACTTGCCAAACATTGGATGCGCTTTTCTCAAAAAAAGGTTTTTCAAATTAAAAAATGCTCCAGTGGCTCGTTTTTCAACCTACAGGGTTCGTCTCAAGCTTAAAATACCGGAAATTTATCAGGTATTCATATGATCTTTACGTAACTTCAAACCGTTCAAATATTATTCGAATACTGTAATATATATTAACATAAATGTGACATAAATTATATTTGTATGTGTTTATGCGAGGGTCAAATATTGTATTCCAATTTGACACACTTCCACATATTCAACCGGTTTTCCAGAGACTTAAAAATATTTCGACGGAATTAAAAGAATTTTCTAAAATTTCGAAAAATGTCAAGGGATTTTAGATGATTTCAACGATTTTCAGGAATTTAAAGGGATTCCAAAGGAGTTCTAAAAATTTCAAAAATTGCATGGGATTATAACAAATTTTGTAGGATTTCAAAAGATTTGAAGAAATTTCTAGATAAGTTTTGAAAACAAATAAAAGATTCCAAGGGATTTCAAAGATTTCTAGGGAATTTAACTTTTTTTTAGAGAAATTTAATGAGTAAGTTCAATTTCATTTCTATTCAAGGGATTTCAAATTATATTTACTTATTTTCGTCGATTTTCACGATTTACGAAAGAAATATTTCAAGTGATATTAAGGGATTCGGAAGAATTTCAAGAGATTTAAAAAATTTCAAAAAATCTTAATGGATTTTTACGATTTTGGAAGAAAAGATTTAAGGAGATTTCAAGGTATTCTAAAGGATTTCAAGAGATTCAAAAAATGTCAAGGGATTGAAAAGAATATTTTAGGATTTCCAAAGATGTCAAGGAATTTCTAAAGAATTCTGGAAACTAATTGAAACTAAATTGCATGGCATTCTCAGCGATTCCAAAGTTTTCAAGGGATTTTAATGTATTTCAAGGAATTT
>CAKNYM010051758.1:157575-217127 GCA_932195095.1 Andricus curvator | reverse complement strand
CATAAGGAATAATTATGTGTATAACAGAGACAAAATTTTTTTATTAAACGAAAATTATGTATTTTATAATAAAACATTCATGCATTACTACAATATTTTACATCGTGTTATAATTTCAATAATAATTATTACAAATTTACGAAAGAATCATTATATAGTAAGGAAGATTATTATATACCATTAAGCCAATTTCCTTTCGGCGAGCCTCAAGGGGTAAGCGTGACACTACCCGATTCAGGTAGTGTTTCTAGGTGGATGGTTTCTTGTAGTAAATAACTACAAGTGTGGGCTCACCACACCCACCACCGCCACCAGCAACGCAGTAGTATCAGACGGTCACCCATCCAAGTACTAACCGCGCCCAACACTGCTTAACTTCAGTGATCTAACGGGAACTGGTGTTTCCAGCGTGGTATGGCCGTTGCCATAGATAATGATTACATAGATAATGATTATTATGAAGATAATGATTAATAATTTTTTTTATTAAAAAAAAAATATATATATATGCATATAAAATAATTATGTATATAACAGAGTTAATATTTTTTTATTAAACGAAAATTATGTATCTTATAATCAAACATTTATGCATTACTATAATATTTTACATCGTGTTATAATTTCAATAATAGTTATTACAAATTTACGGAAGTATCATTATATAATAAGGAAGATAATGATTAATAATTTTTTTATTTACATTTATTACGAATGTAATTCAATTATTATTGTAAGAGTTTAAATGAAGAAAACACATATTTCCCGCCACCAAAATCACATATCTGCAGTGATAAATGATCATTTAAAAATATTATATGAATTCACTGATCTTTATCTATCAGAAAAATTTAGTTTATTTAAAAAAAAAATATTTGGAATTTATTATTTACAATTTTATAACAGCGGAACATAATTTAATAATGAATAATATAAAATAAAACGATTTTTCTGTTCAGTTCATACTCATTTGTGTTGGCCTTCATTATTTTATAAGGGGTCGTGCATAAATTACGTAACACTTTTTGGGGGGAGGGGGGGTCTAGCTTAGTGTTACATAATGGTAAAAAACTACAGGGAAAAGTCGGAAAAAGCGTTACATAGGGCGGTGGGGGGGGGGGGGGTCAAAATTGTCGGAAAATTGCGTTACGTAATTTATGCACTACCCCTAAGTATAAAATTAAATTTTTAAATATTTAAAGAATTAGGTCATTTATATTAATTTCAGTTGTCCTTTATTTGTATTTTCAAGAGAAATAAAGTACTCATTGATTCGAATTAAAATGACGCGCTTGAAAATATCACATTTTTTTATTAGGTATTTCATGTTGTGCCCGGAAAAAAGTAGATAGTTAGATTCACTTTTATGTATTGTTAACTTGAAGTTTAGTTGTTCGCATTGTACAAGAAACAATTCAAATAGTTTTTGATACTGAATGAGATAGTGATCTCAAAATATAAAAAGCCTTGAAGTCACCATTACTACTTCAAGTTGTAAAAAAAAAGATTACTAGAACAAGTAGCTTCAATAACTATTTAAAATAGTACAGTTGAACATGTAAACTGTATGAATAACTAATTTTCATAGTAACCAAAGAATTGTGAGTCTGACTTTTGCAAGTGAGTTCGATCTCCTCTTTCGCATTGCAATAAGCACTGCGCGAGATTGTCAGCCTTACTATTTGAAATTGTAAGTGAGTTCAGTGGCACAACTAGAAACGTGTAGGCCCCCTCCGCAACATTTTTAGGAGGTCCGTTTGAAATTAAAAAAGAAGGACGACTTATAACTTGCTTATAAATAAAACAACTATTTTACAACAACAAAAATATATATACAGGGTGTTTTTTTTTAACTTGAGACATCGAAATATCTCATAAAATACGCATCCTATGAAAAAAATATCCGTAATAAAAACTTTTTATTTTCGACGGGGAAAAGCGACTTGGAAAAAATTTATCCCCCCCCACCCCCCCCACCCCCAGGAGGCAGGAGTGGGGGTAACTTTGTAATTTCAAATGGGAACCCCAATTTTTTATCACAGATTCAGATTCTCCTTTATGAAATACGTAAGTTTTATTCGAAATTTTTTTTTTTTTTAATTACAAAGTTACCCCCATTTCTGTCTCCTGGGGTCTGAAGTGAAAAAAAACACCCTGTATATATAAATATACATTTTATAAAATAGAAACTATTTTATAATGTTTTCTCTTTTATCATAATATTAGTTGAGATGATAATTATAAATAAACATAGTGAATAACTCTACTTTATACTTCAATACTGTTTTTTTGTTTTGTACAAAATTTTCAGAATTTACAAATATTCTGAAGAATTATATAAAAAAGAATACTTTTTTTACATTATTTCTACTATGGAATTTTCCGCTTATGATATTTTAAATTTCTTATAGCACTAAAAATGACTAGGGTCGTACTTGATTAAGCCACCCAGTTTCAAATATTATGTTATTTGGAAGAATTTTTTTTTAGTAGAATAATGCATTGTTTTGAACTGTCATTTTTTGATACATTAATTAAAAAATAATTTGTAATAAAATTTTAGTTCAAATTGATTTCCAATTTTACTGTTGTAATAATTTTTTTAACTTTTTCACATTGATATTTGTAGGAATTACTATCATTTAATGAAAAGGAAAAAAAATATTTTCTAATTTTTTCCAGATTTTTAACAACAATAAAATCTACCATACTACTGTGATATCGCGATCTTTAATATTAATTTCTCGGAACCGAATAATTTTTTAGTATTAAACAATTTTTATTCTAATTCAGCATCCCTATATCTCATGAAAAAATTTTATTTTTGCAAAAAATTTAAATTTGAATCACTATTCAACGTTTGTCTCATCTTAAAATAGTGATTTCGATTTCGCATTTGATATATTATTACGATGTTTAAAAGTATTTTTTATTTACATATCAGTTATGTAAATGAATCTTGCGTTTTAAATAAAGTGAGATGATAATAAAATCAAATTAAAAATTCCAAACATTTCATTCAAAAACATTTTTTCCAGTCTTAATTTTCAATAATACAAAATATGTACATTTTAAAAATTTTAATTTTAATCATTTTATAATAATACACGTATATTACTAATAATATATTTACTGTGTGAGTTAATACTTCTAAGCAAAATATTTTTCCCAAGCTCGTTACAAAATATTAGATATCATCTGTGAGAGATTAATTACAAAAATTTCAAGTAAACATTATTTATTATCATTTCTTAGCTGGCCACGTTTTTCTCAGAGAAACCGCTTAACCGAGAGTTTGTCAGAAAAATCTAAGCGGTTCCGTAGCTCACTTGACTAATGCATGCGCTAGATTCAGGTTTTAGAACAGGTTTTAGGTAGTTAGGTAGGGTTCGATTCCCCAGCGGGGGCGATTTTTCAAAGCGTTTGAGCGTGCGATCATATGTCTAAGACTCTGTGCGTGCAATTGTGTAAGAAGAATCGAAAATTAAGTGCAGTAATCATTCATAAAATAATTTTTTCCTTTTCGAATCGATCGACATTTTACATCATTTTTGTTGTCGAAAGTTTCGAGCTAATCTATTTATAAATCGTGTATAGAATGCGTGCAGTGCATATATACATATACATATATGCGTTACAATGCGAAATCGGCAAAGTTACTCTTCACAGAAGTAAGGCGTACTACGCGAAATAGTAACTCTTCTTCTCGCTGAGTGTTGACGGTTACCAAGTGGTGCAGTGCATCCTACTATTTGAAATTGTTCAACATACTCTTTTAAGCAGTCAGTTTCAATAACCTGAATATGAAATAGTAATTTTAACAAAATTCACCGACGAAAAGCTGCGTTTCAATTTAAAATAGTTAGAACTACTGGTTTAGAGAGGTCTTCTAACGATCCACTTTTTTCCGTGTGACGTCAGCTGACAACATGTACGCATTTTTGTGATAATTTATAAGAACATTCTTTTTCACAATAAGTGTATTTGAATATTATCTTTTGTTTTTGAAAAGCTATTCAATCAAATAATAAAAAGTCATTTTTTTATCGATGATATTAATAATTTGAACAGCTTCTGAAAAATAAAAAAATTCATCTATAAATATACTCTTAAATTAAAAACCGTTGAATGTAACCAAAATAAATTAAATTTCAACCAAAATAGGTGTATTTAAGACAAAAAGGGATTTTTCAATGGAGCAAATTAATTTTTTACAAAAAATAACAATTTGTAATGAAACACATTTATTTTTAACCAAAGAGTAGAATTATTAACTAAATAAATCAATTGTCAACAAAAATTTGAATTTACAATTTAAAAAATTAATTTTTATATCAACACAAAAACTTGTATTGAACCAACAAAATTAATCTTCAACAAAGTAGTTCAACTTTCACGAAGATAGTTGCATTTTAAACCAAACAATATTTATTATCAACGAAAATTGTAATAGTTAATATTTCAGCCAAAACAAAATTTTGTTTTTAAATGAAATACAGTTTAACTTAACCAAAAAAGATTGACTTTTAACGAAAAAAAAAATTAATTCCTCAACAAAAAAGAATAATTTTAAACCAAGAAAATTTTCCAGACATTAAGGAACAAAAATTTCTCACAAATTATTGAATTTTCTACAAAAAAGTGTAAATTCAATCCAAAAAGACGAATTTTAAACTAAACAGTTAAATTCACAACGAAACAGGATGATTTTCTTAACACCATTTTTTAATTATAAACAAAGTCATTACGTTTTTGTACAAAACATAAATTTTAAAAGTAGAATATTAATTTAAAAATTAACTTATCAATTTTTAACAAAATATCAACATGAATTTTTAACTAATATATATATATATATATATATATATATATATATATATATAATTTGAAAAAAAAAGTTAAACAACCACCGCAGGGTCCCACTAAGAGCAACTGCCATCCATCATATATGTTTTAAAAAAACCTTACATAACAAGCTAGACTACTTTTTTGAATTTGTAATAATTCATCTTCAACACAATTTATTCAACACAATTATTCAACACAATTGTTAAATAGTCGATATAGTTATTTCATTTCTATAAGTCTATTATTTTATCGATTTTTTTAGGTTAATACGATAATCCGAGGGCGGTAACGGATAAATCAACGTATATCGTCGCCCTTGAATTACATTACGCAATGTTCACTTTTTGACACTTTGAAACCATTATTATGTTGAGGCTCATTAAGTATAAAATTTTTTTTCTCAATATACTTTCCCCTGAAATTTGCTCGCTAACACAGAAAAAACAGAAGATAAACTTTACATCGATTTCCGACGAAAGATTCTTTGCAACAAAAATTAACTTCAAAGGATAAACTTTACACAAATATCGGTTAAACTTTCTTTTGTTTTTCCATGACAAACACATGTATTTTGAAAGACGCGAAGATGGCTGAACAAAACTTAATCGCTCTAAAAAATTTCCTGCAACAAATTTTATTCTTAGTTTTTTCTGTGAAGCCATTGCAATTATTAATTAAAATAGTGACGTTAATTGAAATTAGCCCATGTCTAATTTTGCATTGTTATAAATTAAAAAATGACATATTCGTGGCCCAAATTTTATATGGATACCCTAACTTTCATTCGAGAGATAGCAATTTAAACAATATGAATTACCTCAAAACTAAACATCAGAATATTACTCGAAATTCAATAATTTGGGAATAAATTATTTCATTGAAGGTATGCAATAAAATATAATAATGTAAACTATCATTATGTTCGAATTTTAATTCAAAATTAATATTATATATAGATATATATATATATTTTTTTTTTAATAAAAATATTTTGTGGACATAGAGTACTATAATTATGAGAAATAATGAATTTGTTGAGTATCATATTACGTCATGTCCAAAACAAATTTTACATGTTAGCCAAAACACATTTATAATAGTATTAAAATTTTGGTTATTATGTTCTTCATTACGCATTATTTTGTAACGATAAACTTACTTTTTACATTTAAAAACTTTTTCATAGAGTATAATATGGTTGAACTTGAAACCTCATTTTCTTAGCTTTACAGTTGAGGAACATGGCGTAGTATAACTTTTGGCCGATGGCATAGCTATACGATATTTCATCTTTAAAATTTATAAAAATGATATTTTATCGATTACATTATTATTATTTAAAATCAAGTAAAAATCAAATCATAACCTGCACCACGTACATTTTCAAACTTCATTTCTATCATAACTAAATCATTTTATTTAATTAGGAATTTCAGGTTGATTTGGGAAATACAAGATGTCTGCACGCCGAGGGCCAAACAATAATACTAATTGTATGGAACAAAACTTTATTTCTTTAATGACTTAAAAACAAATTATTTTTCATAATAAGTGCATGTATTTGAATATTATCTTTTATTTTTCAAACCAAAAAATAAAATAAATATTTCTATTAAAAAAAAGGAATTTTTAACAAAGTATCTCAACGTTTACGTGAGTAGTTGAATTTTCAAAGAAAAAAATTAATTATCAAAGAAAAATATAATACTTCATATTTCAAGCAGAAAAGTATTTCATTCTAAATAAAATGACAGTTTAAATTAACACAAGCTGATATAGTTTATATACAAAAAATTTCATACCAAAAAGAATACAAATCAAGAAAAAAATTATCATCTAAAAAATATAAATTTTCAATAAAAAATGAAATGCTTTAACTTTCACTTTAAAAAATTATTTTTCAACAAGAGAAAAAAGCGCATTTCAACGTTGACGCTAAGTAATTTAATTAAAAGAAAAAAAATTATTATCAACGAAAAATGTAATACTTGATATTTCAAGGAAAAGAGATTTAAAATTTAAATAAAAAATAGTTTAATTTCTTAAAACAAGATTAAATTTATACAAAAATAGTTGAATGTTTAAAACAAATTAATTATATACGAAAAACGCTATACGTCATATTTGGACCAAACAAGTTGTCAATTTTAAATAACAAATAGTAGTATTTCATCAAAAAATAGTACATTTATACAAAAAGAAATTGATTTTCAAACAAAACAAAGAGTATCACAAAACTAAAAAGTCAAATTTTTCAACAAGAAACATTCTCCAATAAACAAAGACTAATAATTTCATACAGAAATAGTTCAATTTTGAAGAAAAATAATATCAAATATATACGAAAAAATGTAACAGCTCATACTTCAACCAAACAACTTTTCAATTTTAAATAAAAAATAATTTAATTTTCTAAATAAAATTACATTTATAGCGAAAGAGATGGAATTTTTAAACCAAAACGATAAATTTTCAACAATTAAAGATATTGCTGTCAATAAAGAAGAACAATTCAGCCAATTCATTTCAGGTTCTACAAAACAGTTGAATTTTCCATAAAAATAGTTTAATTTTAAATTAAATAAGATACATTATCAACAAAAAATGTAATACTTGCTATTTTAACAAAAATACATTTTCAATTTTAAATCAAAAACAATTAAATTTAAGGAAAAGAGAAAAAATTTCTAACGAAATATATGTATTTTCAAGAAAAAAACACGTATATAATTTTCTACAAAAATATTTGAATCTTCAACCCAAAAATAACAATTAAAACAAAAAATTTTACACAAAATATGCAGTTATAATTTTTTATTTTTCAACCAAGAATTAAGTTAAATAATAATATTGTTACTCAAAATTATACATTGTATTATTTAACTTATTACAGTTTGAAATATAAGAAATTATATACAAAATAAACTCATGGTGAAAAGTACTTTTTTTTAAAGTTATTGAAGAAATCAAGTTTTCCTAAATGCAATTCTTATTATTCGTTGCCCCTTAGCGTGCAGACATCTTTTCAGCTGATGTTACAAATTCAAATACCCAATATTAAAGCGTTTATTTTAAGCACATAAAAATTCATATTTCAACAATTTCAGAAAAAAATATCACATACTTGATTATAACTCACAAATAATTAATATTTACGCATTTTGAGCCTTACATAGACAAGTTTAATGAAGAAAAATTATTTTTCAAAGTGTCTAGAAAATATTGCACAAAAAAGTCTACAAAAGATTATAAATTCTATAAAATATTTATTTAATTTCAGCATTTCGTATGCAATCAGTGTATCGGAACTTACTGCTATATGCTTTATACTTAAATGTTAATGCAATATTGAAAAAAAGTTTTTATTTATTACATTTCTTTATGAAAGTAAAGATTTTTAATTACAAACTTATACATTTGCTATTTTATATCAAATGTGTTCAAAGAAACCGCAACTATTATTAATTAACAATGTTCGGTACATAGATCTATCACACTGTGCGACGTTATCTTTAGATTATTTTTTAATTGGTAAATTATATATTAAACGTACAAAATAAGATATTTAACTTATTCACTTTCGATAGATTATTCAACTATTTACTACAAAAATATAAAGATACCCCTAATAAAGTTAAATATGAAATGAAGTGTGCTTAAATATTCCATTATACTTATGTTCAATTTACAATTAGGTTTTACTGATTTACTTCATAGTAGATTTAATGCTTTTATGATACAATCATTTTTTTCCTTTTCAGGTAGAGAAAAAGCTATTTTTTGCAAAATAAACAGATATCATTACAATAGAAATTTGAATCAAAGAGCCAGGTCAACGATTCACAATTTTAAATTAAACCAAGAAATATAATTTCATGTAATTTCAAAATTATAAAATTGATAATTTTGTGTAACTAATATCGAATTCATTTTATTTTCATAAAGTCTATCATTTACTGCCACTCAATAATATTACTTTCATATTTACCATTCTTTAAATTATAATTTAAATAGAAGCATAAAGGTAATACTCATTTTTATATACAAAAATACAAGGTACACTGAAAGAAATATTTCGACGATACACGCAAAATTCTGGTTATTCCAACCATAATGTATTGCTCGCTCAGCTACAGCGATACGGTTTGCGTATTTTACCCATACCATAATTGCTGAAGCACTATTACTGCTTGAGTCATATGTTTCAATAGATATTTGCAAACATAAGATGGCTGTAGTAGAACGAATTTACGGCTGCGTCAGACAGAATTTGGTTGTGGTAAATTAAGGCGCTTCCTCAGGCTTGATTTCTAGCCCATGTATTCGTTGATCCCATTTTCCTTCTACACGGATGAATTGTTTGATGTAATATTTTAACCACATAATCTCAATGGCATAATGCATAAAACTAAAGTCTTCCTTTTTTGAAAAACGGCCTTGTTTTTTTGTTTTCTTAATTAATTGAAAATCTGCTTCATTTATGCGCCTGGAAACGAGCAATCCGCCGCCGGGAAAGCGCGCACAGTACACTCGAAAGCAGGCGCTTCAAAGTAAATGGAAAACCCTCGTCTAATTCACCGTGAACTTTTTCGAGGATGCTTGAACCCAGGGGGTCGGTCGTAACTCTTTCGTCCTTCCCATTGTTGCCGTGCGACACGATTCGAGCCGCTTGAACGAAATTGATAATTAGTCAAATATGCAGAAATTGAATTTTAATATGCTGCATTAGGTTTGTTACATAATTACGAGACGATCAAAAAAAGATAGAAAAAAATCGGTTAACCCGTTCAATTTCTGTTGGGAGTTTTCATTATTTTTGCATTTGATTTAAGATTACCTTCAATACTGAGAATATTGACAGATTTTCCTAATCCTTTTTTCCATTTCTTTCAATTATAACATTTAAAAAATTTATCAGCTAATACAAATTTCATCGATCCATGTTTTCTTCAATTTTAGAGATATTCTAGAGTATTCTAGAGTATTTTAGAGATTTTTTAGATTATTCATTGTCGGCGGCTGATTTTCTTTGGTCTTTATCGAAAGACAAGAGCAGATTCCAGGAGATCAGATAATTGCACATCGAAGTAATTCATTAATTACTCCATTCATGATTAATCAATTCATTATTGCTTCCTCATAGATGGGGGTTTGTAATTACCTGAATTTCAGAATATACTTTTTGATATATTTTGATATAATTCGACCCCAGGAGCCCGAAAATGAAGTTCCTAAAAAATTTCCGTGTGTGTGTACCTTTTTTCTGTTCACCATATCTGGAAAAGTAAAAGAGCTGCAATCAAGAAATTTTTGTGAAGATTGATATCTCGGATTGACATCCAGGTCTGATAGGTACTTTGTACTTTTACAAGAAAATATCTTTAATTATTTTGTTGAAAAATCATTTTTTTAAACTTGTTTTTTTTTTTGTTAAAAATTAATTTTGTACACATATTTGAGATAATAATAAAAAACATCAGAATTGAAGTATTTTCTTTTTCATTTAAATTAAGATTAAAAATTATTTCACTTTTTTCCTTGAAAGTTTGTTAAAAACTAAATAATTTAATTTAATAATATACTTTTGTAGGAAATTAATCTTCTTACTTGACATTTAATCTTTCTTGGTTCAAAATGCAACTATTTGGTCAAAAATTAATCTTTTTTATTTAATAAATCAACTTTTTTGTTTGAAATCCGTCTTCTTTACTGAATTAAACGGCTCTTTATTTAAGATGAACATCTTTTTTCTTCGAAATGTGAATTTTTACAATTGCAGTTGCAATTGTTATACCTTTGTATACTTTTTATACTCTTATTTTTACTGAATACTTTTAAGTTACTATAATATTAAAAGTTGAGAATGCATTTTTTTTTGCAGAAAATTAAAACTGAAATCTTTGGCAATCATTTCAATACTTTCAGGATCCATTTGGAAATCATTCTTCCTCCACTTTAAAGACACTTTCAGACGATTGGAAAGAAAAACGATCACTTTCTATCTCTAAATGGTCAAACTATGCATTTGTTTCTTAAATTTGGTTGTGACATAAAGAAATAATATTTCAATTCTTTGGCAATTCTTTGTCACTAAATATCGCCACTCATGTAATTTTGAGACGATTAGAAAGAAAAACTATCACTTTCTATCTTTACGTGCCGGAACTGTGCATTTGTTTATAAAATTTGATTATAACATAAACGAAAATGAATATCGATTGACAATTCTTCATCACTAAACATCAAAATTTTTGTAATTTGAAGACGACTAGACAGAAAAACAATGACTCTCTTTCAATAAATGACCACATTATGCATTTGTTTTAAACATTTGTTTAGAAAAAAAAATATCCAGTGACAATTCTTTGTCACTAAATATCATCCCTTATATCATTTGCAGACGAGTAGAAAGAAAAGCGATCACTTCCGATCTATAAATGGTCAAACTATGCATTCCTTCATAAAATTTGTTTACAACAAAAACAAATAATATCGATTGACAATTGTTCGTGGATAAACATCGCCTCTTGTTTAATTTGAAGGCGATTACAAAGAAACTACTGCTTTCTGCATATAATTGACCAAACAATGCATTTGTTTATAAAATTTGTTTACAGAATAAACAAATAATATCCAATGACCAATCATAATCACTAAATATTACCACTCAGATAATTTAAGAGTACTAAGAATGAAAAACGATTCCTTTCTGCCAAGAAGAGCCTTCACAATGCATTTGTTTACATAATTTGTTTATAAAGTAAACAAATTATACCATGCAACACATTTTAATGAACAAACATGATCCTGTTGACAAAATCAAGCAATTTCACCTTACAAATATACTTTGCAAGCTAAATTGCCAATATGTCGACATTTTGTTAATATAATTCGTTTATAAAAATTAAATTCGATATCGTGTGCATTATTTATATTCTATTGTTTATTTATATTCTATTGCAATTGTAAAAATTCACATTTCGAAGAAAAAAGATGTTCATCTTAAATAAAGAGCCGTTTAATTCAGTAAAGAAGACGGATTTCAAACAAAAAAGTTGATTTATTAAATAAAAAAGATTAATTTTTGACCAAATAGTTGCATTTTGAACCAAGAAAGATTAAATGTCAAGTAAGAAGATTAATTTCCTACAAAAGTATATTATTAAATTAAATTATTTAGTTTTTAACAAACTTTCAAGGAAAAAAGTGAAATAATTTTTAATCTTAATTTAAATGAAAAAGAAAATACTTCAATTCTGATGTTTTTTATTATTATCTCAAATATGTGTACAAAATTAATTTTTAACAAAAAAAAAACAAGTTTAAAAAAATGATTTTTCAACAAAATAATTAAAGATATTTTCTTGTAAAAGTACAAAGTACCTATCAGACCTGGATGTCAATCCGAGATATCAATCTTCACAAAAATTTCTTGATTGCAGCTCTTTTACTTTTCCAGATATGGTGAACAGAAAAAAGGTACACACACACGGAAATTTTTTAGGAACTTCATTTTCGGGCTCCTGGGGTCGAATTATATCAAAATATATCAAAAAGTATATTCTGAAATTCAGGTAATTACAAACCCCCATCTATGAGGAAGCAATAATGAATTGATTAATCATGAATGGAGTAATTAATGAATTACTTCGATGTGCAATTATCTGATCTCCTGGAATCTGCTCTTGTCTTTCGATAAAGACCAAAGAAAATCAGCCGCCGACAATGAATAATCTAAAAAATCTCTAAAATACTCTAGAATACTCTAGAATATCTCTAAAATTGAAGAAAACATGGATCGATGAAATTTGTATTAGCTGATAAATTTTTTAAATGTTATAATTGAAAGAAATGGAAAAAAGGATTAGGAAAATCTGTCAATATTCTCAGTATTGAAGGTAATCTTAAATCAAATGCAGAAATAAGGAAAACTCCCAACAGAAATTGAACGGGTTAACCGATTTTTTTCTATCTTTTTTTGATCGTCTCGTAATTATGTAACAAACCTAATGCAGCATATTAAAATTCAATTTCTGCATATTTGACTAATTATCAATTTCGTTCAAGCGGCTCGAATCGTGTTGCACGGCAACAATGGGAAGGACGAAAGAGTTACGACCGACCCCCTGGGTTCAAGCATCCTCGAAAAAGTTCACGGTGAATTAGACGAGGGTTTTCCATTTACTTTGAAGCGCCTGCTTTCGAGTGTACTGTGCGCGCTTTCCCGGCGGCGGATTGCTCGTTTCCAGGCGCATAAATGAAGCAGATTTTCAATTAATTAAGAAAACAAAAAAACAAAGCCCTTTTTCAAAAAAACGAAGCCTTTAGTTTTATGCAATATGCCATTGAGATTATGTGGTTAAAATATTACATCAAACAATTCATCCGTGTAGGAGGAAAATGGGATCAACGAATACATGGGCTAAAAATCAAGCCTGAGGAAGCGCCTTAACCATACGCAGGACTGTCTGAGCTGCTCCTCCCGTTGAGGAGATCTAAGCATACCGTTCGGATAGTCTAATGTTATGCATGTCTGATATACAATGCTAATGAAGATGCATCCTCCATATTGTAGTACAGTTAAAATTGATTTAAAAATTCGATTTTCTGGTACTTTTGTTATTATTAATAATATAAAACTATAATTTCGTTGAAAAGTATTTTTATTTGATATAATATTAATTTTTAAATAATAATATAATATATTGATCGAAAGAAATTCACTTTTGGATTAAAAAATTGAATTGATTTCAATTTATTAATTATAATATTATATATCTGTGAAAAATAGTTTCCAATGAAATTATATTCTCATAATATTAATAATAACGAAAGTACCTAAAAATCCTGACGTATTGCATACACAAAATTCAAATGTTATTCTTAAGATACAAAAATGAAAGGCAAATAAATGCCACTTGTTTGTGAAAATAGCTATAGGTCGAGCCTTATTCATGAACAACTCTTGTACAAATTTCGGAGCAAGGCCTCCAAAAGCCTCATAATTTTTCAACCCACGATCGTATGGTTAAATCAGCGTGTCCATTTCTATCAGTGCAGATACCATTTATTTGCTAGATACCATGCATCAAGATACCAAAATTATTATATAAGATACCATAACGATAACATAAGATACCAAAACGAGAATAAACTTTCATTTCCACGTACCAATTGCATTTTTTACTTAATTTTTTGATCCAAATATGCCAAAAAGGAAAATCGAACGTACTCAAGCTGAAGAAGAACAAATTCAGCTTTTAAAAGGACAAAAAAATTCTGCTAAACAACACGAACATCGTCAAAAAATACGTGCAAAGCGTAATGAGAAAGATATCATCAACATTGACAAAATACGAAATGATGATATTAGTACACAGGAAACTCATAATGTACCCGGTAAGAAGGAGTTGATTAAATTAGATAGAATCGTTTCTATTTAAACCAATGTCGTTTTTGAAAAATACGTTTCAATTCAAAGGAGTGTCGAAGAAGTAAAAGAAATGGATTGAAATGATCCCACACACCGAATCAGAATTAAAACGTAGTCAAACGTATCACGAATTAGTGAAACAGAATTATTGAACAAAATTGGTTCGTGTACAAAAGAAATATAGGTGTGTAATTGAAAGGAATTGGTTTGCATGCAAACTAATAATGAAAATGATAATAAGTTTGTTTAAGTTTTGAATAACATTTATTCGAAAAATTATATTGTAGAAAACAATTACATTGGGCGCTTATAAAAATTCTTATAATACAACTTCTACAACTTCTCACATAAAAAGAAATAACAGTTGAAAAATGAAGTACATTATAAATAGATAAGGTGGCACGACAGTCTCGCAAACAAAAATTAACAAAACATTTTTCTTACTTTACAGAAACTCTTCGTAAATAGTGGAATTTTGCCTACGTATTGTTCGGGCTATATAAAGATGTGTACTTCAAATCACTGCAACAAGTGTCTATAGGGATTTCATACAGACTTTAAGTAATTTTAGGGGATTTTAAAAATTTCTAATTTACCAAATTTAAAATTCCATGGATTTTGAGAGATTTGAACATTTCCTTAGAAATTTTAAACGTTTTTGTTAAATGAAACGGATTTCAAAAATTTTGTATACATTACAAAGGTTCTTAGGGAATTGAAAACTATTTCTCGTGAATAATTTTCATAGTAATTTATTTACACCAATTTCCTTGAAATTCTTCAAATCATTATAAAATCTAAAAGGAAACTTCAAGAGTTTGAAACGGTTATGAAAAGGTTTTATTAGAATTCTTTAAAATTAGTTGAAATTAAAAGAATAAAAATAAGAATATTAAAAGAATAAAGGGTGACTGGATGAGTCGATCGGGCAAAAAAAGAGCAACACTACCATTTTTCACGTGAAGTGTTATAAATATATAAAATAACAAAAGGTTTTACGTTATCATTTTGTTCTGAATTATTATGTCAAAAATAAATTTTACTTACATGCTAAAAATAACACAATGCACTCTGTTGGTGTTTTCTCGCCTTCCAGCTTGTATTTTTGAGTTGGCACGTGTTTTTGGACGACAAACTTTTTTAACCGGTGAACCGGCACTTTTTTTTTTTAAACGCGTGTTCAGTAATAAAACAAAAGCCAACATTTTTACAATACTTCACACGAATGTATATGTTATTACGAATATCGTACGTATAAATGAATGTGGTCGTATTAGTCACGAAAACAAGAATTAATGATTAAAAGTATTGCACATCGAAACAACATTCAATAAAGATTTTTACAGGGAATATGACTAAAGTGTAACCGTTTTTCTTAGCAGACGAGCAGACCGTTCGCACATCCCCATCAGAACTGCGCTTGCGCTATACTGGTTATTCTTAAATCTTATTTCGACCTAACACATTAAATTGATTTCAACTTTCGAGGTCACCTTGCGACATTCAAAGTAATTAATTTGTTCCACAAATCCACTCATCGGATGATATTAAAATGACTTCAACTTCTAAGATCATCCAACGTAATTTAATTGAATTAGTTCCTATTACAATTTGACTCGCAAAACGAAATTGAATTGTCTTCAATATTAAAATTTTCATTACGCGATTAAACAGAATTAACTTGACTTCAAATCAATCACGTCCGTCAGAATTAAAACGTGTACATTTTTGGTCGCGAGATTTAACAGGATTGAAACGATAACAAACGTAAATCGGTAAAATGATTTGAAGTGTTTACATTCAAAAACGACATTGGTTGAGATTAAAAGAGTTGAAAAATCGCCTATATTTCAACTCATTTCTATCTAGTTTAATGAAGTCCTTCTTACCGGGTAACTTCCCAAATTATATTATCGTCATTAAATAAAATTACTAAGACGCCCGCAGTATGAAAAACTAATATAGTACCAAATAATGATGGTAAAATGGCAGAACATTCACAAATTTATACAGCTTCTCAAATTGAACAGACTCTCACCGAAGAAGGGGCATTAAAACAAATCCGAGAGAAAAACGCTACTAAACAACGATTATGTCGTCTTCCTCGAAAAATGTGTAATACTGACAGTCTAAATGATATCCCGGCAACTGTGGTGAGAATAAATAAGACAGAGATAGTTCAGACTTTACAAAATTAAACAAATAGCGCATCTCATACAAATGAAAATGTTTATACAAACAATATGGCTTTTTCTCATATAGAAAATACGTCTGACAATAGGCAAAGTGCAGATATAATTGAACACTACTGTGGTGGAATGAATATTTTATGTACACATTGCAACGGGAAACACTTTCAAGCTGAAAAAAGTGGCTAATAAGAAAAATTCTTTCAATGATTGTTGCAGTCATGGCGAAGTCATTCTTGAATCATTACCTAATCCACCACCAATTATAAAGAGTTTATTTGATGGTACACACGAACAATCAAATCATTTTCACGGACGTATACCGTGCTATAACAATGCATTTACCTTTGCGTCTTTTAATGCTAATTTAGTGAAATTCAATAACAGACGTCCTGGACCATTCTGCTTCAAAATACATGGTCAGGTTTATCATCAAATAATACATCTTTGTATCCCGATGCAAATGAAAGTCCTTCCTATGGTCAACTATTCATCGTAGATCAAAATGAATCTACGAATATTCGATGCAATCAAATTTCTACGTTCACTGTTAAAAAAATCTGATCGAAATTTAATATACATGTGAGTAAAGTCATTTGCATATACCGTACATTAATTTTAATATACCATCATGTTGTAAAATTAATATACATGTATACTAAAGTCGGTAAAACAGAGTGCGTGAAAACAACAAGTTCTTTGATGCCTTCAGATCCTGTCAAATATTAAAAAATAAAGGAATAACCTTGAATTCGTCGACTCAATTCCTACTTACAATTAAAGTGCAACGTACGGGTGGAATTTTTTCTAAAATTCGCTGTGAATGTTAGAATTTTAACGTGAGTACAGGTGCTTGGAGGTTAGGTCTCTTAATTATTTGTTTAATTGAACTGTTCTCTTAAAAACCAGTGTAATTTATATTTATCTAGGAGAAAATATTATGTTTGATTATTTATAATTGAAAATTGCTGCCAAAATTGTTTTTTATTTGTGTAAAGTGCAAATATCTTACTTTTCTGATAAATGATCAATATGCGGTATATGAAATTTAATAAAATAGTCTCTTAATGGCGATTTCATATACCTAGATTTTAGATTTAATATACAAATGTATATTAAATGTATATTAAAATTGCAAACATTTTTAACAGTGTTGAATAGGGAAATTGTTGATGCAATTGAGACTGCCCTTCGCAGCTGCAATATATTTGCGCAATCGTACCGTATGATGCATGAAGAAATAAAACAAACAATGGTGAACAATAATACACAAACTGAACCTGAAATGCAACTATTATTTTCATTAAAACCTGGAGTGGATAGTAGACGTTACAATTTACAAAAAATTAATGAAGTAGCCGCAATTTTTACCACAACTGCTGACAGTGATATTCCAGAATCTTACGTAACCATACATAATAAAGATAAAAAAGAGCTTGAATATGTTAGCTCCATTTCTAACTAACGTTGAACCTTGGATTTACAGGTTATTTTATCCACATGGTACAAGAGGTTGGCATAAAAATATTCTCGGTGTGAACAGAGATAAACGTGTAACACGAGCTGCATACACCAAATACAGAATGGTAACTCGAGATGATAATGTATTTTTATTGGTAGGACGATTATTCCAGCAATGGATTGTCGATAGCTATGTAAAAATTAAAAAAGATCGGATGCATTTTTGTAGAATGAATCAAAAACAAATTCGTGCTGATACTTATCAAGGATTAATCGATCATTTACAACGAACAGCAGATGATACAAACAGTAATGTGGGGAACATGGTCATCCTACCATCATCGTTTACAGGATCACCATGTAATATGTTGCAGCATTATCAAGACGCAATGGCAATTGTAAGAAGATTTGGCAAACCAGATTCATAACTATGGCATGCAATCTAAATTGACAGACCCGACATTGTATCGCGCGGTTTTGAAATAAAAAAAGATGAACTTATTAATATTATTGTGAAGAAGAAGTAATTCGGCGAAGTACTTGCATACGTATATGCACAGTAAAAACTAGGCATTCATTTTTATATGGGATCCTTTTGTGAGCGTTCTAGTAATATGATTTCACAAATAGTCTATTTTAGTACCAGTTTCTGTCTTGTTTAGTTTGCTAACTTCGGATTGATAAATGATCCGAGATAGCGAACTAAATTGATTTAGAGGGTGCATTGTTTCAATTGTTCCAAACTTCAATCTTACAAAAAACAAAAAATAGATGACAAGGCCAGGGATCGGAACGTTTTAGGTTAGACCAGTCCGGGTGCGGACTGGACACTTATAATTCTTAAGAGTGCGGACTACAGAGCATGAATTTGGCGACAGAATAAAAAAATTCCAAAATTTGACTCCAATTTTGAAACTTATTAAATTAGAACATTTCCGTGAAATTCAGTACGAGGGTGGTTTTCGGGGCACAGAACACGAATTCGAGGTCAAAATTAAAAATTCAAGAAGTTCAATAAAATTTTGAAGATTTTATAAAATTGGTTACTTTTCATGAAAGTCATAACGAGGGGGAAATTCTCAAATTTGAGCTAAAATTTGGAAAATTGGACTAAATCTGTAGATTTCCATTAGAGTCAAAAAGAAGGGAGCTTTTGAGTCTCAAAATACGAATTTGGGTTCAAAATTAAAAAAGCGACTGAAATTTTGAAAATTAGTGGATTTTTATGAAAGTCAATACAGGGGGGATTTTCAAGTCACACAACACAAGCTTGAGGTAAAAATCTAAAAATTTTAAAAGGAAACCTAAATTTTGAAATATTTATTAAATTAGTGAGTTTCTATGAAAGTCAGTAAGAGAAGGTTTTCTGAGTCACAGCATACAAATTTGGGGCAAAAATTCCAAAATTCCAAAAGTGGACTTAAATTTAGGAAATATGATTAAACTGGTAGATTTCCATGAAAGTCGATTACGAGAGGGTTTATCAATTCATAGAACATAGAATGTTAACCTACAATTTTGAAAATGATATTAATTTGGCAGATTTTCATGAATTCTAAAACAAAGGAGTTTTTCGAGCCTCAAAATACGAATGCTTACCCCGAAAAAAAGCCCTCGTATTGACTTTCACAGAAATATACCATATAATTAACATTTTCAAAATTCATGTCAGCCTTTTGAATTTTGGGGCGCAAATTCCTCTTTAGTGACTCAAAACACGTTCTCTTACAGACTTTGATGAAAATTTACCAATTGAATAAAATTTTCAAAATTTGTTTCAAATTTTTCAATTCTAACCTCCAATTTGTATTCTGTTACTTAAAACCCCACCTCTTACTGACTTTCATGGAAATTTACCAATGAAATATAATTTCCAAAACTTAGATTGCTATTTTAAATTCTTGAATTTTGAACCAAAATTCGTACTATGAGACTCTAAACTCCCCCCCTTTCCTATTTTTTTGCAAATCTATCAATTCAATAACATTTTACCAATTTTGAGTCAAATTTTTGAATTTTTGAATTTTGACCCGAAATTCCTATTCTGTGCCCCGAAACCCCGCGTACTGTCTATCATAAAAATCAAGAAATGTAATGAAATTAAACAAATTGTAAGTTAATTTCTTGAATTTTTTTATTTTGACCCCAAATTTATTTTCTATGACACGAAAATCCCACTTGTACTCACTTTAATGGAAACCTAACAATTTAACTATATTTTTAAATTTCAGTGAAATGTGTGTCGAAATTAAAATTAAAACTAGCTGTGAATTCGATCTCGAGTGTTTCCACTTTGTTTGTATTTATAATTATATGGTGCTCATTTCACGAGCACTTTGCTTCCCGTTAGCAAATGTATTTGCTTCCTCATAGAGGAAGCATTAGTTATTTTTTTCAATAATAGACAAACCAAAGTCTTCATTTTGATCAATTTAAAAATAGAAATGTACAAAAAATGCAAAACTAAAAAATAATACAAAAAAAATTGTTAACACAAAGACAAATCAGACAAATCAAATTTTGTATTCGAAATGGTGATTTTTTGAGCTGGAAAAGGCAAGGGAAAAGTTCTGTCGCACTCTATCCCTTTCCCAGCTTTATGATTTCTTTACAAAAATTGTCAGAATTACTCTATTTTCAAATTTATGATCAAAAAGTCTTTTCTATTCATGCGTCAGCTTTGAATTATGTCGATGAAAAAAGTTGTTCTGTTTGAAACAGATGACTCAAATATTATAAATGCTATGGGTCAATCGATTCGTCTTGAACCAATGAATCTTTTATATTCTTGCATCAACATTGAATTATGTTGAAGAAAAAAGTTTCACTATAAAAAACCGTATTTTCAAATATTATGCATTACCATAGCTTCCTTACTCTTCACTAAAATTTATTAATATTATAGGTCAATCTATTCGTCTTGAATAAACACATCTTTTCTGTTCTTGCATCAACTTTGAATTATGTTGAAGAAAAAAGTTTCACTATAAAAAACCGTATCTTCAAATATTATGCATTACCATAGCTTCCTTACTCTCCAATAAAATTTATTAGTATTATAGGTCAATGGATTCGACTTGAATAAACACATCTTTTCTGTTCTTGCATAAACTTTGAATTATGTTAATGAAAAAAGTTTTACTATAAAAACCCGATTTT
This sequence comes from Andricus curvator, assembly GCA_932195095.1. Lineage (NCBI taxonomy): Eukaryota > Metazoa > Arthropoda > Insecta > Hymenoptera > Cynipidae > Andricus > Andricus curvator. The sequence goes on along the minus strand of CAKNYM010051758.1, from coordinate 196,037 downwards.
CAAAATATATAAATTACCATAACTTTCCTACGCTTTCATAAAATATATTATTATTTTAGGTCAATCGATTCGTCTCGAACCGAGGAATCTTTTATATTTTTGCATAAACTTTGAATTATGTTAATGAAAAAAGTTTTACTATAAAAAACCGATTTTTCAAATATTATTTAGTGCTCAGAAAAAATGCAACAAATATTTTTAGAAATCCTTCGATCATTTTCAAGATATTAGTCGGGAAAATAAGCCCTCCAAATTTCATAAATTTATCTGCAACCGTTTTCAAGTTATCGTGTTCACAAAAAAGCGTGACATCCCCACATCCACACATCCACACACATCCACACACATATCCACACACACATCCACACATACATCCACACACACACACACATCCGGACAATTGCTTAGAACATTGTATTAGACATTTTTAAATTGGGGGAGAAAATTTAGGTTTTTGTAAAAATTTGTTTTTTTTTCTCCCATTTTTTAGGCGAAATTCGAAAAACCGAAAGTGCCAATGTTTTTTGTAAACATTATCCTACATTTTATTTAGAACAAAAAAATGAAAATTAAAAATTCGTAAACATTAGAGTGGAACCGTCACACTCAGGCTGATACCATTTCCGGGACACGTTTGGTCCAATTTAATCCATGTCCGCTTTATCAATTGAAAATTTTTTTCTTATTTTATTTACTGAAGGTGATACCTTTAATAATATCGAGTTTGAAATTGGCACAAATGTTAAATTCCAGCTACAAATTGACCATATAAGTGGATTTATACCATTTCCGGGGCACCTTTGCTACGATTCGACCCCCGTCCGCTCCATGGATTTTGAATTTTTTTCAATTTTATTTACTGAAGGTGATACCTTTAATAATATCAAGTTCAAAATAGCACAAATTTTAAACTCAAGCTTCAAATTGACCGTATAAGTGGATTTATACCATTTCCGGGGCAAGTTTAATCGGATTTGACACTTTTTTGTTGATAGAACATTAATTTTTAACTTTTTTTACACCTCGATAATGATGTGTGTCGGAATTAAAATTAAAAAAACAGAAAAATTATTTCTGTTTGGGAGAAAATTTAGGTTTTTGTAAAAATTTGTCTTTTTGTTCGCCCTTTTTTTAGGCGAAATCCGAAAACCCGAAAGTGCCAATGTTTTTTATAAACATTATCCTACATGGTTATGCAAAAAAGTATGAAAAATTGAAAATTAAAAATTCGTAAAAATTAGTGTTGAACCGTCACACTCAGACGTCTCGAACTGCAGGCCTATGGGTTACCTTGGTTTCTAAACTTGACAGTTTAGAATTTGTTTTATCAGATTTAGTTACTGACAGATGATTCTCATTTCGAGCCTATTTCAATCCACAAATCGACCTTATTTTATTAGATTGGCGGATCAAACTAAAGTGCAATTGTTTTGTTGCGTGAACTGTTTTAATACCGAATTAAGTACTAAATCGAATCCTAGTTTTTACAGTGTGTTGTTGAATATCAAAAACGAGGATTACCTCATCTTCATTTACTACTTACGTTGAAACAAAATAATAAAATAACTATACTCCTGATATCGGTGATGAATATATTTCCGCTGAAATTCTAAATCCCAACGAAAATGGCACACTTCAGAATATCGTCATGAAAAACACGATCCATGGTCCATGTGGAGATTGGTGCAAAGATGTAAAAGGTAAATGTTCTAGAACCTTTCCAAACAAATCCAGCCAAAGAGAACCATGGGTGAAAATGGGTACCCAACTTACTGTCGAAATAACACTGGTGTTTATAATCGGCCTAATGGAGGCACAACTGACAATTAATGTTGTTCCATATAATGCCAAATTATTACAATGATTTAATTGTCATATTAATGTGGAAGCAGTGTCCAGCATTAAGTCTGTAAAATATTTGTATAAGTATATTTATAAAGGACATGACGCTGCTGCTGTAGTGGTCACAGAAAATAATGAAAATTTCATTCGTCATGACGAAATTCACAATTTTATTGAAACTCGGTATGTCAGTCCAGTTGAAGCAGCCGATAGAATATTTGGAAGATCACTGCAAGATAAGAGTCAATCTATTATGCGGTTACCAGTATATTTATTTAATCAGCACACTGCAACTATTAATGATGAAGTAAATGATGACTCTATAAGGACTGCGCTAGAGAAAGTAACTAAGATTCTTGATTATTTTGTCTTAAATGAACGAGATCCAGCAGCTAGAAAATTCACTTATGCAGAAATACCATCAAATTACGTATTTAAGAAACAACGTGGTGGAAATACATATAAATGGGAATTACGTAAAGCACAATTCAACGTTATTGGACGCATGTTTTCAATCAGTCCAAGCCAAATAGAACTTTTCATCTTAGATAATTACTGATAACAGTTAAGGGAGCAACAAGTTTTGAAGATATTAGAACACTGGGTGGTAAAATACACGACACATTTCACCAGGGTCGCCAGATTGGGCGACTTGAAATGAGCTTGCGACGACAAGAAATTCTAAAAGTCGCCGGCGACAAATTGGGCGACTTTTTTAGCACTTGGCCGATTTTTGAGATTTGAATTTTGATCAATAAGAATTTGAGATACCTCTCTAAAATTCCAATCACCGTATTCTTAAATAAATGGTACATGTAACTATTGTGCTTTCTGATTGGGGTATTCGTATTTGCCTGAGAGATTATGCAATGATCATCTGTGATGGGCTTTTCATAACTCTGTCTGCCGGCAGTGGCCGACAGCCTGCCTGCAGAAAGTCCATGAGAGTGAAAGAGACGGACCTTTTTGATCATTCTCTATCTCTGTCACTCTCGTGGACTTTCTGCAGACAGGCTGCCTGCCACTTTATTACTATCGTCTAAGGTTCTTCAATTTTATAGTATTTAAATATTTAAATAAAAGTTATATGGCAAGGTGTAATTGATGTGAATTAATAACTGTTTAAATACGTACCATTTCATATACTATACCAGTATATTACGTTTAAAAACCATCAAAATATCTGTATTTAGAAATTTGCAAAATTTGAATAAGTTATGTGTTTTAAAAATGATATAATGAAGAGTCTACAAATATTAATTTATTTTTATACTTAACGTTCCTTTTTATATACGTATACTGTAATTTTCCTCATTTTTAAATGGCGCGAACCCCGGTCAATGAAACAGCGCTAGAAGATCACCGATATCCCGAGTGTGAGCAATAGTTTCCTGTGTATTTTACGTTATGTTGCCCAAGACGGACAAAGAAAGAGCTATTGCGCGCACTCGTGATATCCGCTATCACAGTAAAAAAAAAAGGATCAATTTTGTTGCAGAGCATTTTACACCAACGATCATTTGACTCTCGAGATCTTAATGATCTGTCCATTCGGATCATCTTGATCATCTTTTTTGGGTCATTTGTCAGACTAAACAAAATGGAGACCAATTTTTGGTGACGATGTCATAACGACATAACCTAAGAATGTTATCTAACCACACGCAAGTGACAACTACACTCAACAGATGATGTTTCCTAATATCAGAATTCGTTAATTTTTTAACTTTTCAAGTACACTGCACGATCAGAAACCATAAAATGCTCGCATATGAGCTAAAGTACTCTAAGAACGTCAGCCATCTTGGTTTGCTTTGATACCTGATGATCCCACATCAGATCATTATGATCTCAAAAATCGATCATTCATTCCGGCCGATCAAAATGATCTTGATTTCGGTATCATTTTCGTTGCATATCAAAATGATATTGATTTCGGTATCATTTTGAACATTTTTTTTTACTGTGATCTCACACCACAGCAGTGAACCCACTAGGTGATTTTAAGTTATTACGTTGGCTATAAATCATAGCCTGGGGTGATCTAGGGTTGGGCGACTTAAGTTGGCAATTTGGGCGACTTGCTCAACGTTCTATCCGGCGACCCTGAATTTCACAGTGCATGCTTAGCATTAGGTCTTATCGAAGACGATGCAGAATGAGATCGTGCAATGACATAAGGTGAAGTATCGATGATGCCTCGGCAATTGCGGCATTTGTTTGTACGTATTTTAATATACTTTCATCCAAATAATCCAGAAAAACTATAGGAGGAATTCCAGGATGCAATGTCACAAGATTTTCAAAGAAATTATAATGTAGATGAAGCACATAGAAGAGCTTATATTCAAATAAACACTTTCCCATCCCATGAAAGATCTGACCTTCGTAATTTTCCAACGATGACACAACTAACCGAAAATGATATTGCCATCGACGATGGAAATAATGATGAAATGTTACTTCAACAACATGAGAAAAATGGTATGATACAGTATAAACAATTGAATACAAAACAGAAAGATATTTTCGATAAAGTATTCAATGTTGTCATGACGGATGAAAAAACGTCTTTTACTTCATGGTTTTATATTGATGGGCCAGGTGGATCAGGTAAAACATACATTCACACTACATTATATCATTCATTAAGAAGTAAGGCAAAGACTATTTCTACAATGGCATTTACAGGAATTGCTGCAATATTACTTCCACAAGGAAAGACTGTTGATAAAACTTTTGGTATGCCTGTTCCACTATTTTCGGATTCCGTATCAAACATCAAAAGTCAATCAAAAGATGCACACTATTTAAGAAATATAGATCTATTTATTTGGGACGAGGCTCCAATGGTGCCAAGATATGCTTTGGAATTAATTGATCGAACTCTCCGTGACTTTATGAATATTGACTTGCCATTTGGAGGAAAAATTATGCTACTAGGAGGAGATTTTAGACAAAAGTAAAAGTAAAAGTCAATGCTAATCGAAGTGAATTGGTCAATGTATCTATCAAGTTTAGAGCACTATGGAAACATTTTTCAGTGTTCTCATTTAACCAAAATATGAGAACTTTACCAAGCGAGGTAAAATTTGCAAAATATTTACTGTCTGTTGGCAATCGTATACTTTAAATGATAATGATAATAATTTAATAGCTCCAAAACAATGTGTAGCTCCGAGAACGGATGACGTGGTAGAAAATACATGTGAACAATTAATTAATAATCGCAAGTACGAAGATATAGCGAAAATAGCTATATTATCTGCACGAAATGTTGATGTGGAAGAAAATGTATGTACGGAAAATTGTGACAATGGAGACACTGATGATGTAATACTGCCAGAATATCTTAATACTTTAAATCCTCCTAACCTTCCACTGTATAAATTACAATTACGAAATAATTGCATTTTAATGCTACTTAGAAACCTCAGTATTAACGAAGGTCTATGCACTGGAACGCGTTTGAAAGTAATAGAACTTGGGAATAATCTTTTACGATGTCGCATACTAACTGGTGATAAGACGGGAGATACTGTATTCATTCACCGCATTACACTGTACTGTGAAGACGTTTATCCTTTCACTTTCAGACGACGACAATTCCCAATTAAATTAGCATTCGCGATGACAATTAATAAAAGTCAAGGACAAACTTTTGAAAAAATAGGAGTAGATGTTCGTAAAAATGTATTTAATCATGGACAATAATTGTCCATGATTAAATACAATTATTGTACGTGGCATTTTCTTGAGTTCGATCTTGGAAATCATTACGTATTTTTTTGAGAGAACAACTTCCTAATGACATGATAAAAAATCATGTATAGACTGAATTATTAGATTAACTTTAAAACAATATTTTCTACATAAAAATAGTTCATTTCGAAATAATAAAATAATAAAAGATTTCGTTACTCATCTTAAAGACAAAAACACGCGCGCTGAACCTCGCGATCGGTCTCGTAATGTAAAAACTTCAATTTTTTGTAATTTTCACATTTTTGTACTTTATTATAATTCACTGTATTTTATCATTGTGAAAAATACATATAATAGTATAAATTTATTGAGACATACTCTCTCTTCCATAAAATTACATGTTAAAAATACACGGAGAAAATTTGTATATTAAAATTTACCCAATTAGTTCGGTAAATGGAGGACATTACTGCATTTAGATAAAGTTTACAATTATTTTAGGATTTAATACAAAACAGAACTATAAATAATACAAAAGAGTTATGTAAAATTTCAAGTCCAAAAGTGAAAATTCTGATATGTAATAATTGATATAAGGGTTGTATTATTTCCATACCAGTATATTATAAAATAACGAAAAGTATTGTAAATTTTTATTAAATGAATGATATAAAGTTTACTTTTGTGTGATATTAACGATTCACTTAAAAGAAAGTATAAATTGCAGAATTTTTAAAGAGATTTTCACTTTCATTAGGAGAGAAATTACACAACAGTAAGGTAAAATGAGAATCGCTAGGGACGTCAACATTCTCAGGGCTGAAGTTTAAAGCCAAGTCCCCGGTGAAAACTTTAACATTTTTAAGTTTCGGTTGATATTGTAGGATTTAAGAAAATATTCAAATATATAGACTATCCTTTACTCTCAGTAGATAATACTTACTAAGTTACTAAATAAAAGTAGAATGTATTTAAAAATTGACGTGTAAAGATGCGGGTGATGAAAAACATCGGACGGCGCTGGACAACTGACTTCGAACTTAAATTTTTAACCAAACAAATGAATTTTGAACCGAAAAGATGTAATGGCTTTAAAAAAAATTTGACGAAAAATGCAATATATTTAAATTTTTAGTTGAAAAAATTAATTTTTAAATTTTTATTTTAAAAAGTTAATTTTTAATTTCAAAAGTAATTTTCAACTGAAGAAATGAAAATTTCAACCAAAAACTTTAATTTTCTACCAAAACAGAATAATCTTTAAGAAAATACATAAATTTTCCATCAAAATTTTATATTTTTAATGGACTTGTCAACCCAATAGTTGCATCTTCAACCAAAAAAAAAAGATGAATTTTCCACTAAATGGATGAATTTTCAACTGAAAAATATAAATTTTTAACAAAGTATAGAATAGTTTAATTTTTGGTTAGAGAAATAAGTTTTTAAGCAAATAAAATGAATTTTCAACTAAACAAATGAATTTTTTACCAAAAAGATTAAATTTGTATGAAAAAGAATCTCGATAAGAAATTGAGTTAAATTTTTAGTTTGAAAAATCAATTTTTAACAAGAAAAAACTATTTTTTAACCAAGAAAATTAAATAAAATACATGAATTTTAACTAAAAAGGTTAATTTTCTACCAAAAAAATACAAACTTCAAACAAAATAGATAAATTTTCAACAAAAAATAGATTAGTTACATTTTCAGATAGAGAAATAAGTTTTTAAGCAAATAACTTGAATTTTCGTAAAAGTATCTAAATTTTCAAGGAAACAAATGAATTCTCTACCGAAAAGATTAAATGTTTATAAAAAAATTTCAAAACAAAATTTAGTTGACTTTTTAGTTAAAAAAAATTATTTTCAATAAAAAAACTAATTCTCCACCAAAAGAAAGAATTGTAAGTAAGTGGAAAAAATTGGGATTCATATTGAATCCACTGGAATTTTCTCGCTATAATAAGGAAACTTCTGTCAATCATGTGCAACGTTCTCAAATAATATAAGATTTTCTGTAAAATCTATAACAAAATGTTGAAAAATGAACCGAGTTCTTTTTCTAAAGAAAGGGTAATTAGTGCGCGCATAGCACGCACAATGTTCTAGTATCTTTAAAAAGTAGATCATGCAAAAATTTAAAATATTGAAAATTGAATAGTTTAAAGTTTTCAGGTTACAAAATAAAAAATAAAAAATTATCCAATGTTTTTATTTACTTCCTACAAATTCATAAGCCCGCTTATTAACAAAATGTTAAAATATACAAATTTCGATGAAACGGGGATCAGATATTTTTTTGTACGGCCCTGACGTACTCGTACTTTAACTTCATAGCCGAGCTTTTTTTTTCTCGATATTCCAAGTGTTAGGTTAGCCATGAGGTTTAGTTGTTAGCGATAGAACGCGTGAAACGTAGCTTAGGACTTAGGTGGTTCGAAACCCGTCACAGCGTTTTTGGTTTTTAATAGCGTTAATATCGTTAAAAGCGTGCGACTACACCGTATGTAATGTATTGTAATTTAATGTGATTGCTTAAGTTAAATTGTGTATATGTACCAACAATATACTTATGAATTGTGTTATATGTGTAAGTATGTGTGTAGTAAGAGATGACCTTCCACAGAATCTGTTTGTAGCAAGAATGTTTTTTTTCGCTGGTGCACGAAATTTTACATGACTGGGATGTAGAATTCACACATTTAGAGAGGTAGACTTTGTTTTCTTTGATTGAAACGGTACCTAACAGTTCGACTCATTTTACCTAACGGGTAGGTAATCAACATCTCATTTTACCCAACTGTCAGGTGATCTTTATTATCTAGTTGTATTATTTCTTACTGAATCTCGAATGAAATTTTAATGAATTTATATTAATAATTGATATTTCCACAGCAAATATTACCCAATTTCATTTTACATGACTGGAAGTGAAATTTTAATATAATGCCGTAATGTCCTCCGTTTACCGAACTAAGTTATGTAAAATTTAACACACAAATTTTCTCCGTGTACAAATTAAAAAACAAACCAGTTAAACCATAACTACAGTGTACACTGTACAACATCTGGGCAAGTCGGGGAGAGATGGAACACCTTTTCCCTCTCGCTATTCGGCCATTGGTGACGGCAGTCAGTGACAATGTGTCCCTCGACACGTAAACAAGAACTTGTGTCGAATGGTTTCGCTACGGCGATTTCCCAAAAAGTTATTCTACGTCATAATTTGAGAATCGCGTTTTGAAGGCTGGAAAATTCTGCGCACTCGATTGCAGCTACTACATACTGATCCATCGCTCCCTGCTTATCGGGAGAGATAGGACAGATTGTTTGATGATTTGAATTTAAGTTAAGTTTAAAAATTAATTAAAAATCATTGAAAATATATGAAAAAATGAAACATTTTATTGTATTGAGTGCTTTCGAAAAGAGAAGGGAGAGAAGTGAATGACTCCTACTACTCGTATCACCGGTTTTGTAACTGAATCCTGTTCACGAGATTTTTTTTCTGTTCACACATTTTTTGTTCACGAGACGTAATAAATACAAAAAAAAACCTTTTTAATATAATATTTGAGTAACTATGTAATATCTTGTGTGACAAATCAATTTTCAGAGTCACGTCAACTGAGTGCTCCATCTCACCCGCAATGTTTCATCTCACCCTTAATTTTTTTTTTTTTTTTTTTGTTTCTGGTACTATGAAAATTTAAATTAAATAGAAAATCCATTTCGCGGTTATAAAGTGAAGAGTTTAAATGAGAGATAATTGCATACACGATTTGCAGATATGTCAACGGGATGATATAGAAGCCGCTTAAAGAAAAGTGTTCCGTCTCTCCCCGACTTACCCTACGCTTAGAAAAACCTTGCCCAAGGAACCACACATATCGCACGTAATTCTTATTTAAAATCCGTAGGAAAGCAAAAAGACTATTATAATTCGGCTGCTTTTTAACTACTGTAACCTAACATGCTCTAGTTTGTAACATTTTTTCGATCATCTTGATCATTTTTTTGATTTTAGACATTGATGCATCAGATAAAACATTCTTCCAAAGATCACCTGGTCCACTAACTCGAGCGACTCTTGGAAAAAACTGTCCTGAATGACTTCAAATTTTGGAAATTCACATAAAATGTGATGGAAATCTTCAACTTTCACGAAGCGAAAACATCTTTCTAGGTGAGGCAGCTCATACCTTTCTGAATTTAAAGAAATATGTGTGGAGTGCTTATTAAGCAGACGTATCTGCACCAAACCTTGTTTGAAATTAATATGCAACCTTCCAGTAAGGTAAGATTGCGCACCAGGGCGCAGCTCTAGGTGAGGCCAGATTATCAGACTTTTCGATACACTGCGAGCTTCTAAGTCCTTCTCAAGCGAGATATCTTCAAATTTTGCGACTACCTCAATCGACTTCCCGCGCACAAGCTCCCACATCGAGGCAGTTTCCCAAGTCTCTAGCATGTTGCATTCGAAGTTGAAATATCTAATCTGAAGAACCCATTTTAGCCCGATATGTTAACGTTCATGCGTGCTTAAGCCATTAATCTAGTCAGGCACTGTCTTGGGTACCGAGAATTTTCCATATTATAAATTTTGGCAAGCCGAAACTGAGTTTTCCCTAAAAGGTCCAGATAGTTCTGACCACAAACCTGCACCCTATATAGGAGAGTACTACTCACTAAACTATCATATAGTCTATAGTACGTGGACCATGAGTCTGCTTTGGAGCCATAAATAACTCTTAAGGTCTCACTCAGTGCAGAGTTTGCCGAGCTGATAGATTTCTTAGCAGAATCAGTAAAAGAGCCAGATTTCTTATAGATTATGCCAAGATACAAATATTGATTCACAACTTTGATATTATTATTTCTAAATTTAAAGAACTTACATTTTTTCACCTTGGAATATTACAATCTTGGTTTTATCCACATTGACTTCCAGTTCCTTTATTCTGCAGTACAGTAATAGGGCTTTTAATTTTCTAGTCAGTTTAACCGGCGTGTCTGAGAGGGGTACCTAATCATTCGCGTATGCTAAAACTAAAATCTCTAACAAACTATTTACATATATTCCTCTACGACCTTGATTTAATAAAAATCCTTCGAGATCACTTATCATTAGCGCGAAAGAATGAGGACTAATCTCTTCTCCTTGCAAATCCTCCCGAGAAACCTTGACAAAATTGTTTCGTAGATTCCTAGTGTTAATACTGGCGCGGTCGTTCTCATGAAAGTGTCTTAAAATATTGATAAATTTTTTACTTATGCCTCTCTCATGTAACATTCACCGCAATATCTAATTATAATCCGACGGAAAAGCGCTCTTAAAGTTCACAAACAGTACATATACGCTCCTCTAGGATGCCTTAAGTGAATTTGTAATAGAGACGACAAAGTGAAAAGGTTGTTTATGCAACTCCTACCGTCTCTGAATCCTGATCGAAACTCGGGCATAAAATTATATGTATTTATCTATCCATGCAGTAAGTCTATCAGCCAAAATCTGTCTAAAGATTTTTGCGGTCAAATTTACAAGGGTAATTGGTCTATAATTATGCGGGCTGCCCGGTCTCCCTTTTTGTGAAGCATTCTGATTAAAAAGACTCTTCACTCTTCTTGAACCGTTTCCATGATTTTATTGAAAAGATATTCAAAGTAGACTATCCAATTTTCTGGGAGACTTTTATAGAAACTGTAGTTAATTTTATCAAAACCTGCCACTTCAGAGTCCTTACTCTCAACTCTCAAAAGTGAAACTTTCACTGAATGAATAAGTAACTTTTCACTGGTTGTCAGTGAACGGATTCTAGCTATTTGAATCAGTGAGATTTCACTGACAATCAGTGACTTTTCACTGATTCAGATTTAGAGAGTATGTAATCAAAATTTATACAAAAGAAATTGTAAATAATAAAATAAATAATTTTAAGAACAAAATAAGCCGTCAATGATAAAGATTAAATCAAAATTACAATTGTTTTCTTAAGCATAAGAAAAAACACAACAGTCCAAACAACTCATTTTTAATAAAAAATTACACAGGCCGACAAACATGGCATCTTTTTTGTACCCTAAGACCGGACTATGTGACCCCGAAGGATATTGGTATCCTAAAACCGAATCCATCATTCAAAATTTTTCCTATACGTCAGGTTTTTGAGATATCCTAACCTTAAAGTGCAAAAATGGCTATTTTTAGCCATCTTTGACGCAATATCACACGATCAGTAATTTTTCTTCTCAAAAAGCTGCTAACGCCATCGTTTAGTACTTATTTTTACCTTTCATTTACATTTTTAATCATCTCAACCCGATTTTTTTTTCACCGAGATGTTACACACTAACCAGTTCAATTTCCCTTAGCCTTCTTTGCTAGTTTTTCATGGTGGAACTGAAATGGTTAATGTGCGATATCTCGGGGGAAAAATTAGTTCGGGATGATCGAAATTAAAAATGGAAAATAAAAAAGAGTACTAAACGATGGCATTAGCATTTTTTAGCAAAAAAATTGCTGATCATGTTATGTTGCCTCAAATATGGCTAAAAATAACTATTTTTGCACTTTTAGATTAGAACATCTCAAAAACCTGACGTATAGGAAAAATTTAGACAACAGATTCATTTTTAGGACACCAAAATCCTCCGGGGTCACATAGTCCGGTATTTGGGTACAAAATTTGTCGGCCTGTGTTATACATTCAACTTTTTTTTTTCAAAGAATACTTAAATTCTTTTTCAAATTTTGTTATATTCAACAATGTGGCTATTTTTCTCGATTTTGTGAACCGTTTTCAACATTATTACATTTTTAGGTTATGTGTACCCCTGGAACATCCTTGAAATATTGGATTTTTATATCACTATAGAAATATATGTCATATGAGTTTAAGAAAGAACGATATTTCTTGCAATTTAATAATAAATTTCTTCCCTGGCGGACCGAACGAACGGAACGGATACGCTACAGCGTATCCTTATAGTATCCACATCGTATCCTCTTCGTATCATGCAAGAAAAACCCATTAAAAAAGAAAGAGTAACATTTCACTTGTTGAAATTCGGATTCTACGTGAAATTTTGAGTTAAAAGGTCACAGAGTAATCGTAATATTTTTTCTTGCAACATTAAAAACTTTAAAAAAATATAATACTTATCGATGACGTGTGCTGAAGGCGACTTCAAACGCATCGTCGTTCAGTAACAGTTAATAGGCGTTATCCGTCGACGATGCGTTTGAAGTCGCCTTCAGCCCACGTTATCGATAAGTATTCTATTTTTACATTCTCATCATAATGAGAAAGTATTGGTTTTATGTGAAAAATGACTTTCGCGGATTCCATCAAATGTCGACGTTTTGAGGCCCCTTGAGTCAGAAAAAATGGTTTTTACGTCGGTGTCTGTCTGTCTGTCGTTGTTGTCGTCGTCGTCGTCGTCGTCGTCGTCGTCGTCGTCGTCGTCGTCGTCGTCTGTATATCGGATAACTTTTGAAAGACTAATCGGATTAGATTTTGCTTTGGCACACAGTTTCAGGGGGAAAAAAGAGGAATCGAGTTCGTTAACCAGCCATTTTGGATGAAAATTCAAAAAGTTAGAGCATTTTCAAAAAATTTTAGACCACTTTTTTCCAAATTTCAAAATTATATATGCGGGCGCTTATAGTACTCGAAAATCTAAACAATTTATCCTTACGACTTTTTTTGATGAAAAGAAAATTGTCCGAGTTACAGCATTTTCAAAATCCCCCCAAAAAAGCGAAAAGTAACATTTTCGGCCAAACAACGCACGATACGAAAAAAAGTCAAGATAGGAAAAGTATTTATTTTCGCACGTCCTACAAGATTATCATAACGACTTTTTGAATTTTCTTGAAAAATCGAAAATTCATATTTTTATTGCACAAGAAATAATGAAAAATCAAAAAAATCAATTTCACGGTCAAACTATGCAAGATACGACAAATCATGACTGGACTAAAGTTGTGCATTTAAAAAAGATCTACAAATTTCTCCTGGGTCACTTTTTGATAGGATGTGTAGTTTTTGTTTTATTCGTAAAAAATGACATTAACAGTGAAAAAATCGGCCCGATAAACGGGCACATTCTCATCAAAACTTTGCTTATTTACTTTATTTTTCATCTCGGGTGTGTTTTTTCACAATATTTCATTGTTTTTATGTTCTCAATACTATTTCTAACGATTGAAACAATAAAATATAATAATAATTCAAACAATTTATTCTGACTGAAAATCTGACTTTTATTTCAGAATGCGTTTTGATCTTTGTTTACATATGAACTCCTATCTAATACAACGCTGCTGAAGGCTGGTGACCTTCTCAGTATAAAACATCAACCAATTGCGACTCTCTCGGTTTCCATTCCTTGTCCTCGCCCCCCTCCCCCCGTAACAGAAGTTTTGGTGGGACTGACGTAAGAACTGGACTCTCCACTATACGACGAATCACTACTTAACTTGGGCATGATTTCGACTCGCACAACAAATTTCGCGCATAAAGGTGGTAGTTGGGTGTACAATCTAAACATGAATAATACAAACAATAAAGTAGCCTCGGAATGGACTGAAACTTTGATTGAGGTTTTGAAATATGGTCAGGAGTAGATAGGGAATCACATGGTAGTCAAGGGGTCGGTTTGATTATGAATGAAAAAGCTAGATATATGTTCCAAAAACGACTTAAATACTTTTTTTCTCCCCTTTTCAGATAGTTGGAAAAAAATCTTTCTGATTGTAGGATTTATTATAAAGATACGGAAATATACGCTGAAGTAAAGGAATTACCTTCTTCATTTTAAATCAAATACAACTTTAGTCATTTTTATCTGAAGAACATTGAACATAACATATGGTCGTTGTGAAGCGCGAAGACCAAATTGCGCGCAGCAAGCGCGCTCAAACTTTTGGGTTTCTATTATACGATGAACAGAAACGAGCGTGAAGCGCGAGGTTCACATGATGATCATACCAAATATCGAGCGCGAAGCGCGAGTGTCGTGATGAGAATGTGTTCCTTAAGGTCGATAGAACCTTAAGTAAATTAGTTCTTATTTTTATGTAAAACTGACATAATTAAACCAAAAGCAGGTCATAACGATGAAGCTTACTAAGAGAGTATTAGCTTGCGAAGCGCGCAATAGCGAGCACACGAAGTGTGAAAACCTAGACGACAAATGTGTCCGAGCGCGCAGCGCGAGGTGAATGCATTATCGAGCGCGAAGCGCGAGATAAACATATAATCGAGCGCGAAGCGCGAGATGAATACCTAATCGAGCGCGAAGCGCGAGATCCAACAGGTGCGCGCCCTAGGCGCGCTGAAACTTGCGAGCGAAGCGAGCCGCGCGCGAAGCGCGCGATGAGAATGTGCCCGCGCAGCGGGCAGATTTTTTTAAATTTTTTAATGTTGCAAGAAAAACTATTGCGATTACTCCGTGACCTTTTAACGCGAAATTTCACGTAGAATCCGTATTTCAACAAGTGAAATGTTCATCTTCCTTTTTTAATGAGTTTTTCTTGCATGATACGGAGAGGACACGATGTGGATACTGTGAGGATACGCTGTAGCGTATCCGCTCCGCTCGTTGGGTCCGCCAGGGTTGTTAAGAAAAGATGCAGAAAATACAGTTCACTTTTGATTGAAGTTTATTTTTAAAACATTCTAATTATATTATTGTACAATAATACATTTAGTAAACAAAAATATCAAAGTTTACTTTGCCTAAATTCATTCCGGCAAATAATTTCAGCGAATTAACATTTGCTTTAAGTTTTATTTTTACGAACAGCCATTTTTTTATGATTTTGATTCTTACGACCAGCGACATAGTCTAAAATTCATTTACATGATCATCATTCATAAGATATTAATACTCATCTTTTTCAGAACCCCCCAACAACAGCTAGAAGAGGCCCAAGGAGTTGAGAGATTGAAAATTCTACTATTTGGTTGAAAATTCATGTGTTACATATTTTAAGGCATTATAAGAAGAACATTTATAACATTATTAGATTGTATATATATTTTAAGGAATGTTTGCATATTTTTAATACATCATTAATGTTCAATCATTGTAATATATTATAATTGATATATTACCTAAAAAATTATTCTTGCTAATTGTGAATTGTAATATATTAGAATTAATATATTACTGTAGAAAATAAAGTTTTATAATTCTGAATTTGTATTTTTTCTTAAATTACTACAGCATTAAAATAGTTTTTTCACTCGAATCGAGTGACATCTTTCTTTTTTTCGAGATTTATTTACCGCTCGAATGGCTCGAGTGAAAAAATTCACTCGAATATCGTTTGAATTATTTTACTCGCTTCGAGTGATATCTCGCTCTTTTTCGAGTTGCATTTACCGCTCAAATGACTCGAGTGAAAAAATTCACTCGAAAATCGATTGCATTATTTCACTCGCTTCGAGCGATATCTCGCTGTTGTTCGAGTGAGAATTCACTCGAAGGAGTTGAGTGGGAAATTCGCTCGAGCTAAAAGTGGAGTTTCACTCGAATAAGACAAGCGGGGTTTTCACTTGTTCTTCGAGTGATTTTTCACTCGAATTGAGTGACATTTCACTCGAGAAAATTTAGAGAGTACATTTCTTTAAGCTCTCCATAACTTCCTCCGTTGATATATCACCATCAAAAATGGGTTGCGTGATACATTTAAAAACCAAAATTCAGAAGCACATGGAGTAGATGCTAAGATATCTACCG
This sequence comes from Andricus curvator, assembly GCA_932195095.1. Lineage (NCBI taxonomy): Eukaryota > Metazoa > Arthropoda > Insecta > Hymenoptera > Cynipidae > Andricus > Andricus curvator. The sequence continues at coordinate 179,739 of CAKNYM010051758.1, read as the reverse complement.
TTTTATTTTCAAAGGCCTTTTTATCATCTAACAGTTTTTTGTACGTTGCTTGAAATTCAAGTAAATCCTCTCGCTTAGCCCATTATCGTTCTTTCTGAATTCCCGAAAACTATCGCGCATTTCCTGCCTCGCTTTACGACACTCTTTATCAAATACAATTAAAATAGAGAATATTTCAGAAAAAATATAGAATAAACAGACTTTATTTTTGTTTCTTTTTGACTTGAGTAGCACATGATATATATTAAAAACGAATGCTTTATATTTTTACATCGTAAAATTGTTAAACGGAATCGGAAATTCTTATATCGTGACATCTTATTAATTGGCAGGCTTATAAATTTATAGTAAGTAAATGAAAACATCGTTCTGTTAAAAACTGTATAACATTTAAAATGAAAATTTAATTTTAATTCATATAAAATTCTTTAAAAGTGTCTATTAATGCACGGATCTTTGATCAGACGTTATTTTATTTCGTATGTTTTAATGACAAACTTATAACTGTTTAACTAAAAGATGAAGCTTTTTGATTTACAGTGTTGAAATTTTCAATCCCTTTTATTCAAATCTATTCACGATTGAAGAATTTGTATTTAAAACTGATAAGATTTCTACGTTTTGAAAACGATTTTATCCTCAAGATTGTCTAATAATGTAGGTGTTATACTTTTAAGTTACTGTGGGTGGACGGTGACCCAGAAAACTGGGAAATTACCGGGAATTTTTTGTGAACGGGAAAACCAAGAAATGTCAGTGAAATTATTTTTTGCTAGAAATTTTACAAATAAAAAAAAATCTATACAGTTTTAAAAATTTGAACAATTAAAACTTAAAAGCATTTGAATTTGAAAATTTTTGATAAAAAATTTTCTAGGTTGATCAACTGTAAAAATAAATGAGTTATTGATTTTCAAACCTGTACTGTATTTCGAATGTTAAAAATTGAACAATAACTGATTTTATAAGACAATTCTGAATCTGTTCAAAATTAAACAATTTACAGATTTTCATGTTGAAAATTGAACTTTTTCGATTCAAAAGTCCCAGTAGTTAAACAAATTTAAATGTCCAATTGAAACTTTAAAAACCATTTTCAATTGCTAAATAATTTCTAATTTATATATTCATAGTTAAATGCGTTTATTCAATTTCAAATCCTCATTAAATTTTTCTTAGTCCAAAAAATATTCCATTTTTAACCCATTCGATGTGAACTTTTTTAATTAAAAAAAGAACAATTTCTTAATATATAGCAATATCTGTCTTGTCACTAAAAATTAGCCATTATAAATCATATATTCAAAAATAAACAATTTGAAACTGAATTTTTAAAAATAGAAACAATAGAAAAAAAAATTTTGTATTTGTAAGTGAAGTGTTCAATTTTGATTTATACATAATAATTGACTAATTTTTATTTTAAAAGATTTCAAACGGGAATTATTCAACTTAACAGGATTTATGTATAAAAAAACTTTTCAGTTTCACAATTTCAATTTTAAAAGAAGGCCGTCGCTGCATAGCGTTGATTTATATTTTTAAACCATAAATCTTTAAACTGTTCAATTTATAAAAGTTAAAAATGTTAAATTTTGCAGTTTGATGGAATTTAATGTTAAATTGTCCAATTTGAAAGTGGTAAAAGCTCCACTTTTTACGTGTATGTTTGCGTACCGGGAAATGGCCGGAAATTTTTTTCCTCGATTAAAACGGCCACCCTGTTATTCAACTTAGAACAGTCAAACTTTACCATTTAAAAATCTTTTATTCTGTGCTTCTTTTTCTATTCGTGTAAATTGGAATATTTGAAGACAGTTTTTTATACTGGAAATAAAGTGTAAGAAACCAGCGGGGTGCCCTTTTTTCATGGGTTCGTCCTCGTCTTTCTTGAAGGCACATGCTGAGGAAAGACGAGGACGACTCCATGAAAAAAAGTCACCCCGCTGGTTTCTTACACTTGCTTTCCAGTATAAAAAACTGTCTTCAAATATCGCGATTCACACGAAGAGAAAAAGAAGCACATACTTCTTTCAAATTGTAAATAATTACAAATAGTTTAACTAACTACCTCTAATTTAAATCACTTCATTATGTTCATTAGAACTGAAGATAGTACAGTTGTATATTTATGTACAAAAGACGAACAATTTGTCATATTCTGCAAATTTTTCAAGGGCAATTTGTTTAGAAATTTTTATGGTACCACCATGAATTTTTTCAGATTTTTCCTATTATTTTTTCAATAAAAAACTATGTTCCAAAGTTCACTGTCTTAAGAAGCTGTCAAATTTCCCTACTTTTTAACAGATTTTCGGGTCTGTAAAAACATTGAGCTACATTTTTTTCTTCACTTACTTTTTTAACGTCAAAGCCAGAGGACTCGAATTTTCTCGCCGATAGTAGTTGTCCAGAGCTGTTGCGAAGTTTTTTCATCCCCCGCTTCTCTACACCTCAATTTTAAATGTATTCTAATTGCATTTAGTAACCTAATAAGTAATATTTATTCACGTAATATTTAAGTAATATTTTTCTAAAATCCTACAATATTATTCGAATTTAAGTTTTTTTTAAAGTTTCTAGACTTGGCTTTAAACTTCACTCCTGAGAATGTTGACGTCTCCAGCGCTCTCATTTTACCTTACTGTTGTGTAATTCCTCTCCTAATAAAAGTGAAAATCTCTGACAGAATTCTGCGATATGTACTTCCGTTGGAGTGAATAGTTAGTATCACCGGAAGTTAAACTTTATATCATTCATTTAATAAAAATTTACATTACTTTGCGTTATTTCATAATATGTTGGTATGAACTTATGTTCTCATATCTGCACGGAAAAAATTTATCCGTGAAGAAGTCACGAACTTGTAGCTAGGTCTCGGATACGAGATAAAAAAATGAAACATTAAATCCTTATTTCTATGAGAAATATATGGATAAATTTCGAAGTTTCTTACGAACAGTTCGAATTTCTTACGAACAGTTCCTGAACATTTCAGACTGAAATAAAAAGAGGAAAAATTTTATTTGTGTTAATTTTATATTAATTTATAAATTCGCAACTCAGAAGATTCGAACCTCAAACACTGCTGACTCACCAAGTTTCTAAACATAAACCAGGAGTGCGTAAACACGCGCAGCCATCGAGGCCAAACAAAATAGGTATTATAAAACTTCTAGCCACTCATCCGACGAGCTCGAGGCACACATACGAGCGCACACACGCACCGCGCGTGTGTGCGTGGGCCACGTACAAGGAGACTTAGTTTCGAGTTCCCAGATTCGTCAGGCAAGCTCGTGAGTGCTCTGAGATTCTTTTCCCAATCACTCGTAATATTTTTGTAATTATTCACGTAAAAAAAAGTGATGAACCGTTTTAGAATTTTCACATCGAGTTCGTCAATCTTTCTCAAAGTTCGCAGGTTATTTACGAAAATACATAAATATCCGATGAATTTTTCTCATATCCGAGACCTAGCTACTAGTTCGTGACTTTTTTACGGATAAATTTTTTCCGTGTGTGTACCATTAAGCCATTTCCCTTTCAGGGTAGGCGTGACACTACCCAATTCGGGTAGTGTTTCTAGGTGGATAGTTTTCTTGTAGTTATAAATAACTACAAGTTTTGGGCTCACCACACCCATAATATGCCAACAGCACACAGTATTCTCGAATGGTCACCCATCCAAGTACTAACCGCGCCCAACGCTGCTTAACTTCAGTGATCTGACGAGAACTGGTTTTTTCAGCGTGGCATGGCCGTTGGCTATCAATATCAATTATTACATATCAGAATTTTCACTTTTGGAATTGAGATTTTACACAACTCTTTTGTATTTGTTATAGCTGTGTTTTGTATTAAAACCTGAAAAAAATGTAAACTCTATCTAAATGCAATGTCTTCCATTTAGCGAACTAATTGGGTAAATTTTAATGAATACATTTTATCCGTATAAAAATTTAAAATCTACATATTTTTGATACTGAAAATTCCGTCAATCTGATAGGAATTTATTTTATGAAGTATGTTTTATCAACGCATATAATTCAGACCATTTGGATTCAAAAGCTATAGTTTAATAATAACTTTTGAAAACATTTGATGAATACATATCGTATGTACTTTCATCAAAGATGCAATGAGTTGGTTTAATTCAGAGGTCATGGAATTGAGCATTATGGAGTCAAGTGCATATGAGCCAGAATCGTAGGGGACAGGAGGTGAGCGGGAGGTGAATGAAGGGAACACCGTCTGCTGCTGTGATTTATCACGCCATGCCATGCCATACCATGCCATTGCCGTTCGTACATATACCACCATGATGATACATTGGGGGGTAAGAGGCACAGGGAAAAGCGGGTAGGAGGCCCTCGCTTCTACTAATTGACGTCATCGATATTAGTATCCGTCCACGAGCAGATTACCTCGCCGTAAACAACTACGCCCTTCGTGGTGTGGTAGCAGCCCTACATTCCGTCCCGCATAGGGAACCACCATGGCACTGTAATAAAAGGAGTCGGGAGTTTCTAGCTTCATCAGGAATGAACTTAGGGGCTAAATGATTTGGGTAATATTTGAGAATAAATTTAATTGCATTTCTTCACAGAAAAAGTACCCTATGGCCTAGTTACGGAGACTTACGTCGAATAACAAAGTGATTTTTAGACTTTGGGAAAATTAGTAAATCTTACTGCATTAAAAATGCAAGATTTAGGGCCAATTCCACCATCTTTGATTAAATCCATGGTTAACTAATCATGATTATTTTTTAATCAACGACTTAATGGCGATTAACTTGCGAAACATTCCACAATGAATTGGTACCCTCTGGTTAGCTAACCTTATACCCTGTTCGCAATAAAGTCTAGTTCCTACGTATTTCTGGTGTAACGGCGATTCTGATTGGCTGAATCACGAAACTTGTGTTCGCGCGCCATCTTTGGTCTGCCAAACCAAATAGACCTCTGACCTCACAAATTACGCTGTACACAAATCTGCAGTCGCACTGCACTTCAACTAAACTTTGAGGTCACGTTGAGCCCCGTCAGTCCCCGATTAAGTCGCTAACCGGCCAAAAATGCCCGATAAGTTAAACAGGGATTAGGCTTCTTTACACGGAAAAAAATTATGCGTAAAAAAGTCACGAACTAGTAGCTAGGTCTTGGATATGAGAAAAATTCATCGGATATTGATGTATTTTCTTAAATAATCTGCGAACTTTGAGAAAGAATTGACGAATTCGATGTGAAAATTCTAAAAGAGTTTATCACTTTTTTTTACGTGAATCATTACAAGAATATTACGAGTGATTGGGAAAAGATTCTCAGAGCACTCACGAGCTTGCCCGACAAATCTGGGAATTGGAAAGTAGGTTCTCCCATACGTGGACCGCACACACGCTCACCCAAACGCGCAGTGCGCGTGTGCACTCGTATGTGTGCTTCGAGTTGTGCGTGTTTACACACTCCTGGTTTATGTTTAGAAACTGCAGTCAGCAGTCTTTGAGGGTTCGAATCCTCTGAGTTGCGAATTTATAAATTAATATAAATTATAAATTGCACAAACAAAATTTTTCCTCTTTATATTTCAGTCTGACATTTTCAGGAACTGTTCGTAGGAAATTCGAACTGTTCGTAAAAAACTTCGAAATTTATCCATACATTTCTCATAGAAATACGGATGTAATGTGTCATTTTTTTATCTCTTATCCGAGACCTAGCTACAAGTTCGTGACTTTTTTACGGATAAATTTTTTCCGTGTAATCATTGTTTAAAAGATGGTGGAACGCAATGTACTGATTAAATAAAGTTAATCAATGATTAAAATGTAATCACGGTTGGTGGAATCGGCCACTGTGTGAAATCCTAAGTCCGTAGCCAGACTGAATAGACGAGCGATACTATTCAGCAGTGTCACGCAGTAATCCCTACTTTCTAAAGAGCGCAAGATACAGGTCGCATCAGGGATTATAAATGGTAGTTTATCACACTATCACAGAAAAAACAGAAGATAAACTTTACATCGATTTCCGACGAAAGATTCTTTGCAACAAAAATTAACTTGAGAGGATAAACTTTACACAAATATCGGTTAAACTTTCTATTGTTTTTCCATGACAAACACATGTATTTTGAAAGACGCGAAGTTGGCTGAACAAAACTTTATCGCTCTAAAAAATGTCCTGCAACAAATTTTATTCTAATCTTTTTCTGTGTTGTCAAGGGAAAGTTATAGTTTTTCGCTGCTATTCTAGCGTGCATAAGTCTTATACCTATATAAATTACGCTCACATACGAGATGTATACAAAAAGTTCATGCACTCACGGAGAAAAATGGATGGTCAAAGTTAGAGGGTCAAAATTTAGAGAGCCAGTCCATTCTTCTAGATGGTCTAAAGAGCGTTTCAGAATTTTTTCGACATAGTCAGAGAGACTCTTATTTCATGGCCAGTCTGAGTGTTGTAATAAGGTCAGACTCACTATCAGGGATAATCGAAGTATCCTTTCGGCATGGTCAATACGATCATCTTGTTTTCACTATTATGTGTGTAAGTCCAATGTTCACCACAAATAATAAATGCAAAGTGCATAAGAATATTAGGAATTATTGTAAATTCATATTTAAGGTGAAAAATATATTCCTTTCTTTAGAAATTAAAATCTATCATTTATTTTTAAGGAAAAAATCTAATAAATAATTAAAATTTTACTTTACAAGTCCTTCTTGTGAGCAAAGCATTATTTTTACTAACTTTACTCTTATTACTTGCTGTTTAAAATTTCTTTTCACATTTAATCATTTCAAATAAGCGCGCCAACCCTAACCAATCCAGTTGTCGACGCGATGGATGCAGTGTGAATGGATACGAGAGTTGGGAGCACCATGGTTCAGAGCAATTTCGGAGTGAGTGAATGTCATTTGGAGCCGTTTAGCGTCACATTTGCTGTTTATTGAACTTAAACATATTTTTAACAAGTTTAAACTGCTTTTTGATATTTCGAATATGCGTGGAGAGTGAAGTGCATAAGAGAGAATATAATTGCAAGTGAATTAAGTTTATTCGTTTGAATTTTCAACGTCAAATTTCATGCTTCCAAGGGATTTAGGATAAAGGCGTAACTGGACGTTCAGCTATCAATTTTTTGTCACCGTGTGGTTTCAAATTGAAAAAGTGCAAACAATTTCAGCATGCAGAAATTAACTATATTGGTTTCTGAATTCACTTCAATGTTTGGAATCTTACAATTCAGCGTGACACAGTGCCGTGTCCTTAGCCTTCCGTGCTCCAAAAAATATATTGTGAATGTGCACTGTTTTTGCATATCAAATTATGTCTCATACACCTCACTCTCAACAAAGAATAAAAAATGCTTTCAGAATTCATGTATTTCATATAAATTTTCAGGTTTTGTAGGTTCCACTTAATTTCCAGTCTCTTATAAGAGAGAGACTGGAATAAGTAGGAAAAGGACAACAAATATAGATAATGTAGGATAATCGAATCGACCCCTTAAGATGGCCAGGTCGACTGTCCGAGGAGATCAAGTCGACTATCTGATATGAACAAATCGACCTTCTATGATGAGCGATTCGACCCTTTATAATGACCGGTCCGGCCATCTCTCATGATCGGTTCGACTTTCTATGACGCTTGAGTCGACCGTCCTAGATGACCAAGTCGACACTGTGAGATGATCGATTTGAACCTCTTGTTTTAACCTTTTAGAGATAGTCGCTTTAGCCATCTTCAAGGGCTGTCCTATAGTTGACCATGCAATATAGTCTGTCTGCACATCTGCATGGCTAAAATGACCTTCTCCATTTTTCTCTGTGCTCGGCTGACCAAGAATCGAAATTAAATTATTCCGGAATGAGAATTTTGGATTCGGTATTTTTCTATCAACTCGAAAATGAAAAATAGTAAATTAACAAAAAAAATCTGCCCGCCGCGCGGGCACATTCACATAGCACGCCGCAGGCGCGGTTTGCTTCGCTTGCAAGTTTGAGCGCGCCTAGTGCGCGCGACTGTTGGTTTTCGCGCTTCGCGCTCGATAATATATTTATCTCGCGCTACGCGCTCGGTCATTGTATTTCCCCCACATTTGTGCAACACATTTTAAAATTAAAAGTCCAAGCATCGACAACTGTAATTTAGTGATTGTGAATTCTCTTTTGTTGAAGCTCCTTCGGCTTCAAGGAGGTACGGTCGCGCATAGTATCTGCAAAAAGTTAGTCCTAAGTCCATGTCGGAAAATAATACTGTTTGAGTGATATGAGTTTTATTCGCCATTAAATGTATAATATGTAACTCATTTACGTCAAAGAAAGTCAAAAATTAGATAATTATGCCGGTATAATGTTTTATTAATTAATTTCCTGTCAGACCTAAGAGAAAATTTTTGGCTATGATTGTGCACTACACATAGAGAAGTTGTGTAAACAGACGAGTACACACTACCTCCTCAAGATCTGAGCGTAGGCTTGGCAACGTCGCATTTTTCATGGTGTCTGCTTTGACAGTTGTGTTCTTTGACTGCAAATGAAAACGTGAAATTTTTAAAAAATGACAGATCGATTAGTAGTTAAAGGTAAATTTATGAAAAAGAAAGTTTTAAATAAAAGATTGAAAGCTGTTGCGCTTGCGCTAGACTAGACCCGTTAGGCGCCCCGATAGCGTTGCCGGATGACTACCACGTACTTGTTTCATTTTTCGAAAAGTTCCAAATTCTCGAACTTGGCATACCTCTAATTCTCAAACTAAGAGGACAAAAATTCTGAATTTTTTTAAAAATCTTCATGAAACCCCCTTCTAACATATATTAGTTTTAAAACAAAAGTTAAGAATAGTTTACGAGTTAAGAGTTAGAAATGTAACATTCTCCTATGCTTCGGATAGGCTTTACGCGTATAAGGGTTCAACTTTGATCTTAATTATCTCAGCTCAGGAGAAGACAATATTTTTTAAATTTTGCAAACGTTTAGATGACATTCCAAAGCACCTATACTGAAAGTTTAAACAAATCTGTAAGAAAAGTGTGTTCGTGACTGTACCTCCTTAACGAACACATTCTCATCACGTATCTCGTGTTTCGCACTCGATTCTGTCTAAAATGTGAACTTTTCTACATTATGTTCAACACTTTTATATCAAATGTATATTAGATTTATTTATGTACCTCGGCCTGGGATTACATATTCAGATATTGCAATATAAAGTACAAATTTTATTTATCATGATTACTTTACGCAGTGTCTCGTCGTCCCGAAATTCGGGATGACTAGTGCAATATTTTTCATAAGCTTGGCTAGTCGTCCCGAATTTTCGGGTGGGGGCGGGAAGGCACCCCTGTGATTGGCCATAGAAATAATGTTGGTGAAACATCTACCCCTTTTCCAACGTCTCGTGAGGGCGGGGAGGCACCCCTCTGACTGGCCACATAAATAATATTGGTGCAACCCCCCTCCCCCCCAATTTTTCGGGACGACTAGACACAGCCATTACTTTAATATTTGTTTCTTATTTTGCATTACATTTTATTCTCAGTTACCCTGAAGAATGTATCATTTCAATAAGTTTATATTATTAATAATTAAAATAGGCATTGGTATTGAAACATACGTATTTTCATTGTCTTGTTTTTATAAGTAAAAAAAGTGCGCATCCTATAAAAAAAAACAACTTTGTTATTACACATTTAATGGCATTTTGTGTTTTGTGTTTTGTGTTTGGCAACGGCCATACCACGCTGGAAACACCAGTTCCCGTTAGATCACTGAAGTTAAGCAGTGTTGGGCGCGGTTAGTACTTGGATGGGTGACCGTCTGATACTACTGCGTTGCTGTTGGCGGCCGTGGGTGTGGTGAGCCCACACTTGTAGTTATTTACTACAAGAAACTATCCACCTAGAAACACTACCCGAATCAAGTAGTGTCACGCTTACCCCTAGAGGCTCGCCGAAAGGGAAATAGCTTAATGGTATATTATTGTGTCGTTTTCCCATAAATCTAATTTGTTTATTTTCAATGTTATTTTTTACGATTTAAACTGAAAATACGCATCCTAGCGTAAAGTTGTTCTGAACAAATTTGTAAACATAATTTAGGCGAAAAATTTTGTTCAATAAAATGTTATTGTAGCTTGTGTCCTTTTTCCAAAGAGCTGATTTTTTTATTTTTAATATATTTTTATAACAAGAGTTTATAAAAAATTTGTAGATCCTTTTTGGGTGAACAACTTTTGTTAATCAATTTTTTTCGTACATTGTGTCTCTTTACAAAAAATTTAATTTTTCAATTTTTAATGTTATTTTTTACAATTAAAACAAAAACTACGCTTCCTATCAAAAAATTATTAATCACAAATTTGTAACTCTTTTTTGGATGAGCAACTTTTGTTAATTCATTTTTTTCATAGTTTGTGTCTTTTGTCCAAAAATTAAATTTTTTAATTTTTAATGTCGTTTTTCACGAGTAAAACAAAATCCACGCATCCTATCAAACAAAAAATTATAACAAATTTGTAGTTTTTTTTTGGGTGAACAACTTTTGGCTCATAGTTTTATTCGTAGCTTGTGTCGTTTGTTCAAAAATTTAATGTTTTATTTTTAATGCTGTTTTTTACGAATTTAAACAAAAACTACGCGTCCTATCAAAAAATGATTTTCAATAAATTTGTAGATCTTTTCTAATTGCACAATTTTTGTTGATTTATCTTTTTTCGTCTCTTGTATAGCTTGGCCGGAAAATGGAATTTTTTATTTTTCGTTATTTTTTTGTGTGATCAAAATTTGAATTTTCGATTTTTCAAGAAAATTCAAAAAGTTGTTATTAAAATCTTGCAGAGTATTTAAAAATCAACGTTTTTCTCCTCTGGACTTTTTTTCACATCGTCCGTTGTTTGGCTTAAAATGTTTATTTTCGTTTTTTTTTTAAATTTTGTAAATGCTATAATTCTATTAATTTGTTTTTTTATCGAAAAATGGTAGACAAATTTATAGCACAAGTTCGTAAACCACAAAAGGCGAAACAAAAGGTGTTGGCTGATAGGGGTACTCAATTTACACGCATGAGATGGTCCATAACTTTACGTCAGAGAAATATCAAAATAATATTAACCTCTGTAAGACACTAACAGGCGAACATGGTGGAACTTTTAAATCTGGAATTGGCCAGATTATTTAGAACCTTCCTACTTTCTGACAAACATAGTACGTGTTATAATTCGAGAGAAAAAATTGAAATAATGTTAAATGAATCGCATCACGATACTATTGAAATACCCCCCTTCCCCCCCCCCCCTCCCATGAAGTATTATGTGGAGAGAAACCAAAAAGGTTCTGGGAGAAATGGATCCCACCCATACAACTTGAGAAGAGGCATACGCAAGTAGAGAGGATGAGATTGATACAAGAAAAGATAAAATCTAAAGCAGACATGCCCAACGCGGGGAAATTTCCTTCGGGAACATATGTTCCGTGTCCACCACTATTTCTCCTGGCGAGCGGGAGTGGTGGTAGACGCGTGCGAGAATCTCTCCTCTGTGACGTACGCTGCACCGTGAAATACCTGTCGGGGTGCTTGGAGGCGACTGACTTTTCAACATAAAATTTTAATAGTAACTAGAGTCTTAATTATTTTATTTCAGTATGTTTACATTTCTTTTCGATGAATGTAATTGAAAAGAGATGTTTACAAAGTGTTTTGTTGTTGTATATTATAGAATATTTTAATATCCCCGTTTCTTACATTGTATGTATGATGTACACAAATGTTGGCTGATACTTTGTGCAGTATAACAATCTATTAACATTATGCACAACGTAGAAAGTTAATAAGTTATAGAATTGACATATAGTTATAAAATCTCAGTCCTATTCAGTATCAATAAATCCTGGTATGTTTAATTAAATATTATATGTATTAAATATAATATATAATTAAACATATCTACATTTATTGATACTGCATAGGATTGAGATTTTATAGTTATATTTCATTTATATAACTGACGTTCCTACCTTGTGCATAATGTTAATAGATTGTTATACTGCAAAAAATATCAGCCAACATTTGTTTACATTATACATACAATGTAAAAAAACAGTGATATTAAAATATGTAATAATAGACGACAAAAAAACAATGTGTAAATTTCTCTTTTCAATTACATTTGTTGGAAAGAAATGTAAACATAATAAAATTAAATAATTAAAACTCTAGTTACTATTTAAATTTTATATTGAAAAGTTAGTCGCCCCCAAGCACCCGACAGATATTTCGTATCTACGGTGCAGCGTACGTCACAGAGGAGACGCCTCTACCACCACTCCGCTCTCTAGAAGAAATAGTGGTGGACGCGGAACATGTGTTCCCGAAGGAAATTTCCCCGCGTTGGGTATGTCTGATCTGAATGAAAGAAACGAAATACGCGTCTAAATAAGGGTAAAAAGAAGTTATCATTCACCCTGGCAATATAGTGCTTTCGACAGCTTGCAACGTGGCGAATGCTGCGGAAGGACGTGTTGCCAAATTCTGTTCTGGGCTATATTCTTGCTCATGCAGATACTGGTGAGGAGAGGAGGCAGTTTCAGTGAAGTACATTAAAATGAAGGACGCGGGAACCCAAACGGATAAAAAAGATACGCGCCGAAATGTATCTACACAAACCGTCGATTCAACTATAGAAACAGTAGTAATAGTGGAGTGCCAGTCTCATAGAGAAAATATAGAAAAACCACGGGCGCTAACTAACATTATGTACCTTTGGCTGAATAACGCAGAAACTTAAATTTGTCCTCAACATTATGTTCCTTCGAAAAGGGCAACATATGAACGCTCCTATTCCTTTCTTCGAATTTTCCTACGCAATCAGCTTTTCCTAATTTTTCTCACTTCGAAACATTCTGGAAAACTTTGTCCTTCGCTCACCCCTTTCGCACCCCCAAAATCATTATTTGTTTATGATATCTTGCCTGTAACACTTCAACTCAATATTAAATAAGTTGTGTATATAAAACGTATTTGCGAAAGAGATGCAATGTCATCGAAGTCGAAAAAACTATCCGGTGCACAATATCGAAAAAGAAAACTCCTTGCTGATAAAGAAGCAGAAAAAAGTGTAAATGCTTTTAAAAGATTCTTATCAGAATCCGGTAAGTGATTCTTTAATTTATTATTTATTGTTTGTGTTTTAAGAATATTTGATATACTTAAGAAAGAAACAATGTTATTTTGAAATTTGCCTTTGGGATGTGTGAAAAATTTGTGGTCTTCTCTCAGAATCACCTGTGATTTTTTTCAAATTCTTTGGATAACACTTTTAGCTAATTGAAAGTTTTTGACGATGAATAATATTATCAAATCATATTTGAGAAAAAATAATTTTTGATCAAGTTAGAATTTTTGGAAATATCAACAAAAATTCAATATTAAAAAAAAATGTTTACCTAAAAACTTTCCTTTTCGCTCAAAAAAATTATCCTCAAATTAATTAATTTGTAAAAATATCACTTTCAATAATGCTATCTTTGTACTTTTTGATCATTTAGACGTGACCTAAGGATTAAGTTATAAAATTTTTTGACATTCAAAAAAATAGAAATGTATTTCTTCCATTTGAACAGAACTAATTTTATGGAAAATACTTTTAAAATATTTCAAATAAGTGTTTCATTCGCCAAATCCACAGTAATTTAATTAAAGACATGAGAGTGATAACTGGATAAAGATCAGAAATGAAAATGTTCAGGATTAATAAAAAAGTTTACTGCAATACTTTTTACTTATAAAATTTTGATAAAATTATAGAAACATTTCTTTTGTGCGGGAGGGCGAAAAAAAGCAAAATGGTCGTAACGCAGTTTTCCATCTCATAAATTTGAAAACTGCGTATATTTTACAAGATCAGAAAAATATAGTAAGGATATTTTCAACCCTGCTAAATAGATCCAATATATGCACTGTAATTTAAGAATCCATGGAAATATGAGAATGACAACTGGATAAGGAACAAAAAATAGTACATTTCGTGACTAGTGTGGACTGACGGCCTTTTTGAAACGAGCGCAATGTTTTTGTAACGAGTCGTAGGTAAGAGCGCCGTAGGCGCCCGAGCCGGAGACGAGTTACAAAAATATGGCGCGAGTTTCAAAAAGAAAAGCCGTCAGTCCACAGGAATCACGACCGATACTTTTCAGAACAAAATCATAAATGGCGTGATTTCATTTTCTCCATGGAAAAATGCAAAATCACGTTTTGAGTCGGTGAAGGTACGCATGAGCTCTACTACATTTTTGTTCTAACGAGCGTGAATGAGACAAAAAAGTGTAATGTGCGAGGCGATAGGAACACGCTATACTCTTCGTTAGAAACATCGACTCACCAATCCGCTATGAATTCTCTTTCTATCTTTGTCAACCACGGTCTCTCTCTAACGTTACGAAAATACACGGAGCACGCTCAAACAAGGCTCTTTTTTGAACTCTACGTCACGCCGTTCTTACTGAACCCTATTTTGTAACTCATCCAACGCACCGCCAGACGCCGCTAAAAAAGCGTACTTTTGCGTTTGTCTATGCAGGCATGAAAACACGCCATTTTTATGATTGCGTTCTGAAAAATTATTTTTTATACTACATGATAGAAAGTGTATAGTCCAAATTATAGAAGTATGTGGCCGACACTTAATCTACACTTTTATTTCTTACTATCATCTTCAACTTATGTTACCCTGGTCAGCACCTGAACATCTGCCTGGCTTCACATAATTATAATATTTCACTCATAATTATAATGTCATACTCATTAGTCATAATTTTAAAATTCATTGTTTTGAGTGAACAGAAAAAACGATTTTTACATATTTTTGATATGTATCCATAAATAGTCTCTTCAGTTACTTTAAATCGTTAAAAATATAATTTCGAAAAATTCATGCTTATCTAGTTGTCATTTTCATGGCTTCAATTTCTGTTGATATTTCAACAAATGTTAACTTGAATGGAGTTCAAGCGAGAATTCTCGAGATTTATCCCAGAGCAAGTTATCTACCATGCGGAAATCATATCATCAACTTAGTATTCGATGATGCAGCAAAATCATGTAATGAATCTGTTTTACTTTTTGGGATACTTTAACGAATTTATGTATTGTTTTCCAGGTCAACGCAAGTACGTTGGGAAGATTTGTGTATTTACGTAACAATGTCGACATTAAAATCTCTTTGTATCACTTGATGGGAAAGTAGATCTGATAGCGTGAAACCATTAAGTGTTTGGTATGACATAATATTTCAGGTGAATATCGTCAGTAAATCAATGCAAAATTCTTCTGTAGATCTTTTACTGATTAGTAAACTTTCAGGATCCTGCCCGAAATTTGGAGAAGATTACCGAAATAAAAGTTTTGAGAGCGCTTTAATAGTCGCCAAAGAAACCGCAGACGATTTAGAAGTAGAACCAGTTTTCGAAAAGAAGGGAAGTACGCAATATAAAAACAAGCAGTTCGATTATGAAATACCAGACGAACCAATAGAAGGGCCAAAACGATTTTTTAAAGTCAATTTTTTGACGTGATTCTAGATATTGCGCGTGAATCAATCAAAAAAACGATGTGAGCAACTAGATAATCATAATAAGATTTGGTCACTTCTATGCGATTTGAAAAAGATTCATGAAGAGAATAGTTTAAAACTTCTTTGTTATCAATTAGAAGATATTATAACTCATGACAATAAAACTGATGTTGATGGCAAAGAAATCTGTACTGAGCTGTTGCACTTAAAATATATGCTGCCAGATACTGTTACGATACTTATAGATGTGTTAAATTTTATCGTTGAGAATAATTTAAGTTCAATTTTCCCAAACGTATGGGAAGCGTGAAATTTTTTGTTAACAACCCCTGTTTCAGTTGCAACCACAGAACGAAGCTTTTTCAAGCTGGAATTAACTAAAACATATTGAAGATCTACTATGACAGATGACAGGTTGTGCTCTCTCGCGTTCTTGTCAATCGAAAACAATCTGTTATAATTACGAGATTTTTCTGATCTTACGAACGAATTTGCGAAAATAAAGGCTCGAAAAGTAAATTTTTCTTCACGCTGAATATGAAATCTCAAATAATCATGATAAATGATGTCATCTAATTCCGTATCTCTAATCTGTATATATTCTGTGAATATGTACCTATGTATATAACATAAAAAGTTGTATTTTGATAATTTATCACAAAAGTGAATTTATTAATTATATTTATAAAAACATGTATTTATTGCAATCTTTATTAGCAAATACTTAAATAATAATGTATTTGTTTAATCAAAATTATTGAATTCACAACATTTTATTTATTTTAATAGAGGAGGAAGGGCGCTATTTTGCTTATTGCACAGGGCGCCCATATCCCTAGGCTGCTCCTGGTAATGAGTGACGTTTCAATATTCAACGGTAACGTGTGGCGTGAATTTAAAAAAATTATACAGGTCAAAATTGAGAAGTGGAAAGTGAGATATGGGATGTGAGACGTTAGATGTGGAAAAGTTCCATAATCGTCCCCTGTTTGAAAGTGGAGATATTACAAACTCACTCAGTAATGCTTTTTTCACAACTCGTATCCGGAAAATTCAACATTCGACGTCCGTAGAGCATGGCGAATGTAGCCAATTTCACGCGACATTTTTTTCTTCACTTGTGAAGAAAATGCGATATTCTCAATGACTGCCTGCAGAAAGTCCACAAGTGTGAGAGAGATAGAGAACGATGTTATCTCTGTCGATATTTCGCTCATGCTCTACGGACGCCGAATATCGAATTTTCCGTACGCTTGTTGTGAAATAATAGTATGCAGAACTCATTGGGGATCGACAGATTCACCATGAACAAGAAGTTGACAGCACAAGACCGCATGAATCGGGCTTGCGCCGTCAACCTCATGCTCCTGGTAAATCGCCCGCTATCCAACTGGTTGTGCAATATACTATTGCATTCTTATTCATGAGTGTCTAATGTAATCGTCCAAACTTTCGATCTCTAGTTATTAACGGATCTTTACGTTTTGGCACTCGCAGAGTCCGAAAATCATAAAATTTTGTCGGTGTATGCATGACTGTCTGTATGAATGTTTTAGCCACGCTAACTTTTGAAGGATTTGTCCAATCGAGTCACAATTTGAAAAACTTTTTGACGGTCCCAGAATGAAGGTTACGTTCGTTAACCAGATATTTTCAACCAAAATTTTAAAAATTTAGAGCATTTTGAAAATTTAGAAATTTGTTTTTCCAAGTTTCAGAAATTTTTGTCAAAGTTTCTCACAGATGGGTATAAGACTTGCAAATTATTTCAATCAAATTTTTAATGTCATGCTTTTCAACATTTTCAAAAATAGAAAAAAATTATTTTTCTGGCAGATTAGGAAATTTAATTCAAAATTTTCAATAGATATCAAATATATTTTTAAATCGTCCGTGTTAAATTTTCCGATTAGGCACAACATTTAAAAAGTTAGAGCTTTTTCAAAATTTGTAACAAAATTTTTTATGAGTTTTGGAAATTGTTGTCAAAGTTTCTGGTACACGACAAACAGACTTGCAAGTTATCCTAATGCGATTTTAAATTTCGATTAAAATTAAAAAAGTTATATGCTTTTCAATATTTTAAAAATTTTCCAAAAATGAAAAAAAAATAATTTTTTTTGATGGATTAAGAAATTTTATTCCCAATTTCTTCTAGATATAAAATATATTTCGAGAATATTTCAATGCAATTTTTCAATTGGATATATATTAAAAATGTTCTAGTTTAATTAATCATAGCACAGTTGTCTTATAACTGAACTTCGAACGATCGAAATCAAAGCCTGCGGCTTAATGCCTCTATTTAGTAAATTACAAAAATGGTGTTTTTTTATTAACATTATAATAAAAATATACCTACTTCTTATATGTTGTTCAATTTTGTCTACACCGTTTTATTTTTCTGAGAGAACTGACTCTGTAACCTAATTATCGAGCACGAAGTGCGAGCGTCGTAATGAGAATGTAATCGTCAAAGCCGCAGGTGCTTTGAGAACTTTCTTTAAAAACAAATGGAAAAACAATTTCAGTTCCTATTTATGACTGTAGTTTCTCAGGGGTTTAAATCACAGTTTTCGATTTAAGTTACAATATTTATGATATTTGAAAAAGTGTAGTTGAAATGTACGCATTCAACGCATGAAAACGAGCGCGAAGCGTCGCGCGCAAAGCGCGCAATGAGAATGTGCCCACGCAGCGAGCATATTTTTTTCTCAGGTAACTTTCAAAATTTAGTACTTGATGCAGGACGAAAAAGGAGATATTGCAATTTCCTAAATTATTTCACATATTAAAAAAAAATGCAAGATCTAAGTTGGAAGGATTGCAACTCGGATTGCAAATAATTTCTAGTCTTTCAATCATGAAAGATGATAATTTATATACACAGAACACTTACTAACATCAAAATTAGTAACATTAGCCTTTCAGGTAATTTTAGAGTATATTCAATTAATTTTGCTCTTCATAAGAATAGAGAATCTCAGCAATGTTGTTGTGCATCGCTAAGGATACAAGATGATCCATTAAAAAGGTTTAACAGGCAATCTTCCGTAGTATGGACGTTGGTATATGATTCGGGAGAGCGGCTATATGTATGCTTGGGATGTCACGGTCTTTAGCCAGCAAATGCTCCTCTCTCACTTTGCCCTATTAGATTCTAATAGGGGGATATTGACTGTGAGTTGTTAACTTTCGTGAACCTATAGGAGAACTTTCATAACACATTTCACGGTTTTAATAACTGAGGGGAACTTCCGATATGAAGTAAAAATTAGGTTTCAAAAAATAAACGCACACAAATATACGTACATATATCTCGACAATTAAGAGCTATAATAATATATCCGATATTTTCCATTAGGGAACATACAGGTAAATATCAAGTATAGTATTATAAATACCATCTATCAGTCAGATCTTTCCTCAAAGTATTTAGAAAAATAAAGAGTAGTTTTGGAAGAAGAAATTGTACAGAAAGGGACACAACATATGAAAGTCCACAAATATGCTGTGTATTGAAGAACGTTTCGAATCTATCTTCCAACGTATTTATTTTCTTCATCCTATCATACAAATTTTTATTTAGAAATGGTGCTATCAGCTTTAATCTAATTTTTTGGAACACCCGCTTCGAAAGTAGTCCGTTCCATATAGCTAAATTATATGCAAAGTGATTCATTCCGGATGACAATGCGGGAATAATATTGGCGCATGAGCAGTTCGATTCTTATATACTTGCCACATCAGCGGAATGTACGCGCATGCGCACTTTACAGATCTTTCCGCATCGCGACAATGCGGGGGCAACGTAGCAACAGCAGCGCTCAGTGTCCAAGCGAACAGCTGATGACAGGTGCGAGGTTAAAGTCGACGTGTTTAGAGTGCAAGTGAAATTTTCTTTCTCATTGTCAAAAGAATATGGACTTAAATAAAGATTCGAATTAAACTGGTCAAGAGTGTAATTAACCAGATATTATTCAAGCCGCTGCAAGTGCTTCAGAAAATTTGCTACCCGAAAAGTCCAGAACTAAATACAACGCAACGTACGATAGATTTATGAAGTGGACAGCGACAAAGAATACCAAATCATTATCAGAGAAAGTTTTAATGGCTTATTTCAGTGAGCTAGCAAAAATAATGTAACCTTCGACTCTTTGGTCTCATTACTCAAGGCTAAAAACCACATTGAGCACTAAGAATAACATTAGAATTGAACGTTATGCAAAGCTAACTGCTTTCTTAAACCCTGCCGATTGAACGGCACTGAAACGGCACTGCCCAGTGCCGTTTCAGTGCTGCTCGTTTAAAGCTACTCAGATTCCAGTTTTAAACGCCTGCAGAAGTTCCCTTTATACCTGCGAATAGGCTACCAAGTAGACCAACTGAAAGGGATTAAAAATGAAAAATTAAAATTTGTAACATTTTGAAATTACTTCTGCGAAAGTTAGAAATTCAGAATCTACGGGTTTCGATAATTTCAGATATCTAACTTTTTGTTTGAAAAGTTTAAAATTCGAATATAATGTATCTCGTAAATGTGTGTGTGTGACGCGATCTGAAGAAAGACCCTTAAGCGGCCAAACGTAAATTTTATAGAAGAAGCAGGAGAAGTGGCGACGGGCCGATAGAACGACACAGAACGACAATGTTTACACGCTTGTACTGAATAAATTATTAATGATGGAATTTTTTTAACCCTGCCATCTTAAAGAGCAAGTTCGAATCTATGTAAAACATTAAAAATCAGAGAATCGATTTTTGGCCGCTTAGGGGTCTTTCTTCAGATCGTGTCACATATATATATATATATATATATGATGCAGCGAGAACTTTGGCAGATGCAAACCGTAAAACAAAACCAACGGTTGATCATAAGGCCAAAAGACGAATGCATCAACTTAGCACAAAGATAGGCTGGGCAAGACAGTACGCGTCCCGCATTCAGTGTGTAATTGACTACATAACATCTGGCAGGACTTTCACTGCCAAGGTTCGACAGTTCACGCGCGAACTGCGGATCCGTCATCACACAATCAACAAGTCAAAGCTACTGACCATCAGGCAGCATATTGTTGACAGAATACGAGTACTATCTGACGCTAGGAGAAGTCTAGAGCGGAGAGAGAGTTGGGTCAGAGAAAATCAACAGTTTTCGTCTGACCCATCTCGACTTTTCCAAGACCCTCCAGTTACTGTCGACCATCCGCCCAAACCAGAGGAGGTCGAAGCATTTTGGAGAGAAGTCTACGAAGTCCAACATCCACTTAAAGAAGGCTCAAAGAACATAAACAGCTTCAAGGAGCTGTGCAATTGCCCTCATCACAGCTGAGGAGGAATGCCCACCTATCTCTACCGAGGAGGTGAAAAACGTATTAAGAGGCATGAAGAACTATTCCGTTCCGGGACCAGATGGCATCAAGACCTTCTGGTGGAAGAAGTTTCCTTCAACCCACCAGCATCTGGCCCGAATTTTTACCTCATATCTAAAGTCGGAAGAGCCTATTCCGGGGTGGTTGGTGGAAGGGCGCACAGTGCTCCTGCCGAAGACGGGCAACTTAGCTGACCCTAAGAATTACAGGCCAATAACTTGTCTGAACACACTGTATAAGATCTTCACAGCTATCCTAAATGATAGGATTGTTCGGACAAGTGGACCTGTATGGCGAGAGATGTATGAACAACGTGGCTCAAAGAAAGGCGTAGCGGGATGTCGGGAGAACTTGCTCATCGATAGATGTGTCTGTAAAGACGCAGCATACTATCAGCGATTTCTATCGATGGCCTGGATTGATTACCGGAAAGCTTTCGTTTCAACATCCCATAGACTTATCATCTGTCTATTGGAAAGCCTAAAGGTTCATCCACACATCGTGAGGTGCATAGAGACATTAATGATGCTTTGGAAAACCAGATTTACTATCTCATCTGGAAAACATCGTGTGATCACTAACAGTATCACCTTTCAGAGAGGTGTATTTCAGGGCGACACCATGAGCCCTCTCCTCTTTTGCCTCACATTATTGCTACTATCTCTCGCACTTCGCCATTCCGAAGGGTATCTCTGCGGCAAACCTGGAAACCGAAAGCATAAGGTCACTCATATATTTTACATGGATGATCTTAAGATCTATGCTAGGAATCAAGAGAAACTACATCTAGCTCTGAAAATTGTCAAAGAGTACACTCAAGAGATTGGAATGGAATTCGGGTTAGAGAAATGCGCCAAGGTTAATTTGAAGAAAGGAAAACTTAATGGCATCCCGGAAGATCCTGAGCTCGTTGACAGAAGCGCTATACGACACCTTTGCGCTGGAGAGACCTATACATACCTGGGTGTGCCCCAGAGCCGCATTCAGGACGTGACATCTATAAAGGATACTCTCCGATGCAGATACAAACGTCTCATCCGGCAGATTTGGTCTTCCGAACTGTCGGCGAGAAACAAAGTATCTGCAATGAACATGCTTGCCGTCCCGGTAGTACTCTATTCATTTGGAGTGGTTCCATGGACGAAGGACGAGCTCAGATCCCTTGATATCGGAACGCGAAAGGTTTTGCACATGAACAAGAGCATGCACCTTAAGTCTTC
>CAKNYM010051758.1:103912-132575 GCA_932195095.1 Andricus curvator | reverse complement strand
TGTGAGGCTCTTCACTTGGGGTGATCGCTAGAGAGATTGATCAGCAACCTGGGTCGGAGCAGTGTTGCGGAGTAAACGTGTCATTTAAATAAATAACACGAGAATTCCAGATCAATCTAAAATATATATACCTAACACTTATATACCTATCCACCTCATACCTATATTCCTACCTACCTTATACCTTTATACCCATATGCACACTACTATTCTTCAACCGAGCAAGTCACGCCTACCCCGAAAGGGAAATGGCTTAATGGTATAATAATAATAATAATAAAAGTGTTAGTTTCTCAAAAGCCTTCAATTTGACAGCATTATTCGGCGTCCTGTGCTTCTACTTTCCTTCATTTCGACACTTATCCACTCTCGTTTTTAGCAGATGTATTTTTTTTTCGAAAAGCCATATACTAGGCCCAACTATTGCAACAGCAAAAATGTATCAAATTTCGATTCTTGGAAGCATAGTTAAATATCTTTCTCAAAACTTCTTTTCTTTTGTCATTGTATAATAAATATACCCATATTAAAACTGTCAAAAACTCTACTGCGTCTGCGCAAATGCAGAAAATTAAGTAAATATCTATTTGTAAATCTTACAGTGCTTACAGGATATTTTGTCGAAGTCTTTTTTTCTATTTTATCACGAACTGGTTATAATTTACTACAATAACTACCTTTATAATTGCGTTTCTTAGTTACATTGCACGACTTGACAAATTACAATACTGATATTTGTCTTCATTACATATATATCCGACTTTCAACCAACATTATTGTAACGGTTACTGAACAAATTTTCACCAAGTGTACTTTTTTTGTTCCAAGTTTATTTATTAAAAAAAGATGCCCTATTACGTATACATATTTATCATTTTGAAAAATTATGGCTGATGGTTACGGTACTCAGAGGTTTAAAAATCGAAATCCATCTCTTAGTTATTAATTAGAAAAATAATAAATTATAATTAAATTATTTAAAAAATAATAATTAATAATTATAATAATAAATCATTAATGATTTATGAGAAAAATAAAATTAATCATCTAACAAATAAAACACATCTGGCTCAGCGAATAACTCTGATTGAAAAATAAGATTTACAATCTCGCCCAGTAATGTTTTTTTTTTCAAACGTCTTTTTACACCCTAGGTACACATTATACTATTTGCTCTGGTTACTGCTTCACACTGAACCTTTAACACTCTTAGCGCTAAGTGCAGTACCAAAAAGGAGATTTTACAATTTCACACTGCTACATTGGTGAAGGGTCAGATCCTATCTTGTTATGCGGGATTACTGTTTCGAACTGCAGCATCTAATTTGTAGCCCAATACTCACCGCAGTATTAAGGGGGAACCTTAGAAGTCGTAAACTGTATAAGACACAATTTTAAGTTTCAAATGCGAGAAAGTAAAAACGATATTCTAATATTAAGAGTGTCATATTCTCACAGGCATATTCTTAGTAATATTCTTAATGAAGTAAGCGAAATTCTTCATTCAAGAGTATCTTCTAACCAAAGGGAGAAAATATTCTTAAAATGAGAATATGAGTGGGAAAGAAGAAATGCGCAAAGGAAAATACGCCTTGCTCTGTTCAATCATTTCTTGTAATGTTTTGTGCGACGTGCTTTTCGATCAGTTTTTCGAATTCGTAATAAGTGACAAGCTCGATGAAATGCAACCAATTCTAAGGATAAATCGCGTGCGCACATCCGATTTCCTTCTCTTTACAGAAAATTTTAGAGTGAGAAAGGTCTGATGTTACATTGAGGTTGAATATCGGCGTGCCACACCGAGACATAACCTCTCTACATTATTTATTCGTTGACGTGTGAAATCAAACTTTTCTCACTTCAACGTTCTCTGCGAAGAGAAAGAGATGTTAGAGAGGCCCACATGCGATTTATCCTCAGAATTGGTTGCATTTCTCCGAGCTCGTCACTTATTATACAATTACTGCGACAGATTTCGGATGCAACTATTCTTAAACTTAGTGGGGAATTCTTACAATGAGACAAGAATATATATTCTTAAGGTAAGAGGGCCTCCATCGTACATTAAAAATATATTCTTGGCGCCTATTTAAGTTGCAAATATTCTTAAACTTAGTGGGAAATTCTCAAAATTAGAATATCGTTTTTTCGGTATAACGTATACCAGCTCATGAGTGAAACCTTGCAATGTGTTGCAGTAATTTAAATAGCGCCTACGAGTACTTCTCCACTTTACAGTTTTAATCTATAATATCTGCTTTATGTATAACTACAGTAGCTATTTCGACCAGTATACTTCCAGATTGCTGGCCTACACTGTATCCAATAGTTTAAAACCTGTTCATTTCACAGTGGGCATACTATAAACCTCAGCTTTACTGTTCGAAATTGTACATTTTACAGAATACTTATTTCCGTGGCAGGCAAATACGGTCGACATATTTTCAAAAATACGATGAAACTCTGGATCCAAAGGTAATCTCGCCTCGACGATGGTGTATATACGTAGAAGCGAATCGCCGCTTTCCAAGGAAATCCGAGGTAATTGAATGCCAACCCTCCTCTGCGTTTCTCTCTCACTCTATCTCTCACTTATGATTGCTCCCATCTCTCTTGCTCTACCTTTGTTCCGCCAACCCTGTTCGTCAACCTTCCTACGTCCTCACACCATTCGCTCATCCCCTTTCCATCACTCACGGAGCCAGACTTGTAGCTTTCAATAAAAATGTAAATATGGCGGCGTGGAATAAGCCAATGACAGCGCTACATCGACGCCGAGTTCGTGGGCATGAGCGCTGCGTGGCAAGCAGGGGTTGAGGAATTGAAACGGGAGCGGAAGCTTTGTTAAGGGTTGGAGTTAGATTCAAGTGGTGGGGTACACGTGTGGCGGGGGTTAGTAGCATCATAGGAAGGAGAGGAAGTAGCGTGCGGTGTGGTGATGGCGACGACGACGACGTCGGCGGCGGCGATCCGATGGTGGCTGAGGCCTAGCAACGATCGTTCAGGGAAGGTTGGTTCAAATCGGCAAAGACAGGCTCAAAGAAAAAGCTCAAGAAATCTGCCCTCCTCGTGGGCACATTCTCATTACGTGCTTTGCGCTTGATAATGTATTTAACGCTTCTTATCACAATACTCGCTCTTCGCGCTCGATTTTTCGTATGTATTTATATAATTATCTAATAAATTATATAATCACAAGAATTTATTATATATGTTTTGGACACGGCAAAAATCTCTGCACGATTAGGATAACTTTCGACAGAATTATTGCACTGCCAGAATGATTGGCGCTTTTTCATAGTTTTTTACAGTCCAGAGAGAAAATTTTATTTCCTTAAGCTAAAGTTTTCGATTATCCTATTGAAAATGCTACTAAAATTAAGAATGTGATTAAACCTGATTAAAACAAAAACTACGCGTCTCTCGTATCTTGTGTCGTTTTTCCAGAAAATTAATTTAAAAAATTTTTATTGTTATTTTTTACGAATAAAACAAAAACTACGCGTCTTATGAAAAAATGATTTGCAATGAATTTGCAGATCTTTTTTGATGAACAGTTTTTGTGCATTCATTTTTTTCGTATCTTACACAGTTTACCGAAAAATGGA
Source organism: Andricus curvator (assembly GCA_932195095.1). Classification (NCBI taxonomy): domain Eukaryota; kingdom Metazoa; phylum Arthropoda; class Insecta; order Hymenoptera; family Cynipidae; genus Andricus; species Andricus curvator. The sequence continues at coordinate 128,967 of CAKNYM010051758.1, read as the reverse complement.
TTTTTTATTTTCAATAGCATTTTCCACGATTATAACCAAAAATATGAGTCTTATCCAAGAAAATCGTCACAAGGAAATTTGTTCATCTTGTTAATATGAACAATTTTGTTTCTCAACATTTTTTTAATATCTCGCATAGACAGACAGAATACCGACAGATGCCTTCGTAAAAATTGTTTTCTCTGACTCAGGGGGTGTCAAAACGTGAAGATTTGATGAAAACCGACGAAATCAAATTTTACATAAAACTAATATGTTCTCATTAGGATGAGAATGTAAAAAAGTTAAAAATAAAAACTTCTTGTTAATTGCAGATATAATATTCTGCTCGACCAACGATACTTGTGGGTATTTCTCCATTTATCTGGCTTCCATGCAAAAAACCAGGTTCGGAAACGCCATGTTTTAAAAGGGGTCCGGATATACTTAAGTCGGCCAAAAAGGTCCAGCAACTATTTAGAAGGCTCGGGTCAGGGCCTTTTTGTTAAAAAGTTTCAGTCTGGCCAGGACCCTGACCCTTAAGGAACCCTTCAAGGTATAGTCCAAGCTAAAAGATTCCAATATATGGTACATACTTTTTTTTCATATTAAATGTTTTTGTCGAGATAAGGGCGAGGAGAAGGGTTTGGATTGAAGCTCTTCGTCCGATCTGTTTCAAAAACGAACAACTTTACATTGAATGTATTGGAAGTTTATTTCCGAGGCGTAATGTAACATTTTAATACATTATATTGTAGTTTTAAATGCTGGTGTTGTAATATTGACATACATGTATTGTAATATTACCATACATGTAATGAAATATTGCAGAAGAAAGTTAAAAGAAACATCGAAATTCGCAGGCATAGAGAATCGAACCCTAATCGCAAAGCTGTAATTCGAGTGTGTGGACTAGCGATTCTTGTATGGTAAGTGGCGTCTATGCTTCGAAATTGCAATACACTTATTGCAATTTCACTTTCCAATACCCGCTATGCAATTTTGCCCTACACTCGTATAGTAAAAGTGGGGTAAAATCTTGAACATTTTTCACATTGTATAGATGCACTTACAGCGCACGCTAGACGCAGGCTTAAATTGCTTAAATGATGATAAGCGTAGCTGAGGCCTATAACCTTGGAGCATTAGGGGGAGTAGTAGGAGTAGGAGTAGTAGGCAGTTAAGTCCTGCATGTATTATAACGTACTGTGTAATTACATTATGTGCATGAAAAAACCTAAGGGGCCATACTAAAATTATGTAACATGTCAAGGGGGCGGGGGCACTCTGTGTATATTTCTTATAGTAAAATTGTTGAAGGGGGGGGGGGGGTCCAGAGAGGGCCGATAATCCTTTATGTGCTTCAAGTACAGCCTCTAACCTCCATGTTCGTGGTAATCGTGGTAGCAGCCATATTGCTTGACTTATCGGATAACTTATCTCGATCCAGAGTTCTGCTGTGTGACCGATATATATCATTCAAAACAAGGGCTGAACAACCACCGCAGGGTTCCACTGGGAGCAATTACCATCTAAAAATGACACCGACTCCCAGTAGAACTGCGGTAAATCAAACCTATGACCGCTTCTCGCGACCGTGTGATGGGTGGTCACAGGGCACGATTAAATCACAACGACAGGCCGGCGCAAACCTCGTGTGTCTTGAGTACAAGAAGCGACCCAAGGATAACAGCTTTCTGCGTACATCTCGCAAGTGCCTTGGCATATTTTTGGCACGCGAATGTGGTTTTAAGGTTATGAACCAGCAATAGTTTCGCACTTTCGAGAGCACCGATCACAAGGACAATTACTTCAATCGAATATTTTGGGTGCAGTCGTCGCAGCAGTCGTTTTGGACATCTGACTCTATCTCCCTCGGAGCGTTCCGCAGGGCAGGGTTGCGGCCATCAACGTAAGAGCGACACAGATGGTAATGAAGCATGCGAAAATGAAACCCGCTGTACCTGAATCAAGCCCTGATGATCTGAGGAAAGCAAAAGTTTGCTCTTTCGACAAGGACTATTTTTCTACATTTCTGTGAAAGTTTCCGTGCATTTTGTAGTCGAGTAGCTGTTGGTGAATTTTTCAACTTCTGCTTTTTTACTTCGGCTTTTAGAAGTGAAGCACCTAGATGGAGTTCCACTTGTACGTTGCACTTTAATCATAAAGCGCAATTCAATCGACGAATTCTAGGTTATTACTTCAATCGCGAATATTTGATAAGATTTAAAGAAATAAAAGCACTTTGAGTTTTCAAGCACGCTGCTATACCTACATGTATATTAAATTTAATATAAAGTGCGCAGCTATTCATATTTTAATGTATATTAAATTTCAATTCCCGTGTATGCAAATGACTTCATATACATTTGTATTAAATTTAATACAGATTTTTCTAATAGTGTAGCACTTACATCCACAAGCTCAGGGTCTTTGGGAACGCCAATAATTATTGGCGTTCCGGATACAAATCCAAAGTCCATACCAATCCCTCCTGTGTACTTCTTGACGATATTTAAAGTACTCTAAAGTTTGCTTTCAGCAGAAGCATACGTCTTCATGTCATCCATATAAAATACATGAGTGACCTTATGCTCGCGATTATTACTCTCGCCACAGAGGTATCCAGGAGAATTTCGTAGTGCGAGAAATAGAGGCAGAAGTGTAATGCGAAAAAGCAAAGGGCTCATGGTATCGCCCTGAAAGACGCCCCTCTAGAAGGTGAAGTTGTTCGTTGTCATACGATGATTTCCAGATGAGATAGTAAATCTACTTTTCCAAAGGGGCATTCATCTCTCTATGCATCTCACTATGTATGGATGAACCTTCAATCTTTTCAACAGACAGTTGATAAGCCTATGAGAGGTTGAATCGAAATTTTTCCGGTAGTCAATCCAGACCATTGACAGGACGCGCTGATGGGCTGCCGGGTCTTTGCAGATGCACCTGTCGATTAGCAGGTTCTCTCGCTAGCCTACTGCACCTTTTTTAGAGCCACGTTATTCGTACATCTCTCCCCATACAGGCTCAATCCTTCGAGCAATCCTGTTCTTCAGAACAGCTGTGAAGATCTTATACAGTGTGTTCAAACAAGTTATTGGCCTGTAATTCTCTGAGTTAGACAAGTTGCCTCTTTTCGGTAGGAGTATAGTGCGTCCTAACACCAGCCACTGCGGAATGGGCGTTTCCGACTTTAAATATGAGGCGAATATGCGGACCAGATGTTGGTATGCAGAAGTAAAAGTTCTTCTGACTTAAGTTCTTGATACAATCTGCTCCTGCAGGAAAAAGTTCATTGGAACCCTAAGTGCTTTTTTCACCCCTTCTGCAATGATTGATGGACATTCCTCCTCAGATGTTATGAGCTTGCCGCAAAACTCCTTGAAGCGGATGATATTATCAGTATCTTCTTTCAATTCCAGTGTTTTCGGAATCTTGTATACCTTTCTGCAAAAAGTCTCTACCTCATTACGCTTGGGTGGATTTTTGACACAAACAGGGTGATCGCTGAAGAGGCACGATAGGTCAGCGAGAAACTGTTGATTCTCCCTGAACTATTTCTCGCTCCTCTGTATTTTCCTCGTTGCGTCAGATAACACCCGTATTTTTCCAACAATATGCTGCTAGATTGTCAGCAACTTTGACTTTTTCAGTGTGTGATTGTAGATCCTCAGTTCTCGGGCGAACTCTCGAACCCTCTCCGTGAACGGTCTACCAGATGTAATGTATAGTAGTCAATCACACACTAAACATGGGACACATCCTGTCTTGCCCATCCAATCTTCTTGTTTAGTTGATGCCAGCGTCTTTTGGTCTTTTGATTCATCGCCGAGTTCAGCCTTTGATTTGAATCAGCCAAAGCTCTCGCAGCACCATAAACTGAACAATTAATGCTCGAGAGGTCGGACTCCTCCGAGATATCCACTATATTTATTATATTAGATATCACTTAATGTGGGGCTTCGGCAGTTCATCGTCGTGTTTCCATCTAAATTATTTTCAGCACCCCGAACTCCAGGGTGATCGGCACTGTTCGCTGACCCACTGTCGGGTGCTCTGCGCATTCAATCGTTTTGAACCACATCTACAACTTTTTGATAGTTTGATGGTGTCATTGTTGTTCCCACGAGCAGCTACGGAAAGGGTTCCGTTCTTGTAGAGCCCCGCATACAAGGATAAGGCTGCATACTCTGAGAAGTCGCCAAGTATCACAGAGTCACGTTTGAGACACCTCACCCAGGTGTCATTTAGCTTTCGGCACGGTTGTTACGCCTCCGCTTAGGGGTTATTTCTTCGGGACCATCCCTGGAAAATTGTCCGCGACTGCTTATTAAATACTGTAACCATATTCAGCAGGAACCTTTGGTACAGGGACCCTCTATCCGCAACCCAAAGACGCGTTTGGTGACTTTCTCATAGGCCCTTCAGTTATATTCCAAAGTAATCGGAACCAACCGACGCGTCCTCGGGTAGCGGATAGAGGGTCCCTGTACTAAGGGTTTTACTTTGTTTTATCAATAAACTGTAAACTTTTATTATTAATTTGTATAATAAAAGCATTTTTTCATTCATCCAATTTGAATTTTTACGGAACTTTGACTAGAACAGCTAGCGCTACCTAGCGGCTGTAGGCTCCCATATCACTACGTGGCGGGACGAGCACGCTATAGTTCTCGCTGAAAACTTCGACCTACCTCCGTCTTCCTCTAACTATCTCCATTTCAATTCATATTAAATGTAAGAATGCTAATAAGAAGAGGCTTTTTCGTGTTCGTGACGTCACGGCTTGTCAAAGAAGAGTTTTTCGTGCGTCTTCGTTCACATCGTTTGAAACGCGCCATTTTACATTCAGACCATAAGCATAAAAACACACCTTTGCTTAACATTTTTGTGAATATTTATTTTCAAACTTCTCTAGTGTACCCAGTACACAGCCCCTCACTTGTATACATAAATTTTCATAGCTTCAATCACAACTCTGTTATTTAGGATAGACGCGTATCAGTTTTATCTACCTTAAAAATTTTCGTGACAGTAATTCCTAGATACTTAAAATGTTAAAATTTATCAATAAATGATCACTAAGGTGTCTCTAATGCAAAAAGTTTCTTTGATCTGTGATGACACTCCCCCCCCCATAAACATACACAAATTTCATTAGGTAGAAAACAAACTGTGAATTTTGAAACAAATTTTAGATAATGGCAAGTATGTTCCCACTTGCACGTTGAATTATATATTGAGTACGTACAAGAAGTCCTCAAAAAAGTTTATTTTCAAATTTTGACGCACGTTTCAGTAAATAATGGGCAAATAGAACAGCATAAACGAGAATAGCCAACGGACAGAGAAGTTGGGATTGAAAGGGATAGCAGTATACTTCGTTTAACGAGAGAACGAAATTCCATTTTCTGCGCGCAGCTTATCAAAGAAGGGGAAGTGTAGGCGCAGGACCCCACTGGCGAAGTTTTAGTGGTGGCCCTAACTAAAGTTATGAAAATTTTCGAAAAGCACTTGGGTCAGTCTATTTGAAAAAAATTGCGTCTCCCTTCAACAGCGATTAGCTGTACACCGAAAAAAAAATTTGTCGACGCATTCCTTAAAAAAAAAACCTGCGCGGCCGATTTCGATCTCTCGTTGAACGCAGTAAGAAACTATATTAGCAATAAGATAGAAAATAATAGATGCAGATAGACAATGGATAGGCTGAAATAGAGAAAAGGGGATTGAAAGGGATAGGCTTGAATCTAGATTGACCAAAAGGTAGAAAAGGATCAACAGGAATAAGCGAGGGCCAGGTTTTTCATAAGAGCGCATTCGGGCGATAGTCGGGGGCTAGCCTGGCACAGCTTTTGTTTAAGAAACTAACAAGTACCGATCAGGATAGTTCATAAAATATAATTTCAAGAATTAGTCAACGTAGTAGATTTAATGCTTTCAGGACGATTCATTATAATGAACTTTCGACGTAAAAACGTCGACGTTTCGTGAACATAGCAGTTCTCTTCTTCAGCGCTGACCTGAAACTAAAGTTTCAGGTTATGTTTTCTTACTAAAAGTAACACTTTTAGTAAGCTCAGGTCTTCTCAAGCTAAGCTACCTACAATTTAGATTTCTTAAAACGGTGTAGGAACAACAACATCGTCCCAAAATTCTTACATCAATTCTACACAAAACAATTTTGCTTCTCTTGAAAGAACGAAAACAACATACCAAATTTTTCTAGAACACTAACTCCAAAAAACTATGAAAACTTCACCCTTTCCTATCAAACACTCTCAGAATTGACATTTGGTCTACATTGCACCGCACATCATTTGACCAATCCCAACAGATTAAAGATCTTTCCACTCAAAAACAAAAAATAAAATTTGACAAATTACTTCCAACAAGGCACACACCATTAACTAATACAGTAAAAAACATCTCTAACCATCCTCTCAGCAATGAAATGATTTCAGTCTTATCTGAAGGACATAATTTTGCAGTAGCTCCCTCCAAAATCCCAAAAGAAGAAATTAGCAGTAACTTTGAATCCACAATATATACCCGTCCACCCGAAAAAGCGAATGAGATACGGCGTAGGACAGTCAACACCTTACGTCAAGCCCAACTTCCCTCCTCAAACTTAACAAAAAAAGAAAAAAACAGTCATTGAAGAACTCAATCAGAATAAAGACATCACAATATTACCCGCAGACAGACGATACATATAGAAAACTTAAAAAAGACCCCACGAAAACAATAGTCAGTAAAACAAAAACCCTTCTAAAAGACTCAGAACTTGACAGCGTAATAATATCTAGATTAATACCTACTAATCCCATCTATCCAAAACTTTACGGACTCCCAAAATCCACAAGAACAACATTCCAGTCAGACCGATCGTAAACGCAATAAACTCACCAACTTATAACCTAGCACACTTTTTCGCCAAAGAACTGAAACCCTTCACATGAAACTCTATCACACACGTCCAAAACTCTGTTGACTTCATCAGAAAGATACAACAGATTCACATTCAACCCCAAGACATTCTAGTGAGTTTCAACGTAGTTTCTCTCTTTACGAAAGTACCAATCCCTGATACAATCGATATTATTACATCCTTTACAAACTTCCCCTCCAATCTCATACCTTTGATAGAACACTGTCTCAATAATACCTACTTCTCTTTCAATAAGCAATGCTATCAACAAACCTCAGGAGCAGAAATGGGATCTTCAATCTCACCTGTAATAGCCAACATCTTTATGGAAAATCTAGAAACTAAAATCTTTAACCAATCCAAGCTTAAAATGGAATTTTTGTGCCATTACGTTGACGAGACTCTTGTCATCTGGAGACATGGACTACATGAACTACACAAGTTTTTCGATTTCATCAAACAATTACACCCTAATATCCAGTTCACAATGGAAATTAAGCAAAACGGAAAATTGCCTTTCTTGGACGTACTAGTTTACAAAAGATCTGATAACACATTAGGACATGAAGTTTACAGAAAGCCGACCTATACAAATAGATACCTACATGCTTCCACCCATAACCACCCATCTCAAAAGCAATCGGTCGTCAACTCCCTTGTATACAGAGCTGTCTCCATAACAGATAAAGATAACTTACAAAAGGAATTACAAAATGTTGAAAAAATTGTAATACAAAACGATTACACAAACAAAACACATTGATAAAGCAATAAGAAAATACACTCAAAAAAAAAGTCAACAGAACCTACTAAAGAAAGAGAGAGAAAAACGACAACCATCTTACCCTACATTCAAGGTATCACAGAACAAATAGGAGGAATTCTCAACAAACATAACATCCAAACCATATTTAAACCACCTGCAAAAATAGGGCAACTTTTAAACAACCATAAAGACAAGAAGGCACTTGTCAGTGATCCAGGAGTATATGAAATCCCTTGTTCTTCTGGCAAAGTCTATATTGGAAAAACCGGGAGGACGGTGAGCCAATGTGTAAAGGAACATGAGAGTAAAGTCAGGCTAAAACATTTCACGCAATCAGCTCTAGCTGAGCATCATATCGAAACAGGACATAGAATTTTATTTGACAAAACAAACGTTATCGCAAAAACGCACAATATTTTAACAATCTAATAACATCAATAGGGACAGTTTGGAATAGGATAGTTTGAAAGTAATGTAATTTGTGCCATAGATAATATAAAATATTGAAAAATATATAACTTCTAATCCTTGTAAAGTAGAAGAAGTATGGATAACATGTTTTGGGTCTCAAAGCATAAATACATAAATAAATTCAAAATATCGATATCATAGCCTGTATTATGACAATATCATTTTTTATTATCCGTACATACATGCACGTATATAATCAAAAACATAACTCCTTCGTTTACACAAAATGGGATTTTTTTTAGATCTTATATACGTATGAAAATTTTACAACTGAACATATAAATTAATACAGCGTATAATTTATCATAATATAAATTTTTTTAATGAAAGAAAATTATCCTCGCTTACAAAAATGTAAATAAATGAATAAACATATAGTGAGCACGCGGCTAAGCGTGTGATACGAAATTCTGAAGTTATAATTTCATTAAGAACATTTCAAATATTTAGAAAGACACTAATTTCAAATTCTACCAAAATTATCTATTTACTTTAAATTTTAACTAAAATTTAAAAAAAAAATAATAACGGAAAATTAATGGTATAGGTGTTTTACACAGGGGCGTATAATTTTTAATGCTTGACATGGGCGCTATTTTCCCAAGATACGCCGCTGACAACCAATATGGCTGGTTGTGGCAGAGCGCGACTGGGGACGAAATTGGGAACGCTTAAGGCTAGACCGTGTATTCTTAGATCATGATCTGGCCATTCACAGGCATCGTAGAGAACATATATAAGAACAACATAACCTAAAACTTCAGTTTCAGGTCAGTCTTGAAGAAGTGAACTGCAAAGTTCACGAAACGTCGACAAGATTCGTAGTTTCACACACGATTGAAACCCGAAAAATCTCTTTTAAAAATAATTAGTCAACGTAATAACATTCTTTCAAGTAAGTAAATAATTTTCATCTAAATACAAAATAATTTTAGAGTCTGAAATACTGAAACACAATAAAAATTATTTTACAACTTACTATTGATTTCAAGAAAATAATATTTAAAAGATTAGAGTATTTATGAAAATATAATTTTTTATAATTACATTCAAATACATTATTTTGTTTCAATAAATCTCGAAGTTAGTTGAACATAACATTTCTCAATATTCAAACTGCGTCATGTTTCACTTCTGATCATTTATGACGATTCCTGACTTTTTTTTATTAGGGATGGTTTCGTCCCATTTGGGTTAAAATAGTTAAACATCTCAATCAATCATCTTATTGGTAAAGTAAATAATTAATATTGAATAATTTTCAATTAAATTAACTTAAAGTTCATTGAAGCTCATCAATTGATATGGTTTATCGTAAAGTTTGATTTTTGATGATAGTGACATAACCTCTTTAACTCTGCTTGAAAAAGGGAATGATGATATATAAAATCAATTTAACAAATTTCTGTTTGTTGCAACTTTAATGCACTTTTTAGAATATAAACTTTAGTTCTATAGAGATATTTAATTGTGTTGATAGACGTTTGAACAAGCTGTAATCGCGATATATGGATACGTCAACTTTGACGTCAGCTTACTTTGGTACAATCATGAATGTCCTATATGTTTTTGGTCCAATCGTCCAGGGATGGAGCCGAAGAAAAAGACTCCAAGCCAAGGCGTAAACAAACGTGCTGAAGGCTGCATAGCAGCAGGGAGCCGTATTCTAAACTGTGTCTCTAGGATATCGGGTCGGCTCCTAGTGTTTTGAGACCTTACAAAGAAGAACATCTTCATGTCTATCAGGGATGGGCTGGATAAGGCACTGCACACGATGGAGCGTGTGCGCAATAAGGCACTCTGGGCCCAAAGCAGGTTCCGCGTTTGGATTATAGACTTGGCGACACACTCGGCAAAAAGATAGAGGAGGTGAAGTAGGCGGCAGGATGTAAGGACGTGGCCAGAAAATATATTTAAATGGATAAAGAAGCCGAAGCAACTTCTGCACCCGTTCACAGGAAGAAGACGAGAGAGCCTACCGTGAGTCTAAACCCATGCCAAAGAGGATCAGGACTCGGGCCAAGGGAGCAGGACCTGCAGCCGTGACGAACGAGGAACGAAAGGAGAAATTTACAATCAGGCTGAAAAATATAAAGAGAGCTCCAGGCTAGCGCGCGCGTAGTTTCAGTATCACACTCAACCCCAATACTAGTACCAAAGTCAATTTCAAGTTCAGTATCAAAATCAACCCCAAAACCAATTCCAAAACCAATCACAAAATTCTTAGCAAAATCAACCACAAAATCAGTACAAAAGTCCAGCTCAAATTCAATATCAGAGCCAATTTCAAATTCAGTATCAAATTAATCCGCAGAATCCATTTCGAGTCACATCACCAAATTATCAAAATAATCATTTAGGCACTCAGAATACTAGCCAGCCTCTCGAACAAACACAGAATTAAGCACCTTTCAAACTTCCTAAAAATCCACAAAATTCCTTACAAAATCAATTCATCACAAACGAAGCACCAAACACAAACCAACCAAAACCGACAACACTACTCTTCAAATGAGTGCGCAGGCGAGTGACAAACCGATTATCAGACGCGTCACAGCCAATTAAAACCTTCACGACGAGCAACCATCCATTTCAGCAATCCAGTTAATTCACCAACTGTACTTCTCACAAGTACAGGTCTAAAAAATAATGAGTGAAGTGTCTCTGGATACAGGAGCGGAAATCAATATAATCGAATACAGCGTCCTAAGCGATTGGATAGAAAGGAATTCAGATGTTAGTTTTGAAGTAAAGGGAATAACGTCAGGTTTAGTGCTTACCTTGGGTCAAGATAATCTAAAATGCAATAATCTAAAAGTTAGTTTCCAAATAGTATCAGACTTATTTCCAATTAAGGAAGCAGGAATTCTAACAAGTTAGTTTTTTTGGAATTACCAAGCAAAAATGAGTCAAGGTCACTCATTGTGAAAAATCTAAGTGTTCCATTTCATTATGAAGAGTAATTTATTTTACCGCCTAGAACCAAAAATGTAATTTTTACTAGAGTAAATGCCACACAAGTAACGCAGGGTTACTTCCCTTTGCTTGATGCAGGTCCGGGTGTTTACATTGGCAATGCTCTAGCATCCGTAAAAAAGGGTATAGCACTAACAACTACGATTAATGCCACTGAGTCTACAAATAATACTAATAACACCAGTGGTTAAGGTGATACCATTATATCTATCTGAAGCACAAGCATATTGTGAAGACGAAGAAAAAGAAGACGAAGCTTCACAAATCTCGCCTTCAAAAATCTGCAAACACTCAAACAGTAAACGCGACGAAGCCTTCTGACAATGAGGAATCTAGACTAAGGCTTCTTACAAAGATCCTAAATCTCCAGCACCTCAACGAATTAGAAAAGGACCATGTAATCAATTTAATCAAGCCGTACACAAACTAATTTCACCCATCCATACATACATCCACAATGTCAGTAATTTCAAAAAGGCCAAACCCCAAGAAAATAAGCGTTGGAGAGTGATGGTGGACTATAGAGCATTACACGAAAAAACAATTGGAGGCGCCTATTCATTGCAAAATATAAACGATATACCAGTTGGTTAACGCGAAATTCTTTACTGTGCTCGATTTGGCCTCCGGGTTCCACCAAATTCCGATGGATCCTGCTGATAGGCACAAAACGGCATTTTCAACACCGTATGGCCACTATGAATTTTTACGAATGCCCCTCGGTTTAAAGGGAGCCCAGCCACCTTATGACGTCTTATGGATTCCGTTCTTTTGGGATTACAGCGACTTAAGATGTTCTTATACCTCGACGATATAATTATTTTCGCGAAAACCGAGGCGACAAATTTAAAAAAAACGTGACTGAAAGCTCAATTAACGCATGAAACGTCTGAATAAGGCAAATCTAAAACTACAACCAGAAAGCTGCTGATTTTTGAAGCGAGAAAATGCGTATTTAGGTCACGTCATTAGTTATCAACAAGTCATGCCAGATACAAATAAATTAAAGGCAGTAACAGACTTCCAAATCTCAAAAAAAGCGATAAACGTACGCCAGTTCTTAGGATTGGCAGGATATTACCGACGCTTTATTGAAGATTTCGCGAAAATATCAAATCCTCTCTCTGATCTAACTAAAATATCAATAGAATTCGCGTAGACAGAGTATTGTCAAAAAGCCTTCAAAATCTTAGGAGACAAACTTTGCAAAGAAGCAATCCTGCAATTACCAGATTTCAAAAAAGAATTCATCCTGACAGTAGATGCACCAGATTACGCCATCGGGGCCGTATTAAGTATCGTATTTAGTACATTAATATTAATTAATTAAAGTATTTAGTATTATTATTATTATGAAGTATATCACGAAATCCAAGTCGACAAGTAATCCAAGTTTTACCACTTGCCATCAAACGAAAATATCGACCAAAAACAGACGAGGAAACCCAGAAGCAAACAGGCAAACACACTAAAACCACTCACCAGCATAACACACAACGACAGGAAGAATCTTCCGATAATCCAACGCCAAAGAAGCTTCCTAAGCAGGAAGTTTCTACAAAAAAGAAACGAGAAAGACCACCAAAGAAAAAGCAAGAGATTGATCAAAACCCGAAATACACAGCCCCTTCGAAAAGAGGAAGACCAAGGAAACGACAAGAAGTTGAAGAATCAGCTACAGATCTTACTGATGTAAAAAGAAGAATTAGATACCGCAGACGCGCAGGTGAATACTAATTCACTAATAAAAATTGATATTTCAGACGAAAGCACGGACAAACATTCCGATGTAGAAATTTGCGACGAGGCTGATGAGCTACAAATACTTCATCGTAATGTCGGAGATGCTGAATCACCAACTTCTAAGCAAATTCAAAATATCATTGAAAAATCCGAAAATCCAGTTTAAGAAAAAAAAAGCAATTTAAATTCTGAATCTAAAAGCGAAAAAGAATGCCTACGAAAAAATTCCTGTGATGATCTTATATAAGCAAGAAGAAAAATTCCGTGAAGAAACTAGCTGCGCACAAAATCAGATATATAGTGCAATTAATATGCAGATATATAATAAATTAACTGTTAACGGGAATATAAAAAAAATAATTTTTAAATAAATAATTTAAATCGATCACAATTTTTCCTGGTGTAATATTTCGTTTTTTCACGTTTTAGACCATTTTGCAACTTTTTATAATTACATGAAACGTCATTTTTTATGAGCATTCAAAATTTTTAACGACGGAACTTAGAAATTAATTAGCGTGAACTGCGACAATTTTTTGAATAACAAATTTTTTTAAACCTTCGTGTGACGTTTTGCTTTTCAGGTGATTTGGGCCATTTTACAACGTTTAAGAATTACATAAAATGTATTTTTTTCTGAACATTTACAATTTCGCATAAAGATAGAACTTAGCATTTTTTTCTTAAAAAAATTATAGCATGCATGAACCATATTTTTAAACTAATTTTTATTTTTTTTAATATTTATGATTTCGGTATAGTACTGCCCCGATCATGGAGCCAGCCGTTAGCGTACTACAGAAATCTGCACTGGGAATCTCTAGCTATGGTTCAGATATGTGCACAGAGATATGCGCAAGAGATTTTGAAAGTCAAAGTTAATTCGGTGGCTACACTGTTAAAAATGTTTGCAATTTTAATATAGATTTACTATACATTTGTATAGTAAATCTAAAAACTCGGTCTATGAAATAGTAATTAAGAGGCTGCATAGTAAATTTCATATACATGTATATTGGTCAACTCTTAGAAAAGTCAGGTAAATTCAATTTACACAAATTAAAATTAATGTTGGCAGTAATCGTCAATTCCAAATAATAAAGCATGATATTTTTTTCTAGTTAAACATCAATTATACTGGGTTTTAGGTGGAAAAGTTCAATTAAGCGAATAATTAAGACACCTAACCTAAAAGCAGCGGTTGTTTTGTTAAAATTCTGACATTCACAGTGAATTTTGAAGAAAATCCCACCTGTACGTTGCACTTTGATTATAAATATGAATTTAGTCGATGAATTGCAGGTTATTACTTTATTTTTAAATATTTGACAAGATTTGTGTGCATCAAAGAACTTTCAACTTTCACGCGCTCTGTTTTACTATACATGTATATTAATTTTACCAGATGATGGTATATTAAATTTACTACACGTATATGCATATTGCTTCCATTACATTTATAGTAAAATCGCTATAGAAATTTCTAACACTGTGGGGGTTCACAACTCGACCGACGGAGTGTACACTGACTTCAACCGATTTCAGTGACTTCTTGTTAATTCAAGTGACTTCACGCCAGTGACTTCAGCAAAGGTGTACAAATGACTTCACGAGTTGTTTACACCTCGGGCGATGGGTTTTGTTAACAATTTGTCAATACTGATTTTTGTCGTCCGGTTTTGGATAATTATTAACTTTGGAAAAATTACGGAAAGACATATATTAAAAAAAAGAAATTACTGGAAGATTATATGCATATGAAATTTTGAATTCATTATGTGTTTCTCAATAATTTACGGATTATAAAATGCTCATCATAAACATGTGTTTTTTTATTCCTAATCTTTCTTTCTAATACAATTTAACCCTGAATTTAGCAGACCATTTACAAGTATGTCGTAGACTTAGAAGTAGGAATAAATTCTAGTGACAATACATTGAAATTAAGAGTAAATATTTTTCAACATTGAATTCAAAATTCCTCTTTTCGAATACCTATGCAAATGTTGTAGTAATCAAGGGCCTTTGGTATGGGCCATTGATTATTATCACCGTTATGGGAACATGTGGCAAAATGGGACGATTTTGCTTTAGGATTTTTTTTCTCATACTAAAATACTTTTTTCCGCATTCAATAATATAGGTGCCTTACACGGGGTAAACGGGACGCTCTGTTAAGTAAAAAATAAAATGAATTGTGAACAAAATTATTCAAAAAAGACTAAACAAATAAGAGGTACACTGTTAGAAATTTCTATAGCGATTTTACTATAAATGTAATGGAAGCAATATGCATATACGTGTAGTAAATTTAATATACCATCATCTGGTGAAATTAATATACATGAATAGTAAAACAGAGCGCGTGAAAGTTGAAAGTTCTTTGATGCACACAAATCTTGTCAAATATTTAAAACTAAAGTAATAACCTACAATTCATCGACTAAATTCATATTTATAATCAAAGTGCAACTTACAGGTGGGATTTTCTTCAAAATTCACTGTAAATGTCAGAATTTTAACAAAACAACCGCTACTTTTAGGTTAGGTGTCTTAATTATTCGCCTAATTGAACTTTTCCACTTAAAACCCAGTATAATTTCCCGTGCAGAAATTTCCCCATCTTTCCCTATTTGAAGTTGGGTTCTGAAGGGGCCCCTATCAGAATATCTAGTCTAGAAAAAACTAATGGGGGCCCTATCAGGTTCTAGTGAAGAATTTCATGCTTCGCATAGGTATGGAAAATCTATCTGTATCTAGTGAGGCCCCGACAAGAAAATTCCTAAAATCTTATTCTTATTACCTAAAGTATTAATTTGGCGGGTTTTGACGGTTTTAGTATGCAGAAATAGTGTTTTTTGTGTGCATGTAAACGCTTTTTCCCCGAAAACTTGATTTAGGGCACTGTTGAACATTTTATTCAGAACCAGGCACGTACGTGTCAGTTAAAGTTAAAGAGGTTATGTGAAGTACAGCTGTCCACTGCTTCGCCAGAGCTTTCAAGTTTTGTGTTTTTATTTCTTGCTGTAATTTTGTATTGTGTTTGACAATTATTCTTCTCCACGATGGAAGAGGAAAGGCGCCTGTGAGAGCAAAGATGATTTCGGAGCAAAAAGTTCCGTTTAATGCGAAAAGTCGAAGAAGAATGCGATGAAAGTGAGGTTATGATGTTTGGAGCTTCTCGCTCCGACGACCACGTAGAAGGTAAATAATGTATTAATAATTAAACATATTTTATTTGAACGAATCATTTAACAGTAAATATCATCTAATAATAACGCAAAATAAAAATAATATTCTCCTATATTATAATACAAAAAAAATGTCAAATAAGTAAATGTACAAAAATTGCGGTACGTACAAAAATCAAAATAAATCAATTATAATTAAGCAAATGGCAATTTTTAGTGTACTATTATTATTTCAGCTGCTATTTCCAACACGCGTAATGATTCAACGGGCCAAAATATCAATGAGAAAGTCTTCCTCACGGACTTGAAAAATATTCTTCCCAACGCCAAGGACTGGGAAGGAGGATGGAAGCTCCGAGCTGCTGTCAATAATAATAATAAATAATATTACATTATATTACATTATTATTAATATTAAATCAATTGTAAAATACTCTTAATTTGAATGTTACTGCAGAATATTATTCATCCCAATAACTTAAATCGAACACAGGGGCCCTGTAGGGGCCCCGTAGGGGCCCTTATCTTTAATAGGGTTACAGGCGGGCGACCCCCACCAGAACCCTACTAGAAAATCTAGTAGGGCCCCCATGGCCAGAGCGTTACGTTCTAGATGGGGGCCCGACTAGTTTTCCTCACAAGAGCCCGATTGGAGATAGGGAAAACTAGTCAGGGCCCCACTAGATCCCTTTCAAAATGTATGCACGGGTTATGTTTAACTAAAAAAAAATATCATGCTTTATTATTTGGAATTGACGATTACTGCCAAAATTAATTTTAATTTGTGTAAAGTGAATTTACCTGACTTTTCTAAGAGTTGACCAATATACATGTATATGAAATTTACTATGCAGCCTCTTAATTACTATTTCATAGACCGAGTTTTTAGATTTACTATACCAATGTATAGTAAATCTATATTAAAATTGCAAACATTTTTAACAGTGTACAGTTACAAGAACTTGTTGTAACAAGTCTTTTTATCCCTTTTTTAAATAAAAATGACCATAAAACAGGCCTTAGAAAATACGCAGACATGAATTTCGTCTCCGACGTCACTGTCGAAACCTGCTCAAAACTGATGAGCCCAATTGTCGCATGAACTGCATTAAACTCATTGTTCTATTCAAAAACTTGTACAAGTGCAGAAACTTAGCCTCCTTTACTTTCGTTTTTGTAGTCTCATGATAGCCACTTTCCTGCTTATTGTGTGTTTAAAAAATTGAAATTTGTTTCCAGTTCTACTTCCGAGCTCTTCTATCAAAATTTTGTATAGGTTTGAAAATAAGTTTGCAAAAATTATTATATATATTTGAGGTTATCCAATGGACCAGGATTCTAAAATGGATATTAGATTTTAAAATCTTGGATTATAGATTTTATTATCTCAGATTATAAAGTTTAATAATCTAAGATATTATCCTGTAACATCTATTTCTTAATATCTATAGATTTTAGTTCTAATAATCTGGATAGCTGTCCCATAGTTAATAGTCCAAGATTATATCCGGTAACATATTTTTTATTATCGGGTATAATCCATTTTTCTCAGTGTATACCGCTGGCCCTGTATGCGGGGCAGCATCGACTAAATGCAGCTTATTGGAAATAATTAAATTATGAGAGTATTGTTTTATTACAGAGCAATGCATGTTACCCCGACGACGGGACGCTGCCCCGGTATACTTTGTGTACAGATTTAAATACACTAGTTTACAAAATTAAAAAAAATGTCTGTACATTTATGCCACTATTTTTTTCCTATGTATTTTGGCTCGCTAAACTCGAAAATCACATTAAATTTTTTTTTTATGGATAGGCTTTCGAGATATATATACCATTAAACCATTTCCCTTTCAGGGTAGGCGTGACACTACCCGATTCGGGTAGTGTTTCTAGGTTTTTCTTTTAGTTATAAATAACTACAAGTGTGGGCTCACCACACCCACGATGTGCCAACAGCACTCATGTCAGTATTCTTGAATGGTCACCCATCGAAGTACTAACCGCGTCCAACGCTGCTTAACTTCAGTGATCTGACGAGAACTGGGTTTTTCAGCGTGGTATGGCCGTTGGCCGTTGATATGATTTTTTGAAATTTTTTTCGGCGGTGGATTCTCATTGTTAGGCCATATATCGAGTTGTAAACGTCAGATTGGATCGCACGAGGTCTCAAATTAAAGGTAATAAAATTTCCAACAATCGCTCTTCATAATGTTTTCCAATCTGTTCAGGAGTTTAGGTGTTATGTCCCAAAATATATGAGAAAAGTCCATTTTTTGCGCCAAAATAAAAATCGAAAATTCACTTGATCGCCATGCAAAAATAGAAAAATTCAAATTATGTCCCGTTTCTTATTTTTTATATATAGATCGCACTTTTAAGAAAAAAAAGGTATTGATGAAGAAAATACATGCATAAATACCGGAGATATAAGCAGTTGATTGAAGGTACCAAAATTCAGATTTTACTCTGTTTTTCTATTTTTTTCATTTTTGTACAGAAAATATTTATTTAATTTATTTTATTTGTTTTGAGTTATGAATTTTAATATTGCATGAATAGATTAGAAATAAGGTTGGCCTCTGCTTTGTCTTCTGTTCTTCGCAGGTTCCGTTTCTCTGATGAGGAACCAAATATAATCTCCCAAAATTCTTGCATCCCAATATCCTTGGTAGCGCTACTCAATGGCTTTCATTTCTTGTTGAAACCTTTAACCGTGCTCGTTACTTACGTCACCGAGATTTTCCAAGAAAAAATCCAAGTGGGAATGCAAAAAATGAATTTTGAGCGACATATTTACACCTGTTGAAATTAAAATTACATGTACACATTTTTTCATTGAAACCCAGTGTAGTGAAGACATACATGCATGAAATAAAATAACAATATATATTCTATACCCATTTTTGCTTGACATTAAATTCCGATTTGCTACTAACCGGAAGGTATATTTAGATCAGCCCAGTGATGTTAACGGGCAGAGACTTTTTCAACTGCGCAAGCGTTCCGTATGGAAGGAAAAAGGCTCCTTATTGGCCGTAATACGCGCGCTTCTTTAAAATGCTTCAAATTTCAAGCATTTCAAATGAGCGCGTGTATTACGCAACGGTTGCGCAGTTGGAAAAGTCTCGGCCCGTTAACATCACTGGATCAGCCAATAAAAGAAAGAATAATCGGCGAGTTCGATATCATAAAATGGTATCGATACAATAGTATCGATACTTTTTTAGAATCGGAATCGAGAATTGAAAGTATCGAGTATTTTATACTCGATGTTCAAAGAATAGTATCGGTATCGCCCATCCCTTTGTACACTCGGTGTAGCGCGCGCACTGACAATTTTGGTACCTTCAATCAATTGCTTATATCTCCGGTATTTATGCATATATTTTCTTCATCAATACCTTTTTTTTCTTAAAAGTGCGATCTATATATACAAAATAAGAAACTGGACATAATTTGAATTTTTCTATTTTTGCATGGCGATCAAGTGAATTTTCGATTTTTATTTTGGCGCAAAAAATGGACTTTTCTCATATATTTTGGGACATAATACCTAAACTAATGAACAAATTGGAAAACAATATGAAGATCGATTGTTGAAAATTTTATTACCTTCAATTTGAGACCTCGTGCGATCCAATCTGACGTTTACAACTCGATATATGGCCTAACATGTGAAGCCACCGCTGAAAAAAATTTCAAAAAATCATATCTCGAAAACCTATCCATAAAAAAAATTTTTAATGTGATTTTCGAGATTAGCGAGCCAAAGTACATAGGAAAAAAATAGTTGCATTGAATGTACATTTTGGCTGTAAACTAGTGATATTAAAGATTTTTAAATATTGTGCTTAAAAGTTTGCTCTACTGAATTTAATGATCTTTATCTTTGCCCTATAATTTGCGTAGTTTTTACCAGGATTTTCCGATGCATGAAAAAGTCACTGGTTGGTCGTTGACAATAAAGTACAAAATCCGACTGTGATCTCGGGTATGACGCAGGTGCCGTAAAGCTTGTCACGTCTCCGCTTGTTTTGCCGCCTCGCGTTATATCCCCCAACTTTTTGCAAATCCCAGCCTTGTCAAGTCACTATCGCTGTTGATGGAGTGAGCCATATTTGGAGACATATCTTATGAATGTGCAATACAATTGCAAATCTGAACCAAAATTTACTTCCCATGCCTTAAATTTAATCTTTTAAAAAATTTGTATTTTCTTAATGTATCGCGATTGAACTAATTACTGCTAATATTCATTAATTTCATATGAGACATGTCAGCCTGACAAGAGAGGCTATTTACTGAGAAATCATGTGATTTCTGCCCCGGAAATCCCAAGGCAATCCTTTGGAGAATCCTGCACAGAGCAGTCACTCGGGAATATCGACGGTCAACGGAAGTCTTAGACATTTTCGTTCGTACATGAAGCAGCATTGAGTGCAGTTCCACCGACCAAGCTTCGGCGGCGTGGCGTCGCTTATACATGAGTGGCGCGGCCTATCTTGCGCCTTGGAGGTGGAGGGGATACACAGGAGTAAGCGAGGAGTCCGAGAGGGGTATCCGCCTTCTCTTTCCAACCTATGTATCGCCTCCACCTCTAAGCCACTGGATACGCCACGCCACTCACGTATAAGCGACGCCACGTTGCCGAAGCTTGGTCGGTGGAACTGTACTCATTCACACGATTCGGGTTGATTCCGTTAACACTCATTTTAATCAGACACGCGCAAAAGCTTTACATTTTCTATCAAAGAAGTTTAAAAGTTGTTTTCTTTTTTCTTGTTCTCCAAAATATATTTTTATAAATTAATATTCTTATAGTTTTTAAATTTATCGAATTAAATTTAGCACGAATTATTTATGAGTGGTGATTATAGTGATAGACAATACGTTCCAGGGATAGCTTCACGTTGTTGTTGAATTCAAGCGGACTTCGAAGCGAACTTTTCGGAGAAATCAATTTCCAATCTCGGGATTTTTTTCATTTTTTGTTATTGAAAATAATACCCAGCAGGCGAGGCCAATTACAGGGCAAATAGCTTAATTAAACTAATAAAATGCCTTAATATGTACCTTAAATTTCTAATACTATACGCTGATCAATAATCGCTATTCGCACTTCAATGCTCTGCGAGAGATTATAACTTTTTTTGCTTCTGTTTTGAAGACTGAGCGTGAGAGAGAAAATATATCTAAGTTACAATTATTCGCTGTATACAGAGCAAAATCATTCATAATGGTGCATATTTGAAAAATTGGTGAATTTCTAATCAAGTTATTGTTTGCTATTGGTATATAAAATACTTCTCTCTGTCTAGAATGAAATGCCTGCGTTCGGAATAAGTGTTAAATTTTTTCTAAGAGCTATTGAGAATCTGCAAAGTTTCTCACAATCTTAAACAAAAATACTAGTAACATGTAATTGAAACGTTCTTCTAGCTTGCATAGTCCCGTAATTATTGACGATATCCTATAATTATATCAGTCTTACAATTTACAAATTCGTGTTTATTTTATTCCAAGGGCTTTTTTGTAGACAAGTATAGGGATTTTGTTATTGCTAGGTTTTTATGTTTATTTTTTTTTAAAGCCTTACCTTAACTTGAGATTCCGACATGCCTAAGGCATATGCGAGTTTAGCACGTTCAGGACCGGCAAGGTACTTTGTTTGTTCAAAGGTTTTCTCGAGAGCGAAGATCTGTTGTCCACTGAACGTTGGCCTCGTGTGTTTTTTCTTGCCACCCTCGTGGTCCCCTGCACCGCCGCCTCCTGCTCCGGCCATTGCTTGTTGACAACCTAATTGCTGTGACACTGAAAAGTCAATATTTATTTACATAAGTATAGGATAGATATTTTTCTCGAAAATCTAGATTTGGGTTAATTATATCATGAATATTAATTAGGGGGTGTACAAAAAACAAAACAAAAGCTACTCGCGCGGGTCGGATGGGCTTTTGGGAATTCAGGTCGGACTTTCATCTGGTCGGATTTGTGGGTTAGCTCACGAAACCACAACTAGCCCAAAAAACCGCAATCAACCTTGAAATTAAAAAAAAAAACAGCTGCATTTTTCGAATAATCCTAACCTTCTAACATGACTAAAAAGACTCTTAAACTAAAAGATGAAAACTAAATGAAAACAAAAAGACTAAAATGCTTCTAAAAAGGTTTTTTTACCTTACATTTACAAAGTGTTTCAGGCTTTTAATTTAAATGCGGGTTCTGCGGGTTGAATTCGGGTTATCCAGCCTTTACACTTTACTGTTTAAAATGTATAATTAGACAATTTTTCCAATCCAATTAAACTTTCTTCTTAGATTGGTTGAAAAAGTTAAATTAATGAACGCACGGTGAGAATCAACTAAGGTAGATGTCCCAGTAATCGTGGCGGTCCCAGTAATCGTCAGTTTTGAGGTGTAAACGCCAGAAGTAAGTATTTTCCGCATGAAAATACATTCCTAAAATACTTTTAAGTAAGTTTCAACAGTGCTACGGGGTATCGAACCTACATCTATACCTAAAACCTACGAGTTGAAACTCGATGAAAAAGCCATCCTCATAAGCTACAGCTCCAAAAAGTTAACAGACCAAATTTTAAACTCTCTTTTTCTAATTAAATATTTCTTATTATACGACGTTATGTAAATGTAAAATATACGAACTGTTAACAGGAATATCAATAAAATAATTTTGAAATAAATAATTTATATCGATTACAATTTTTCTTCGTGTAATATTTCGTTTTGTCGCGTTTTAGACTACACGGAGAAACCTTTTGCTGTACTATTTGCTAAAAATCAGACTAGATTTTACTATTTCTAGTTTGCAATGGAGGGACAGAGCGGAACTTTTGTAATGTTTACTACTTCGACTAGTAACTGGTAACTACATGCCGAACTACAAAATTAATTGGAATCAAATCTAAAAATGTTACATTTATTTCAAAAAAGGTTTGAAGTATTTGCAAACAACTGTAGTAACGTCGAGAGAGAACGGCACACTGATTTAGTAAATGACTTAGTAAAAATTGGTACAGTCGGATTAGCAGACGAAAAAAATAAACCCAACACGCGCCCCGTCGCGTTGAAGGTCACGCCACACTTACTATATTACACAAGCATACGACGTACATGCTGACTATAGGACTATAGGATATCGAACTATTTGACATGATTATATATATTTAAATTGCAATTGTACAGTACATATGATTATATAAATCTAGTTTATACATTTATTATATAAATACAGGAATATTATATTACAAGCTGCAACAGACAAATGTGATTAACATAAGGCTTGTGGGAATCGAACACGGGTCTCCGACGCGGCAGCACGACGATATTCCATCCTGCTAAACCAGATTATGGGATTCAGAAATTTCTCGCCTTTATGAAGTAAATGCTAGCACTTCAATTAATTTTCATTAAATCATTCATTGATTGTTCACAGAGATGGCATTTTTCAAATTGTAAGCACCATATCTTAAAACGTAATCAAATATCCTAATAACGAGATTTTAAAATAATTTGTTGCACTTAATATGTGGTTTGTTTCTCAATTGTAATTTTTCGAATTATCATAATTTATTGTAATAAGGATCTGAACTGAAGATTTCCAAACTGTAATTAGCAAGTTGAAAATGAAATAAAATTTATATTTTAAAATAAAAATATTCAAAATGAACAATGTTTAAGTTAGAATCAAGAACATAGCGGCCGTTTGGTTTTCGGCTCACATCGTTTACACTCGGCTGCGCTCGGTCCAACGCTAGGCTCGCTTACTAAGTAACTTACTAATCTTCCAGAGCATGGTACAATTCATATTCCTACAGACAATAGTAGTTCCTCTTACAAATTTAGTCTTTTATGTTATTTTAGATACTTATTACTTCTATTCTTTTAATACAATTTAATAATGTCTCTACTAATTTATCCTATCTAGGATTTTGCTACAGAAAATACTAAGACTTGGTATTATCAACACGAAACTTTCATATGAAAATAGTGCAGCTTACTACCACTGTATTAAAATATACAAATTATCGCCTTTGTCCCTCAATTGTAACCTAATTTAGTAACTTTTCCAGTACAAAGTTTCTCAGTGTACTTTACAACTTTCTACAATGATAGGAAATGTAATTTTTTATGAACATTTAGAATTTTCAACGACGGAACTTAGAAATTTGATCGTGAGCTTTGACAATTTTTCAATAACAAATTTTTTTAAACATTCGTGTAAGGTTTGGTTTTTAGGTGTTTTAGACCATTTTACAACGTTTAAGATTTACATAAAGTGTAATTTTTTCTGAACATTTACAATTTTACATAAAGATGGAACTTAGAATAGTTGTATTTATGGTTCTTATACATTTTCGAACACATAAACCATCTTTTCAAACGTATTTAATTTTTTTTTAAATATTTATACTCTCGGCATAGTACTGCGCCGATCGTGGAGCCAGCCGTTAGCCAGTACTGGGCGAATCTGAATAAATGCTTTGGCCTGTACTTGGCACCTAATTCCGGCCTTTGCTGTGCCAGACTCTGGCTTTTCCTATTAAAACATGTTTAGCCAAAGTAAAGACGAAGTTTGGAACAGCAGTGCGCCGAGTCTGGCCCGAACTTTGGCTTTTCCTCTTAAAACATGGTTTGCCGTAGTAAAAGTCACATTTGGCCCAGTGAATGCGCTTTTGCTGGGCCAGACTCTGGCTTTTCCTATTAAACCATGTTTAGCCAAAGTAAAGGCGAAGTTTGAAACAGCAGTGCGCCGAGTCTGGTCCGAACTTTGGCTTTTCCTCTTAAAACATGATTTGCCGTAGTAAAAGTCCCACTTGGCCCAGTGAATGCGCCTTTGCTGGGCCAGACTCTGGCTTTTCCTATTAAAACATGTTTAGCCAAAGTAAAGACGAAGTTGGGAACAGTAGTGCGCCGAGTCCGGGCCAAACTCCGGCTCTTCCTCTTAAAAAATGGTTTGCCGTAGTAAAAGTCACACT
>CAKNYM010051758.1:52331-98198 GCA_932195095.1 Andricus curvator | reverse complement strand
TACTGCGCAGCCCTGTACAGTACACAACTCTACTGCGCATCCCTGTACATTACATGACTCAACTGCATATCCCTGCACATTGCAGAAGTCTAGTTCGCAGCACTGCACATCCCGTGACTCCACTGCGTAGCCTGCACATTACATGACTCCACTGTGCATCCCTACACATCGAATGACTCTACTGCGCATCCATGTGTAAGGAAAGACTCTAATGTGCAGACATAATCATTACATGACTCTACTGCGCATCCCTAAACATTACTAGGTTCTGCTGCGCAATATTGTACATTACATGATTATATTGTGCATTACATGTCTCTGCTGCACATCACCACACATCACATGGCTCTACTGCACAGCCCCGCACGTGACATATCTACTACACATCGATACACAGTGCATGGTTATACTGTGCATATATGTGAATTTCAGAGCTATACTGCGCAGACCTACAAATTACGCGAATCTACTGCGCAGTCATGTACATCACATGAATCTACTGTGCATCCATGTACCATGCATTACTCTACCGTGCAACCTTGTACAGTAATGGATGTACTGTGCACCCCTGCACAGTACATGACTGGAATGGGCATCCCTGTGCAATACATGACTGTATTGCACATTCCTGCACAGTACATAGCTCTGGTATGCATTCATGCACAGTGCAGGGCTCTGATGTGCAGCCCTGTACAGTACAAGGCTCTGCTGCGCAGCCCTGCACATTACAATACTCTACGGTGCAGGTACAAGCAGTATAGGGGCCTAATGCACAGCCCTAAACAATATGGGGATCTACTGCACAGCGCAGCGCAATGCCTGATCATACTGCACAGTCCTGTACATTGCAGGTGTCTACTTCGCAGCCCTGCACGTAGCACGTCTTTACTGCGCAGCTATGCACATCACATGCATCTACTGCTCAGAGCTGCAAAGTACATGACTATACTAGGCATACCTGCACATTGAAGGGCACCACTGTGTATGTATGTACCATACATGACTCTACTGCGCAACCCTATACAGTACACGACTCTACTGCACATCCCTTACAGTACGGGGCTCTGATGTGCAGCCATGCACAGCGCAAGACTCTGCTGCACAGCACTGTACATTACAAGACTCTACTGTGCAGATCTAAGCAGTATATGGGTCTAATGCAAAATCCTAAACATTATATGGCTTTACTGCGCACCTCTGCACAATACCTGACTATACTGCACTCCCCTGCACATTGAAGGTGTCTACTCCGCAGCACTGCATATCACATGACTCCACTGCGCAGCCTGTACAATACATGACTCTGCTGTGCATCCCTGCACATTACATGACTCTACTGCACATCCACGTACATGACAAGACTCAAATGTGCAGAGCTAACCATTATATGGTTCTACTGCGCAGTCCCAAACATTTCAGGTCTCTACTGCGCAGCGCTGTGCATTACATGACGATACAACACATTGCTACACATTACATGATATACTGTGCAGAACTGTATATCACACGCCTCTACTGCGCAACACTGCACAGTGCATACATGTGATGCACATCACTGCCCAGTACATCTTTTACTTCACATCACATATCTCTACTGCACACCCCTTGGCAGCGCATGCATCTACTGCGCAATAATGTGTATCACATGTACATACTGCACAACGCTGTGCAGCACATGTATCTACTGCGCAGCGCTTCTCAGTCCATGTTTCTACTGAGCAACACTTGTCATCATATATATATGGGTAAATGATTATAAATATGAGAATATATATATATATAGATATATATACTGCGCAGCATATGTCTCTACTGCGCGACACTGCTCAGTACATGTCTCTACTGTGCAGCGCTGCTCAGTACATGTATCTACTGCGTAGCGCTGCACAGTGAATTACTCTACTGCGCTGCCCTGTCCATTACATGGCTCTACTTCGCAGCTTAAAGTACACTTACCGCCCCTCCTCTCATCATCATCATCATTTTCCCTTCTCTCTTTCTCCCTACTCTCTCCTCTCTTTGATCATAAAATTCGTATACTTATTATATACTCTAGGGATTCGTAATATAATTTTTATATGCTGATATTGGAAAGTATTTTCAAGAAAATACATGAAATACCTCAACTACAAAATACAATTCTTACATGTATTTCAAATAATATTTCAAAATACTCACATGTATTTTGTTCCTGTATTTGAACTACATCAGCTAATTGTATTTTCCCCGTGATGTATTTCAAATGCATTTTGTCTGAATGTAGTTTGTATTTCAGATACCTCAAATACAATTTTTGTGAAATACTGCGCAGCTCTGATCGGCTAGGACCGCAGGTAGGCCAACCCAAACGGATTAAAAATAAAAAAATCAATTTTTTCAATGTTGCATATACAGATTCAAAACTTAGAAATTCAGAATCTACGGGTTTCGACGATTTCAGATACCTAAAAATTTTTCTAAAAAATTTGTAATTAGATAAAATATAATGTATCTTGTAAAGAGAAAGAGATACGTCAAAACGAAGAAAATTTTCAGATTCAGCTTGCAGAGTCATTTAATATATAAATATTAATAATTAAATATAAGTGAAAAGAGAATATGCATAAATAAATATAAATAACCTGGGAAATATAAAAGGGATTAGGTTTTATGGTATTCTATTCTTGGACCCCTAATAAAAGGATTATCCTTCGAACCCAAGCTCTGCCGATTTCTGAACATTTCTAACGAATTCTGACTTTTCCTGACGATTTCTGTCGAGAAACGTAACAAAATTGATCAGAAATGGTCAGAAGTCCTGACTTTTTTTCTGACGATTCCTGACTTTTTTTCTAGTACGGTACAGTCGAAAAGGAGAAAAGATCAAGGGACGCAGCCGAAAGTATAAATAGGAGAAAAAAGAAATATCCCGAATTCCAGTCGAAATGAAAACTTTGGTTTAGGGTCAAGATTTTCAATTACATAAAGATAAAAATGAAACACCAGCGCCATCTGCAGTCTCTGCGATAGAGAATGAATCTGAAATTAACAAGATATCCAGGTTCGAATCTTCAAATAAGTTTGAAATGCTAAAAAATCAAACTGAAGAAATTGCAAATGTTTCGCAAACTGGAGAAAATAGGAAAACATTAAATCCTAATCAGCCGAGAAGGGATAGAAGAAACACTGGCACCACAACCCTAAAATCAAAGCATCGAGATAAAAAAAATGGAAAGAAAGAAGAAGAAAGGGAAGGCCATCGAAGGACCCTGAATGAAGAGTCGAAGAGGAGGAAAAATTTAAAATCTAAGTTGCCGCCGATCTACGTGTATAACGATTCTGCAAAAAATTTACTGAGTAAGTTTGAAAATGCGAATAACTGTAATGATTTGAGTCTGAAAAGTTTAGATAAGCGTCGTATAGCGATGTTAGCAACATAACTTAAATTATTTGACGAGGTCTGGGCATTTTTAAAGGCAGACCAATAGGCAAGAAGCCCAATAAGTTTACTACCAAACATTAGTAAACTTTTTGAAGTTATAATTAACAAATCTATTGCAAGAGAATGTGAGCAAAAAGATCTTATGCCGGAGCAACAGTTCGGTTTTAGCCATAAATACTCGTGTATTCATGCGATCAGTAAATTTACAGGTGATATATGTTGGGCACTAAATGATAACAAGTTTGTCGGAGCGTATCTCATTGATTTTGAAAAAGCATTTGATACAGTTTGGCTGGATGGTCTATTTTTCAAATTATTAAAGAAAGGATTCTCAAAACATTTGATAAGATTTCTGTGGATGATGCTACATGGAAAAAAGTTTGTTGTATCAGATATCATGGACAACACTCTAATTATTATTATTATTATACCATTAAGCCATTTCCCTTTCGGGGTAGGCGTGACTTGCTCGGTTGGAAAATAGTATTGGGTATATGGGTGTATTGGTATGGAGTATATAGGTGTAAAGTAGATAGGTATATAGGTGTTAGGTATATATGTTTTAGATTGATCTGGAATTCTCGTGTCATTTATTCAAATGACACATTTATTCCGCAACACTGCTCCGACCCAGGTTGCTGATCAATCTCTCTAGCGATCACCCCAAGTGAAGAGCCTCACAAAATTGTTATGTATGCTTCCCCACTTGGGCCCATTAGAATCCAAGGTCTTTGTTTCAGGCTTCATTCATTCTATTGTCACTCTGTTTACAAACTATTTGTCGCCGCACTTTTCTGTCCTGGCATACTACTCTAGCTTCCTTCACGCCCATGCATTTTTTCATGCAAGCTCTTGTGTTTCTACGGCTTCTTACGTCTCTTCGGATTAATGTCTCATTTACCGATTCTAACCATTCTTTCGGCGGTCTAGCTCTAGGCATTCTGCCATTTACTTTACCTTTGTACACTTGTTTGGTCAATCGCTCATCTTTCATTCTTTCAAGATGACCGAGCCACCTTAACTGATTTCTTTCCCATGTGTCAACTATTGTCTCTTTTGCACCACATTCTTTGAGGATTGTCTCGTTTCGGACTTTATCCATCAGTGTTTTCCCGCATATTATGCGCAGAGGTCTCATGCCGATCGCGTTAATTTTACTCCTGTCCTTTTCTTGACAGGTCCATGTTTCGCTACCGTATAGTACAGTCGGTACGAATATAGAATTATCATAAATTAAAAAAAATGTTAATAATTTGAAGAAAATTTTAAAAAGGGATTCGGCTTGGTAGCGGCCAACTGCTGTAAACCACTCTGCCTGTCCGGTACGTGACGAATACAATTGAGTACGGCCGCGGAAACAGCCTGGCGCCATCATTTGCCTAAACGCGGCGATTTTTTAGGGATGAATTCCACTTGTTTACATGCGATTGAAAATAAATAAATTTTTACTGAAAATAAGAGTTTAACTATCGGATAACGAGAGTGTCTGTAGGAAAACTGACAAAATCTCGATTTAGGGGAAAAAACTTTTGCTCTAGTTTATTAAACGGTTTGATCGGAGTTGATTTTTGAATTTCTCTGTCTATGACAGACCTCCTATCGGATTACAAATATCACATAAAATATGTCAGTACTCTTGTTTTTCGAAAAAGGTATCAAGACAAACTATTGTGTTAATTGGATAAGTAATATTATATATATATTCGCATATTTATACTATCTATTATTTTTGTAAAAGTAAAGCTAGTTGTCAGATTTTGAGGTTAGAAAGTTTAATTATCCCAGAATATTTATGGAATATATTTTATTTTAATTTAAATGAAGTTGAGTTTTTTATTAGTTGTCTTGAGTTACAAGTGAAGCTTTTTTTTAACAATTCGCTATGTCATGTGAAAAAACTTTTTGCTTATGTTTGTTGATTATGGCAGAAGCGACAGAAGACAGAACGCAGTCAAAAAGCTAGGGAAGGCAATTTGCATTGTTGTGTGGTGTTAGGAAATTTATAATTATAATTATAGATTTCCCTAATACTTCTCTTTATGGTACAATATATTTTTTATTTAATAAACACCTGTAATTTAACGTCGTATGGGGGAGAACTAACAGACGTTTGTCTGATAACGCACTGAATTTTGCTTATTCCATTCACTTTCAACTCCTCCACTCTCACCATATGAATTACTGCTAAACTTTTTCCCTTATTGAGTGTTTCAGGGTGAAAATCGATAGAATGACTTATAGCTTGAAATAATGTTTTAATTAAAATATTGATCATCAATCGTCTTGTTGACATTCGGCCGGTAATTTTTAAGGTTATGTATCAACGAAACTAGAACGGGTTTAACTGGAATGAAAAGACAATTTTTTCACGAAATCTTTTTGCGAGAAAGTTCCCTCTATTATTTTGCTTCGTTTTGAAAAACGTTATATACGTTTTAAAGCAATCATTTATGCATTTATTATATTTAAAAACAATGCATACGTGCTATCTTATGTAAATTTCAAATTTCTATCCCTAAAAAATTTTCGGCTTTGGCCGCCGCGGGCGCTGTTTGTCATATCCGGTAAATATCAAGGTCATGTCCATACTCAATAGAACCATTATAGGACCGTCGCATCACCCTCAGTGCGGTTTAGGTGCCAAAATCAGCAGAAACAGTCACTGAAAAAGCACTGGCGGCCCAGTGCCGTTCGCCAGTGCTTTTCCAGTGCTGTTTCATCGGCAGGGTAAAATTTAAAGCGTTTTCGGGTTTCAATCGTGTGCGAAACTATGAATCTTTCCGACGTTTCGTGAATATTGCAGTTCACTTCTTCAGGGCTGACCTGAAACTGAAGTTTCAGGTTATGTTGTTCTTATACAGGGTGTCCAAAAAGTACCGGGACGGCTGAATATTTCCTCAGGTAAAATATTTTTCAGGGCAGTCAAGGTCATTCTTGAAGGAACTTTCAACAAGGAATTCAATGGTGACCTTTATTTTGATCTTGACCATGACCTTCACGGTCATTTCAAGGTCAAATTTATGTTTTTAAATGGGAACCTCTATTTTTGACCCCGGGAACTGAGAGAGCGGAAAATTTTACGTCCAGATATGACCTTGAGTAATCCGGAATTTGTCCTGTGAAGGTCATGGCAAGGTCAAACAACGAACAGCAGGATGACTCGACCAGCATGCATTTATCAAGAAAATGTTCAACGCAAGAGTTGTAGCATTTTATACTCCCGATCGATTGGTGACTTTGACCTTGTCTATGACCAGAACCTTCGCCAGGACATTTTCTTCAAAAATGCATGCCAGTCGAGTCATCCTGCTGCACGTTGTTTGACCTTACCCTGACCTTTCCAGGTCAAATTTTCGATTTGTCAAGGTCACATCTGTACGTAAAATTTTCCGCTCTCTCAGTTCCCGGGTTCAAAAATAGAGGTTCTCATTTAAAACAATCAAATTGACCTTGAAATGACCGTGAAGGTCATGGGCAAGATAAAAATAAAGGTCACTATTGAATTCCTTGTTGAAAGTTCCTTCAAGAATGACCTTGACCGCCCTGAAAAATATCTTACCTAAGGAAATATTCAGCCGTCCCGGGACTTTTTGGACACCCGGTATGTGTATTCACTATTGGCCAGAGCGCCCCATGGTGGGGACTGGTCGAACTTGATTGGCCAATCAAGTCTTTATTTTAAATTCGGGAGGAAGGAAAGCCAAATCGGATTGATATTATATCCATTGTCCCTATTGATGTTATTAGAGTGCTTTCAGATTTCGATTGCTTTTCTATGTTTTCTTGGAAAAATATTATATGTTTTTGCGATGACGGTTGATTTGTCAAATAAAATGCTATGTCCTGTTTCGATATGATGCTCAGCTAGTGCTGATTGCGTAAAATGTTTGAGCCTGACTTTACTCTCATGTTCCTTTATCTTTATACGTTGGCTTACCGCCCTTCCGGTTTCTCCTATATAGACTTTGCCACAAGAACAAAGGATTTTACATACTCCTGGATCACTGAAAGGTGCCTTTTTATCTTGAGGGTTGTTTAGAAGTTGTCCTATTTTCACAGGTGGTTTTACTATGGTTTGGATGTTGTGTTTGTTAAAAATTCTTCCTATTTGTTCTGAGATACCTTGATTGTAGGGTAGGATGGTGGTCGTTTTTCTCTCTCTTTCTTTTGTAGGTTGTGTTGAATTGTTTTTTTGAGTGTATTTTATTATTGCTTTATTAATTTGTTTGTTTGTGTAATCGTTTTGTATTAGGATTTGTTTAACATTTTGTAGTTCCTTTTGTAAGTTATCTTTATCTGTTATGGAGACAGCTCTGTATACGAGGGACTTGATGACCGATTGCATTTGAGATGGGTGGTGGTGGGATGTGGCATGTAGGTATCTGTTTGTATGGGTGGGTTTTCTGTAAACTTCATGTCCAAATGTGTTATCAGATCTTTTGTAAACTAGTACGTCCAAGAAAGGTAATTTTCCGTTTTGTTCAATTTCCATGGTGAAGTGGATATTAGGGTGTATTTCATTGATGAAATCAAAAACAAAATTGAATGTTGACATGTTTTGGGGTTTTAAAAAAAAATTAATTGCAATTGGTGATTTCGAAAAATGTGTGTTTAATGGCAAAATATGAAAATATGTAGTATATTTGGTTTCTCATTCATACATTTGTAGTTTCAAACTTTAACATGAGACTGGAATTCAAAAAATCCAGTTTTAAAGAGATTTTAGGAATAATTATTTTTATTGGTGAACTTTGAGGGTGCTTTTCATTCCTTAAATGGATTAATTCGAACACGGTTGGTTAAATGCATAACATTTTTTTCATTACATTCATTAGTGAATTCATTAAATTTTAATGTAAAAGACATGTCTCGAGAAGCGTCTTTCTCTAAGGAATAATTTAACGTTTGTCTGATTAAAAAATTCTTATTCGTTTTCGAAAATTAAAGAGAAACTGTTTTCGGGGGTTAAGTTTAAGGACAGTTCTCACCTTTCAAATGGCCGAATTAGAACATAGCCGTTAAAATGCAGATATCTTTTTCAGTATGATATAAAATTATGAAACTTTGTTCAATAAATAAATATTTGTTACATTAAAACAAAAATTGAAATTTTAGAGGTGAGACCAGAAAAAATGGGGTGGTTTTGAATAGTATGAACTTTTTTATTGTACCATAGTAAAAAAACTGACATATTACATTGGGGAAATATCAGTCTACAAGTGAATGTGTAAAAAGCTGTTTTTATTCACAATCTAATAATGATCAAGTTTACTGGTGTAGTCAACCCTCCTTAAAATGAGGGTGCTTATGTTATTTAATTTTTAATGCAGAATATATATCACAATAAGCGTTCCAAAATGTTCGAAGCTGTGATTAATTTTCCATATCACTAAAAGCCATCAATTAACTGTAGAGGTAAATAACCCATTGCAATTAATTTTTTTCAAAAACCCCGAAAGATATCAACTCTAATTTTAAATTTTCCTAATAACATACAATACACAATGAAATTCAGCTGATTTGAAAATTTCTGTATAAAAAAATATACAAAAGTCACATTCAATCTTGTAAAAAATAAGGGTTGCAACCTCTCGGCATACACAATATGCCCTAATGAGCGTCCTTTTGTGAAAAATAATCTAGCATTTGTTTGGTTAAAAAATTCCGATTCGTTTTTGAGATATTAAAGAAAACCTTGTTTTGGGGGGTAAACTTTAGGAGTGGTTTACACCCCTTATATCGACGAATTAGAAAGTAGCAAAACATAAGTGTCTATTATTGTTTTATGTACTACAGCATATTACAGAATGAAGAAAATCGGTGAGGTACACCTCGGGTACTTTCCTTGTCAGTCCGCAATAAGTTGCGTAGGGAGCGTTCATTCAATTTTTTTTTTTAACAATCTGAGAAAACAGCTTATTCGAATTAAAAAATTTATTTCACTATACATTTTAAACTGTAAAGGCTAAATTACGACTTGCAGATTCGTCTGTCTGCTGTATAGTTAAAAGTAGATGCAGTCCACGCATATGGCTTTCGGCAGCGGGCGCAGCATAAGTTCTTATTTTTAAGGGATCTGTATCACAGCTGCATTGGACAATGCCCAGAAGGACATTTTTTCATTACTACTTTTCCAGTACTGAAACCAATTAAGATTGATATTATTCGGAAGCTTTTTACTCAGAAAATATTAATTTTTTTGACATTTTTTTGAGATGAAACCGCTGAATCGAGAAGCTTCTTACAAGCTACATTTTAGCTTGGAATCTCTATCTAAGGCCTAAATAATAATTTTTTACATTTAAA
This sequence comes from Andricus curvator, assembly GCA_932195095.1. Taxonomy (NCBI): domain Eukaryota; kingdom Metazoa; phylum Arthropoda; class Insecta; order Hymenoptera; family Cynipidae; genus Andricus; species Andricus curvator. Next base: position 88,471 of record CAKNYM010051758.1, on the reverse strand, counting down.
CCTCTTCCGATTAAAGTAATAAATGAATTTAAAATAACAAAACTGCCACTGTCAAGAAAATCTTTAAGAATACTTATGAATTTTGTAAAATTTCTTATGCCAATCTTTTCACTTGTGGAGGACTTCAAAGTCGAGGTATTGGAAGTTGAGGGTAATTCATCCTGTTTTTTCACATATTTTTTATTACAGTGAAGATCTGAGGATACCATAATTCTTGCAAAAATAAAACTGACATCATTTTACATCTATAATATTGTAGAATGTTTTTTTCATTGACTTAAAATTCTTCGATTTTTTCTCGCCGCGCACTAAAGCTTCAAAGTCAGGCCTTTTTGTTCGGACTGTAGAAAAACTGTGTATGTCTACTATCTGTCCAAAAACATTAGATAACTCAATTTTTGTACAGATTATAGTGAAAAATCTTAGCAGAAAAGAATCTAAAAATATGGGACAAAGTGTTGCAAATGGAAGTTTTCCCTATACTGATACAAAGTTTCGCAATTTTTAGTAGATTAGCAATTATTTCCTGACAAGTGAAATGTTAAATAGTACTCAGCTTTGAATGGCTGTTACTCCCTTGAACTACATTTGAAAAAATCTGCAAAAAATATATGAATTTCTTTAATACTTTCTGTACACATTGGTAGAATTTAGAGTCAAATAATCATTTGTTATTAAGTTAATAACAAAAAAGTAGTGAGGTATCATATCTGAAACTGAAGAACGTACCCGAATAAAAATATTTGGTCTTGATTTTGTCTTGAATCTCTTGAATATGTCTTGAATATGTCTTCACGACCATGATGCCTGCTCTAGTCTCACCAGGTAAACATTGGAGACATACAGACTTCTCATTTATGGTTGCAGCTGTGCCAAGACAAGACCAGGTACACTTGTCTTAAGACATGGAAGGATAATCTATATCTTGGTTTTATTACCTGAAATTACCGATTTTCTTCTGCTGGAAATTACATAATCTACTACTATTCGTTAGGGGCAGAATGATTTTTTCTTTACACATACATGCAAAACCCTCGATTGGCCACCGTTTACAGAAGTCGAAAATAGTCGATTCAGCATCGTGCGCGAAGACGATAAGCAAAATCCCTAACATCGTGAGCACAATGCTCTCCATCGTTACCAATAGTATATTGTATAAGAAGGGGGAAATATTTTTCTTTCTACGGCGAGGGAAATGTTTTCAGGACGAGTCATAGTCACACGCGATTATTTTTTTAACATCTATTATTTAGGCACTTTTCACACCTTTTGGGTTGGTTCCGCAATCTCGTCCCAGCTGCAAATTTCTGTACAGGAACCTCGGAGGATCTTGCACATGTTCCTGTACACGAAACTGCACACGAACCTGTACAGGTAATCTTGACGGTTCCTGTGCAGGAATTTGGCGAAGGAAACTGTACATGATCCTGCAAAGGAACCTGTATACAAGCTAACCTTTGAATGGTCCTGTACAGGTTCCTTCACAGTGTCAATTGAGGTGTAGGTTCATGTACAGGAACATGTTCAGGATCCTATACATGAACCTGCGTAGGAACTAATCCGCGAGGGTTCGCTGGTGGCTTGGCTCTCTTGATAGTGAGTTCGTTCTTCAAGGGGAAAAAAAGAAGGCAATTTTATACCTGTAAGCTACATCAGTTTTCGCAATGGCTTTCTGTAAAGGACCCTATATGTGTTTCTATACAGGATCCTTCCAAAGGTTCCTTCGACGGCTTTCTGTAAAGGATCCTATACACGTTTCTGTACAGGCTCCTGTACAGGATCATTCAAAGGTTCCTTTGTCGCTGCAGGTTCCTTGGCAGGATCATGTACAGTTTCCTTCGCCAAATTCCTGCACAGGAACCGTCAAGATTACCTGTACAGGTTCGTGTGCAGGTTCGTGTACAGGAACATGTACAGGATCCTTCCAGGTTCCTGTACAAGAATTTTCAGCTGGAGTTTTTCGAAGCTGCAGAGCAAAGAGGGAAACAGCTTATTTGCCAGCGGGGGCGTCATTTAACATTTATCGACGCTTAACCTATTGTGACAATTATGGTGGCACTGAAACACTAAATCACATGAAATACAAGGTTGGCTGAACAGCTCCAACAACAACTGTGGTGATGGCGCCACTGTATCGCTATACTATCCTCCTTACAGACAACGACCTTTAAAGAAACATAGTCTATCCTCGCCATGATATTCGCACACTAACGTGAACAAAACCCGTATTCTTTCAATGACGTCATCTTTCCACTCCCTCGGGAGAAGAAATAACTACTTTCTACTTACACCGCTGGTAGAACGAGATTGTGGGCCTGCTCCACAGGTATGAAAATGGGCCAAAATCATGGGGGTGTTATGAAAAATATTTTTCTCACTATCTGGACATCGTTCTAGGTGAAGTTGGGTTAGTCATTTGTCATTTTAGTATATTCAATGTCTGTAAACGGTAGAGAGTCTCAGGTTTTGCATTGTAATGTGTAAAGAAAAATATTATTCAATACACAAGGCCTCACGGGCGGGTGCTCTCTGCTCGTGTGAAGCCACAACACTCACCCTTCAAGTTCGTGCTGGGCCTTCACACTCATAGTGAGCAGAACGCCCATTTGGCCTCTTGTATTTAAATATAGTATTACTTTTCAAAAAAATCAATGGAGAGCTCTAGAATTAACGCGTATAACCAAATTCTATACGGAAGTTCTGAAATACCGATCACATTTTCATAAATATGGTTTGACCGCTTGAAAATTATATCTTTAAGAAATCTCGTATATTCAATATTATACTACACCTGAGTAAAAATATTTCGACTTGAGATGGACTTGGTTCGACTTGAATTTTACTTTAAGACGTCTATGTCTCGCTGGCGGACAGGGGGGGGGGGGGCGAGACTTAGAAGTCGTAGATGCGTCTTACGTTTATGGTTCATATCCTCGATGGGAAGTAATTTCCAAGGCCATTTCCAGGAAACAGGTATATAGGCTGGGATCAAACAGTTGACATCTGCTAATGATTTAAATTTGACAGCCGTTAAAACTTTGAATTTTGTAATAAATGATTTGTAAATAAAAAATCCGGAACCTGTTGGCCTCGACAACTTCAGACATATAAACTTTTCCATACAAAAATGATAACTATTATTTTCTTCAAGTATCTAGTGAACTGTTGGAGATAGAAAAAAATGTACAACATTTTTAGATTCGCCATGCAAAGAACATAATTATCGCAAGTAAACAAGCTTATTAATATGTACATAGAAAATAAATAGCATGAGGATAAATAATATGAATATTCTGTGAAATTTGAAAGGGATTAGTGATGAACCTCGGATGCCTACACCAAGAAATTATTTTTTGTCTCCGAATCATAAAAATATTATCTCAAGACTTATTATTTTGTCTTTGAGATATAAAAATATGTCTCAGGTTCTTTCCAAGTCAAATAACCTTGTCTCAAGACGTATATTTTTGTCTTCAAGTCAAAAATATTAGTCTTAAAACATCATTTTCTTCTTCAAAAAATACATACAACTTTCCGATTATCCAAGGAGCGGCTCTCACAATAGGAAAGAATATATAATAATAATAATATATATATATACATACATATATATATTATATTATATAATAATAATATATAACAGAAAGTCGTGGTTGTTGCTACAACTACGACTTTTTGTCACAGTTACTCCTATTGTGAAAGCCGTTCTTTCCATAATAGGAAAGCCCTCTGTATTTTTCGAAGAACACTGAGAGAAATTTCCTCTTGTGCCGAAAAGATGCTTTTTGATAAGAATGAGAGTTGCTCTTAAATTTAGGGTTGAGAGGATTTTGATTTGTCACGAAAAGAATATTTTTGCATAAAATATTATCCTTTTGCGACAAACTTCACGTAATCTTGCCGCCAAATAATTCCGTTTGTGTAAAAACGATTTTCACGTGGTTCGAAACAAAACAGACAAGAGAATGATGCTTTTGTTTCAAGACAACTTTTTATCTTAGTCAAAAAAAATTTTTTTTTAACATTTAAGTGCAACTTTTTTCTCATTGACACTACATACGCCATTTTCAGAAACCAGAAATATCCAATTATCTTCGAAAATGATCTCCGTACGTTCTTTCGTTTCGGATATGAAACCGCACTACTCTTTTGTTATTAATACACTTAACTACATACAGAGAAAATGTATGTATGTTAAGTAAAAATTGAGAAAAATAAAAATACATTTTGCTTCGGTGCCAAGGCTCAAACGCTGGCGGCTGGATCCTTAGGATTAAAAGTCAGCGCTCTAAACACTGTGCTACTAAACCTGATAAATATATTTTTTCTTTTTCGAGTATTTGACTTCCAACCAGTTATGGTGACACATACATACTTTTAAAGCCGTCTATTTCTGCGTAAGTACGTCCCAACGTCAAGGAGAACTTTTTTCAGCATTATCTCAAAAACAGTTTTTTTTATTTGTCGTTTTTATTAATGGGCCATCCGTGATATTTATTCTTATACAGCTTCAAACGTAAACGTATAAAGCTTTAGATCTTCTCGTGAGGCGGAAAGGTACCCCTTGGCCCTTTGTCTGGCCACAGAAATAATGTTGGTCAAACCCCTTCCCCTTTCCAACTTCTCGTAGAAGGCGGAAAGGCACCCCTTTGTCTAGCCACAAAAATAATGTTGGTCAAACCCCTACCCCTTTCTAATGTCTCGTAGGGAGTCGTAAATAAAATTAGGTAAAAAAATATATAACTGCAGTGATTGGTCACAGGAATACTTACGTTTTTGGCAGGGGCTACACGGAGAAAAATGGAAGTGAAAAATCGGGTCTTTGGTGCTGGTAGTCGAGGTATTCATTACTGAACTGGTGTTGTAAAAAAAATTCGAGATTGAAATTAGGTTCTTGATTCAAGTGCAATCGCGGTATTAACTCCCTTAGGCAACTAAAGTAGGAATCGTTCCTATACACCCAACAGTATAGAATGATCGGCCAAAAAGAATTCACAAGGACACAGAGCGGCGGCTGTTGACGAGTCTATATGTTCACTTTTCATTTTATAAACTTAAATTTATTTATATATTATACATACATATATTCAATGAGTTTTAAACATTAAATTATGAACATTCATTTGCTCAAACAGAAAAAGTCGAGTTAGATGAAAAAACTTCGTTACCGAGAATTGAACCAGGGTTTCCAAGACAGCAATCAGCTTCTCTCTGCAATCTGGTATTCTGGACGCTAAAGTAAGAGGCACTAAACGTCCTTATGGTATCATGCAAGCAAGCTTCGGTTCGGTGCTGTCCGACCGTTATTGAGTGCGGGGCATCCAGGAATGGTTACTGGACTGCTGCAAACTCAGTCGAGTTCCCAATAGAACACTATAAATTATTAGCGACTTCGGTTATACTGCACTGGTGCACTCTAGGGCACTCCGACCTGCTCCGAAGCGGGTCGAAGGGAGAAGGAAGAACGTGAGAAGAAGTAAGGAGGAGCAGGTCGGAGTGCTCTGGCGTGCACCAGTGCAGGATAACCGAATTCGCTTTTTCTTTTCAATTTTCAATTTTCCTTCCGAAAACTGAGACATGATATATAGGGCCGGTTCCACCAAACTCGGTTAAATCAGTGGTTAACTGACGGCGGGTTAAAGTTACCGCCATAGTTAAGCTTGGGTTATCCTGTTGTGCGTTCCACCACATTTTTCGTGGGCGCGGTTAGCTAACCAGATAGTCGTTTCGAAGTAACTCCTATTTTACTTTAAATCATTCGTGTGATTGGCTACCCGTCAGTCGAATGGAAAGCAAAGCAATATGTCCGTGCGCGCCAAATCCAGGTAAGGTTGGGCCACGCTCGTGTCTACACTAACCTAAAAAAAGTGAATGTTGGTGTATGTTTTGTTCGTGATATATTAATATATCACATATAAATTCAAAAACATCTTTTTCGACTTCGTCATCAGACGATCTCAGAACTTCTTCCAAAAACTCCATATTTCACAACGACAATGCCGTTTTTAGGTTAGAGGACGATTAAGTCGCCTTAACCGATCAATTTTGACCGGTTAGATTTAACTGTGGTTAACGCGAGTTAACCGGCCGCTAAAACGTGTTGGAACGCGTAACTAGGTTTAACGGAGGATTAACTTTTTAATCGAGGTTGGTGGAACCGGCCCATAGACTTCCATTATTGATTCTAGAAAGTACAGTAATTCATGCTTTCTATTCTTTTTTGAGAAAACGCACTTTTTAGGAGAGACTTTAGTTTTTCATTTGTGCAAAGGTTGAAGCACTCAAATTGTAGGTGGTAACGGACTAAGTGTATACAATAACTTTAAATTATTAAAAGATATAAGGTTTTATGCAGGAGAGATACACATTTTTAATGATAAGTGTGTATTTTCACAATCCTTCCCGTGTCTTCTGCAACTATTCCTAAAATTTGGTAATTAATAAACAATTTGTGTACTGAATATGGAACTCTTTAATCTCATTTTTCTCCGTGTAGGTATAAAATTTTCATCTTCATCATCAAATGTCTCGAAAATTTTCACTTGTACGAAAAAATTGGATGAAACATAAAATGTGTATTTTGACGCTGTGTAGAACTTTTGTTGAAATCTTTTTTTCATTTGTTATGGTTCTCGAGTTAAACGTGAAAAACCATGATTTTTATGGTTTTTACCATAAAAATCAAATTTGCGCCAATTTTACTATGATTTGCGTAATCAGCGCGTAGTAATACATAAGTATACGGAGTTTCGAAAAAAACTGAAGTAAGGGCTATTCGGAACTTCATCCGAAAATTGTAATACACTTTTGGGTACCATGATTATTTTTTACACTGAAATTTCATTGTTTTAACATATCATTTATTTTTCTTGCTCGTCATTTATTATTACACGCAGAAAAGTTATTTATAAAGGAACCTTAATTAAAATTGCTGTCATAGTAGTAAATTAAAAAGCGACCCAGTAATTTGTAGCGTATGAGTGTTTGATGCATTGTCCTCAAATAGGTACATATGAGATATACAAATGTGTATAAGAGAGCTATCTGTCTAGGGTGGAATGCGGTAAGCAGCTCGTTAGAACCCTCTCCGACGACTGGCCATTATTGCCTCGTTCTGTATTCCGTTACAAATTGCTTTATTAAATTAAAGTCCCACAGCCTACACTTGCGACCCCACTGGTCCCTCTGCTTTCATCCAGACCCGCCCATATACATCCACGCATACGCTTCACGTCCACGTGGTTGAATGCCTCTCCAAAAGTTGCTGTTTCTTAAATTGTTCGTGAAAGCCCCCACTAATATTCTCCTATACCCTAATTTAGGCTTGGCCAAATAGGAGACATCGACTCAAGCAGCTTAAGGCCTTTAGGGCGATATCGGCATACAATGAAATTGTCAAAATTATTCAAACTGAGGATTATTCAACACGCCAATTGAGAGTTACGTCGCTTATATAAAATCACCCACTTCAGAACGTCTCTACGGTACTGGATCCTCGAATCTACGTCACGAGAGCACGCGACAATTCTCGAATCTGTTCCAAAGGTGTAGCTATGTACTATATTTATTCATTTGGGAAAAAGGATTATTCTTACTTATTTAAAACTCTTAACTTATCACTGTAGTAACAAATCCTATGTATAGAAATAGCCCCACTCGCAGCCTCAATAAAAGTAAAAAAATATTTTTAAAGGAGATAACCTTATTACTTTACAGTGGTTAGGAGAAAATTCCACAGCGATTAATTACATCAGTTTGCAAAAATATAGAAAGATAAGGTATTTAAATGAAGTCTGTGGCGCCACCAAATGTACGATTTTGACACCTGTACACGGAAAAACTAATGGTTGTAAAATTTAGTATTATAATTTGTTTTTCAAATTAGACCGATTTATAAGAATGTATGAAGGTGGTACTGATTGATGGCCTTTGTTCTTTGTAAAATTCATATAATATACATATTTAAGAACTGAAATACAGCCAATACATTTCCCTGCGGAACCACAGCCTCATCAGGACGCAACGTGTACTTTTCATCCAAATTAAATATTAAAAATGAGTGGTATAGTTCTCATATTTAAAGAAGCCAAAAAAATTAATTATTTAGTTTTAGTTTTAAAAGAAACTGTATTGATTCTATTAATTGATGTTATAGTTTTTGCCCAGCGAAATATAGTAAATAATATGATGTTAATGTTTTCTGTCTACTAGGTCTAAAATCAATATTTTTTGAATATTGATTGTTTATTTTTTAAGTTGTGAAAAAAATCTCTCTAGCTCCGCTGGGATTCGAACACCAGGTCTTTCAGATCTCTCTCCGAAGCTTAGTCTCTCCGTAGCTTAGTTGTTTTTTTTTTTTTTGTAGAGGAGGTGAGAATGCATTTACGCACTGAGTGTGGGATTCGACCTAGAAAACGGTAATACCCACTAAACTCACCTCCTCTTCCTGCCAACGGAAGAGGATCGGTGAGTCGATGTTCTTAACGAGAAGTGTAGCGTGCTATGCGAGTAATTTTACTCTAATATAGTTTCACCCGCTTTCAAATCATTCATGATTTTATAATGAAAACTCTGGTGCGTGCCTTCACCGACTCAAAACGCGATTTTGCGTTTGTCTGTGTTGACATAAAAGCACGCCATTTATGATTTTGTTCTGAAAAGTATCGTGCGTGACTCCTGTCAACAGACGGCTTCCTTTTTGAAACTCGCGCCATGTTTTTGTAACTCGTCTCCGGTTTGGGCGCCTACGGCGCCCTCAGCTACGACTCGTTACAAAAACAGTGCGCTTGTTAAAAAAAAACCGTCAGTTCACACTAGTCACGCAATGTACTATAATTTATTAGATTGTGGCAGCGATAAGAGGAAATAAGGTAAACGTCCCAGTAATCGCCACCATGAGAGATTTCATTGCCTTCAAATATTTAGAAAATTGTTTTGGAAGGATAAGTTAAAAAATGATTGGTACTGATTGAAGCATTAAACATACTAGAATATTATAAAAATTGGTTTTACATTATATTTAATATTACTTCTTATTGATAAACAATTAAAAGTCAAAAAGCACCGATGTTCCAGTCATCGCCATTTCCAAATCTGCCATGTACTAGTAATCGCTAGTCGTTGTCCCAGTCTTCGCGAAAAAGGTTAAGTTTTCTTGAAATCAGTTTTTAGTGATTTGGACGTGTATTTCAAGTGTATTTTTGTATTTTAAGTATACTTTAATGAAATGAAAGATGTATTGTTAGTTTTATATTGATTGAGAGATTGAGACCTCCGAGATGAAATCCGCCGAAACATAACCTCAAAATCGAATCTTCTGATAGTTCCAATACGTCTGATGGACATTATAATAATCATGATAAACATGAATTTTCTTTTTTTGGGTGATTCAATCCAATTCAATTAGATTATTACAATTTCACAAATAGGAAAAAGAAATAATCCCAAAATATTTCATATATATTTCTAAAATTGCTAAATTTAGTGCAAACTTATTACAAACAAATTTTTTAATAAAAAGATTTCTTTCAAGAAATTGAGTTAAAATTATTCAGACTCAATTAAAAGAAATCAGAAAATATTCATGAACAAAACCCTACAAATTGGAACGAATCTTTTGTTTAGTGTCTCTATTTAACAATTTTAAAATTAAGATAGAACAGATTCAAAATTATTAGTTTTTATTTCAATTAAAAATATTTTCGAATAAAATTAATATTTTATTTATAAGAAATAAAGTGGTCTCAAAAATAAATCCAAGTAAATATTTATTAGAATTTTTATCACGATAAGTGATAACTACAATGATGAAATTCTTTTATAATACTGAATATTGTAATTAAAAATTATTAACATTTTCCTTTTTAAAATAAAGTTCGAAAAATAATATTGAGTTGTATAAAGTCATATAACCTAAATTTGTTCTATAAAATGGCTAAGTACAACATAATTACATGGGATACAAAAATTTACACACTGGTAATTTGTATAATTAACTTTTTTGCAACATAAATTATAAACACAATGACGAAATTTGATAAATTGCAGTGACTAAAAAAATCATGTGTATTTGGAGGTTATATGTTCTGTTTACGTTGTCAAAAAATTAAAACTATGAATAATTATATGTCTGTTACACATTTGTCTTTATATTATGCAGTATAGATTAATGTTAGCTAATGAAAAACTACTCAATAAATATTAACTTCACTGAATTATTATAATAAACTAAAAAATTGATAATGAAATCACTAAAGTCATGACAATATTTTACTTCACCTTTTTCCAGTTTTAGGCACTAATTTATATTACGATTACTTTTCACGCAGTAACACATCAGTTCTCCGATTTCATTTAACGCCTTTTTGAAATTAATTAAATCATTATTTGTAACGAAATATGGAAATAAAATTTTGACAGAATCGTCCTAGTCTTCCCGACTGGCCGCGAATACTCGAGCAACTATGCCTTTGAAATGTCTCTATAATCGCGCAAGGTTATTTCTCGAACGAGAAGGTACTAAATGAAGACTTTGCTGAATTTTATGAAACAAAAATGATCTTTCATTACAAAGAAATAATTTTCGTTCCGATCAAGTAATTTCTTGACATATTAAAAGCTTAAGCAAAGAAACGTCTTTCCTAACCTAAATGTTAAGCTATTTTCCACGTTTCGTGATTCATGGCCACCGGCAATGCAAATCAATTTTTTTTACCCACGTGCACTATTTGTACAAAAAAAGTAATTTGGTTTCCACAACAAGCACTGTTCAAACTTACTTAAAAATATTTTAGGAATGTATTTCAATGCGGAAAATACTTACTTCTGGCGTTTACACTTCAAAACTGGCGATTACTGGGACTGCCGCGATTACTGGGACGTTTACCTTACTCTTTCCATATTAATTATAAATATATTCAAAAATTGAGGCGCCACACAGTGGGACGAAAGTGGGTTGTCGGGTTCAAAAATCCGTCTACAACGCATTTCGCAACCAAATGAGACAAACCAAAGTGCAAAATACTCGAAACGGGTTCCACTTTAGCGCATCACTGCCAGAAAGTTGCAAAATTGCTTTCCTAGCATCCAAATTTTACACCAAAATTGCGAAAAAATTCTCCATCAAAAATTGTTGTACAACACAGTCAATAACTGAAAAATCGATTCATTCAATCATCAATCATGTACCTAAATAGTCTGATTCATGTAATACTTCTAACCTATATCCCCATAGTTCGATTAACATAACCTAAAAAGCTAAAAAGTGTGTATTAATGCAAAATTTCTAACCCATATATTTTTTTAAGTAAATTTAAGTGAAATCTAGAACTTTGAGTTTATCAGGCTACTGATTACGTTTTTTCGGGGAAAAAAATAATTTGCAAAATAATCGATTTAATATACAGTAGAATAAAGTAAATTACAGTCAAAGTCTTTTTCACTTTCGTTCGATAACTTTCACAAACGGGAGCTTTTCCAAAAGATATAATCATTTTTTATTCTACTGTATATTAAATCGATTATTTTGCAAATTGTGTTTTTTCTCCCGAAAAAACGTGATCAGTAGCCTGATAAACTCAGAGATCTAGATTTCACTCAAATTTATTTTTGAATTATTCACAAAAAAATGTTTCTTTATCTGATTAAAATATTTCGCCTTTTGCACTTCAACTCGCGACGAAGTTGGAACTTTTTGATATTTTTTATTAAAATTCATAAGAAGTAAGTATTGTCATCTTCTGCGACCGATGACGTTAGCAAAAGTTGAAACCGTTTATTTAAAAAAAAGTTAATAATTTTTTACCGAGGCGTTGCACAATTCGTGCACAAACAACTTTGATCGTTTCGGAAGTCGAGCGAATTTTGAGCAAGCGAGAACTGTCAGCGAGGAAGTTGGTCAGGAAGGTTCAAAGAAGTTTTCTGGTAATTTTTAGCTCAATTAAAAAAGTAGTTAACAAACTGTTAATGTTTTAATTTTCCGGCGCGATCGATTATCTCCTGCGTAGGCTGCGCCATGCCCGGTAAGCTGTTGTTGCCCAGAGTTCAGTGAACTCTGCATTAGAGTACGTAAGAGATTATTAAATTGAAATGCAATTAAACATAGAAAATCATGGTTTATGATAATTCTTTTGTTCTCTTATTGATTAAAATATTTAAACGTTGCCAGTTCTAGAGACATGAGCTACATAAAATTCTTAAAAATAAAGAATCTGTAAAAAATTGGTATTTTTTGGAAAAAAATTAATTCGTGAAAAATTTAACTATTTTGTTGAAAAATCGTTCGTTTTAGGTGAAAATTTATTTTATAACTGAAAATGTAAGTACTCAAGTTGAACATTCATCATTTTACTAAAAATTAACCTCTTCCTTTCAAAATTCAACTACAAATTAATTCTTTCGTCGAAAATTAAACTATATTCTTGAAAACACGTTTTTATTGTTTGAGAATTAATTTTTTCAATGGAAAATTGATCCATTCGATTTATGGTTGAAAATTTATCTTTTTCAGTTGAAAATTTATTTTTCTGTTTGAAAATTAAAGCTATTCTCTGGATCATTCGTATTTTTGGTTAAAAATTAATTTTTCTAACAAAAAATTTACCTTTTTAATTTTCGTTGAAAATTGTTGAAAAATTTGAAAGATAATTTATTTACTTGAAAATTCAACTATTTTTTTTGTTCGTTTTTTTACGTAAAAATTAATTTCTTTAATTGAAAATGTAACTGTTTCATTTTTGGTAGAAAAGTTATCTTTTTAATTTGAAAAATTACCTCTTTGTCTAAAAATTAATATATTTTGTGAAAATTTAGTCCTTTTTGTTGTAGAAAATTGAACTCTTTTTTTAGGTTAAAAATTAATTTTCTGAAGTAACAGTTTAACCATTCCACCTTTTATTGAAAATTCAGCTATTTAAGTTTTTATTGAAAATGTATCGTACAAATTTGGTTTTAAAGTTAAACTGCTCGAATGAAAGTTTAACCAAGATTTGTTGATTTTGTTGATAAAACTTGTATAAATAGAACATTTCAAAGATTTCTGCTCAACAAATATGTATTCACGCTGTCATTTGTGATCCTCGAAATTGAAGCTCGAATTGAAAAATAAATTAATAAATTTGTTAATAATATCATTTGAAGAAATCTTAAGTGAAAAACATTAAAAATTGGGCAATTAAAATATTTTTAAGCTAGGGACTTGTTTCATTAGACGACAAACAATTTCTGTTTTAAACCGTTTTAAAATAATAATTCTATAATTATTATTTATACATTAAAGTAGAACACTCTTTTTCACAAATCAACAATTTAAAAAGGAAAAAATTACAATTGTAAAGTTGAAAATTTAAATGTAGGATGCAGCACTTTAAAATGTTCACGATTCAATCGAATGCATTCTATTTAAAACAATTCAGCTGGAAATTGTTCACTTTTCAATATCTGCTTTATATTCGCTCCTTTTTAATAAAGAGTTCAATATTGCCAAATATTGAAAAAAGATTTTTTTTGATTAAAAAACAATTAAAAATTGAATGAAGTTTAAAAATAGGTTCTATAGTTGTATTTAGATGTTTCAAATTATTTACTACTAATCCAAAGTACAACTCTTCCATTATGGGGAAAATAAATTTCAGCATTTTCACTCCAGCCATAACCGGTTTAACAAGGCAGTGGAGGAGTCAGGGGGGACCAAGTGATATCAAGCCATTTTTTTTTTGGGTGATTCAATCCAATTCAATTAGATTATTACAATTTCACAAATAGGAAAAAGAAATAATCCAAAAATATTTCATATATATTTCTAAAATTGCTATATTTAGTGCAAACTTATTACAAAAAAATTTTTTAATAAAAAGATTTCTTTGAAGAAATTGAGTTAAAATTATTCAGACTCAATTAAAAGAAATCAGAAAATATTCATGAACAAAACCCTACAAATTGGAACGAATCTTTTGTTTAGTGTCTCTATTTAACAATTTTAAAATTAAGATAGAACAGAAATCCATTTTATCATGAATAATTTAATGCAAAATGAGCATGAAAAAGATTCAAAATTAAAAAATAGATTTCTAGACCACCTCACTTTTCGGCTCATTAGAGACAAAAATAACCAATTGAAAAAAGAGGGAGAAAAGGAGAAAAAGTCAACCAAAAATACCAACCTCTCACTTTTTCTTTTATCCGTCTTTTTTATACTACCAAGGAACCAACATGTTTCGGAGTCAATTTAAACTCCCTCATCAGGGATTATTTATAGGAAACTACAAGGTATGACAAAAATATATTATTATGCCAATTGGAAAAATCAGAAACATAATACCTGCCGATAAAAATAATATTATATATATATATATATATATATACATGTGTACACTCACATACACATATGCAAACACAACACTAATCACTTTTCTTTAAAAAAGGATTAATTAATCAAAATTTTGTATTCATTAGTGAAAAATTGACAAAGGTATACAAAACATTATTATTCATAAAAAGAATTAGAAAAGAATTTAAAATTCAAAGAATATTTTAAATTAAAAAGAAGAAAGATGGTTATTATGACCTGAAAATTATTAACCCCGACACTGATTAAAAAAATTTTTTGAAAGAAAACAGGAACGAAAAATTGCGGAACTTTTTGTTTATTGTCAAGTTTCCCTCACCGCTCGGATCGGCCTTCCCGAGCCGATATATCGCCTTCCCGAGCCAAAGTCGAGTCGAGCTAAAACCAAATCGATCTACACCCGATACTGTAGGCTAGGATCGAGTCGGAATCGAGTCGAGATCGGGAAATATCGCTCGACGGCATCACTACATACGACTGACGTGCAGTTATCTGCTTGGGCTGTGATTGGGAATCTCGTATGGCGTGAAATTTTAAATGTGGTTCGGTTCGAGCTAGAGTATTATAGTTAAAAGTTTGTCATAAGTACAACTGCAGGATTTCGCCGGGAGCGGGAGCTAATCTGAAAAATTGCACCCGCTCCCAGCAAAATCGCGGTAAATTTTCAGCTCTAACCACGTCGCACGACCGTGAGATAGGTGGTTACAGTCTGCGACAAATTCAATACGACGATCCGGCAAAAGTCTCGTGCACCCTGAGGACACGGACAGACCCAAGGACGACCGCCTTCTGCATTTTACCCGCAAGTGTCTCAGCATTTTGTTGACACGCAGGGATGATTTTCAGGCTATTAATAAGTGAAACCTTGGCACGTCCAAGAACGCCGATGATCAAGACTCCTTGGTTATGACGCAACAGAAACAATTGTCGAGAATATGAAGTTCCAGTATGTGCGGCACTTCTCATTTTCGACAATTGACTCTATTTTTCTCTCTCTCTCTCTATATATATATATATATATATATATATATATATATATATATATATATATATATTTCGGTTTCGATTCCTTTGGAATAGAACCGGAGGGCCTATGACAAAGTACCGAATGCATCCTCGGGTTGCGGATAGAGGGTCCCTGTACCAAAGTTTCTGCTGAATATGGTTACAATAATTAATAAGCAGTCGCGGACAACTGTCCAGGGATGGTCCCGAAGGAATGCCTCCTAAGCGAAGGCGTAACAACCGTGCCGAAAGCTGAATGGCACCTGGGTTAGGTGTCTCAAACGGTGACTCTGGGATACCGGGCGACCTCTCAGAGGATCAGCCTTATCCTTGCACGCGGGGCTCTACAAGGATGGACTAACCCTTTCCCTAGCTGCTCGTGGGAACAACAATGAAACCACCAAAACACCAAAATGTTGTAGATGCGGTTCAAGACAATAGAACGCGCAGGGAACCCGACAATGGGTCGGCAAACAATGCCGATCAGCCTAGAGTTCGGGGTGCTGAAAATAATTTAGATGGAAACACGACGACGAACCGGCGAAAAGGCCAACATTGAGTGGATGGATCAACTCAGGGATGACGTGCTAGACTGCTACGATGCCAGCATTATCCCTGTTCGCGGAGGCTTTATGGCGCGTATGCACACTCTCTGGTGCCAGAAACACCCAGAGCTTCAGCAGGTTTCGCATCAGCCTTTGCGAAATCAAGCCGTCAATCTCCGGAAAGATGGATATGTACGCGGAGCGCTTCCCCAACCGTTGCTTGATCAAGCTGCAGACGATGATGAGGAAGCGACATGGAGACCAACCGCAGAAAGCAGACACCTTCTGAGAGATGATCGCAATTTAATTACAAGAAGGAACATTAACATGCAAGTTCCTCCTAAGCCCCAAGATTTGGCTGAAACGGGTGCCTCCCTTCGTGGAGATATCTCGCAAGAGTCCGACCTCTGGACCATCAATTGCTCAGTTTATGATGCTGCGAGAGCTTTGGCTGATTCAAATCGAAGGCTCAAACCGACGATGGATCAAAAGACCAAAAGACGCTTGCATCAACTGAACAAGAAGATTGGATGGGCAAGACAGAATGCGTCCCGTGTTCAATGTGTGATTGACTACATTACATCTGGTAGACTGTTTACGGAAAGGGTTCGAAAGTTCGCCCAAGAACTAAGGTTCTTGAATCACACACTAAACAAGTCAAAGCTGTTGACAATCAAGCAGCATATTGTTGAAAAAATACGGCTGTTATCTGACGCAAGGAGGAGAATACAGAAGAGGGATAGATGGATCAGGGAGAATTAACAGTTTCTCGCTGACCCACCGCGCCTCTTCAGCGATGTACCTGTTTCTGTAAAGACACACCCAAGCCCAAGGAGGTAGAGACTTTTTGGAGAGAGGTGTACAAGATCCCGAAAACACTAGAGTTGAAAGAAGATACTGACAATATCATCCGCTTCAAGGAGTTTTGCGACAACCTCATAAAATCTGAGGAGGAATGTCCATCAATCATTGCCGAAGAGGTGAAAAAAGCACTTAGAGGCACGAAGAACTTTCCGCTGCTGGAATAGATTGTATCAAGAACTTTTGGTGGAAGAAGTTTACTTTTAAACACGAACATTTGGCCCGCATATTCACCTCATATTTAAAGTCGGAGACGCCCATTCCGCAGTGGCTGGTGTTAGGACGCACTATACTCCTGCCAAAAAAAGGCAACTTGTCCAACCCAGAGAATTACAGGCCAATAACTTGTTTGAACACGCTGTATAAGATCTTTACAGCTGTCCTGAACAACAGGATTGTTCGACGAATTGAGCCTGTATGGCGAGAGACGTACGAACAACGTGGCTCGAAAAAAGGTGTAGCAGGCTGTCGAGAGAACCGGCTAATTGACAGGTGTGTCTGTAAAGACGCTGCAGCTCATCAGTGCGTCCTGTCAATGGCCTGAATTGACTACCGGAAAGCTTTCGATTCAACCTCTCATAGACTTATCATCTGTCTGTTGGAAAGCTTGAAGGTACATCCACACATAGTGAGATGCATAGAGAGATTGATGCCTCTTTGGAAAACTAGATCTACTATCTCATCTAGAAATTATCGTGTGACAACGAACAACGTCACCTTCCAGAGGGGCGTCTTTCAAGGTGATACCATGAGCCCTTTGCTTTTTGCATCACACTTCTGCCTCTATCTCTCGCACTACGAAATTTTCCTGGATACCTCTGTGGCGACACTAATCAGCGCGAGCATAAGGTCACTCATGTATTTTATATGGATGACCTGAAGATCTATGCCTCTGGTAAAAGCAAACTTCAAACTGCTATAAATATTGTCAAGAACTACACAGGAGATATTGGGATGGACTTTGGCTTGGACAAGGGTGCCAAAATTCATCTGAAGAAAGGAAAGATTACTGGCGTTCCCAAGGAGCCTGAGCTTGTGGATATAAGTGTTATCAGACATCTTAATACTGGAGAGACCTATACATACCTGGGCGTGCCTAAAAACCGCATTCAGGACGTAACATCAGTGAAGGGGTCTCTCCGACGCAGATACAAGCATCTTCTTCGACAGATTTGGTCTTCGAATCTGTCGGCGTTGAACAAGGTATCTGCGACTAGCATTCTTGCTGTCCCGGTTCTACTCTACTCGTTTGGGGTAGTTCAATGGACGAAGAACGAGCTTAAGGCCCTTGGTGTCACTACACGTAAGATCATGCATATGCATAAAAGCTTGCATATCAATTTGTCAGTTCCGCGATTATATATTTCACGCCGTCAAGGCGGACGCGGACTTCTGAATCTCCAGTGTCTTCATAACCGGATTGTTCTAAGTACAGCTTACATCGTTGCGAATGGCAGAGATCCTCTCCTAAAGATGGTCAGGAACCACGAGATGATTGGCGAAGAAGCGTTCCTTTACAAAGCCGCGGAGCAAGCGGCCGAGACCCTTGGCCTGAATTTTAACATCAGAAGTGAGGAGAGTGCATTACTTCATCTAGATGCTTCACTTCTAGAAACCAAAGTGAAGAAAGGAGAGGTTGAAAATTTTCACCAAGTGCTACTCTACAAGAAAATGCACGGAAACTTTCACAGAAATGTAGAAAAACAGTCCTTGTCGAAGGAGCAAACTTTTGCTTTCCTCAAATCATAAGGGCTTAATTCAGGTACAGAGGGTTTTATTTTCGCATGCCAGGACGGTGTCATTTCTACCTTAACATACCGTCAACGCATTTTATGTCAGGAAGTTCCCAGTGATAGTTGCAGAGCGTGTCATGCACACGCTGAGTACCTAGAACACATACTATCAGGGTTTCCGACCCACGCAAGAACGGCATATATCTATAGGCATAATGCGTCCCTAAGAGTACTTTATTATCATCTTTGTCGCTCTTACGGTGTTGGCCGCGACCCTGCCTTGCCGAACGATCCAAGGGAGATAGAGTCGATTGTCCGAAACGCGAAGTGCCAAATTTTCTGGAACTACGATTTTCGGGCAGCAGTCTCCGTTGCGCATTCGAGGCCTGACATTGTTCTCCAAGACTTCGAGAAACGAACTATATTCGTGATCGAATCTCGGCTCCGTCCGAATACAACATCACTGCAAAGGAGAAAGAAAAAGAGGAGAGGTGTCAAGACCTTAAAAGAGAGCTACAACGACTATACCCAAAATATTCGGTACAAGTAATTGTCCTTGTGATAGGTGTTCTCGGAGGTGCGAAACTATCACTGGTTCGTAACCTTAAAGCCATACCCGCGTGCCAAAAATATGCCAAGGCACGTGCGAGATGGATGCAGAAAGCTGGCATCCTTGGGTCGCTTCGTGTCCTCAAGACACACGAGGGTTTCGCTGGCCTGTCGTTGTGATTTCGTCGTTGCCTATGACCACCCATCTCACGGTTGTGAGACGTGGCCGTGGGTGTGATTTACCGCGGTGCTACTGGGGGCTATTGACATTTTTTGGATGGCAGTTGCTCTTCGTGGGAACCTGCGGTGGTTGTTTAACTTTTTTTTCTTAAATTATATATAGATGTTTGTCATGAGGATATCCGCGGGATTTCATCGGAAGCAGGTGCCATTCTAAAAAAAATTGCACTTGCTGCTGCCGGTCTGCGCTAGAATAAATTTGATGATCCGGCAAAAGTGTCGTGCACCCTGAGAAAACAGAGCGACCCAAGGACAACGGCCTCCTGCATCTTTCCCGCAAGTGTCTTAGCATTTCATTGACACGCAGGAATGCTTTTCAGGCCATTAACCAGTGAAAGTTTGGAACCTTCAAGAGCACCGATGATCAGAACGACTGGCTTAACAGAATATTCCAGGTATAACCGTCACAAATCCCTTATAAGGTCTTTATACCTGTCTCTCGAAGTCAAGGATAACTAGATCAGACCTCGGGTGCGCGACAGAAAGACTTATTGAGAATATTAAATTCCAGTATATGCGGCACATCTCATTTTCGAATATTGACGCTATCTCCCTAGAAGCGTTTGGCAGAGTGGTGTCAGGGCTAATACCGTAAGAGTGAAAGAGATGGTAATAAAGGACTCTTAGTGCCGCATTGTGCCTTTGGATGTAGATCGTTCCCGCATGAGTTGGACAACTAGATAGTATGTGGCCTAGGTGCTCGGGGTGTGCATGACACGCTCTGCAACTATAATCGGGTATGTCTTGGCTTACAGTGTGGCGACAGTATCCTAAAGTTGAAATGATACCGTCTCGACACGCCAAAATGAAACCCCCCGTGCCCGACTTCAATCCGGGTGATTTGAGAAAGCAAACGTTAGATCATACGACATCGACTGATCCTTTACATTTATGTGGAACATGCCGCGCAGCCTCTTGTCGAGGAGCTGTTCACAAAAGTTTTTATCCTGTGCTTTCTTGATTAGGACCTATCGGATTCAGCACTTGAGATGAATAATGTTTGATGCATTTTGCTCACCTGTCATATTGAAGTCAAGACAAGTGTTTCAGCAGCCTCCTCCGCTGCTTTGTACAGAAATGCTCCTTTGCCCACTTCTTCGTGTTTCCTGATCATTTTAAGAAGAGGGTCTCGTCTATTTTCGACTATATGTGCTGTACCCAGAATAATCCTGTTCTGAAGACATTGAAGATTGAGTATTCCGCGGACACCTTGACGGCGTGAGGTGTAAATTTACGGAACAGACATGTGCATGCTTTTGTTCACGTGCATAACTTCTCGTGACCCGATATCGAGGGATCTGAGCTCGTCCTTTGTCCGTGGAACCACATAAAACGAATAGAGTACTACTGGGACGGCAAGCATGTTCGTTGCAGATACTTTGTTCTTCGTCGACAGTTCAGAGAACAAAATCTGGCGGATAAGACATTTGTACTTACATCGGAGAGCATTTTCAATAGATGTTGCATCCTGAATGCATCTTTGAGGTACGCCCAGGTATGTTAAATTGTATAGGTCTCTCCAGCGCCAGGGTGGCGTATAGCTTTCCTTGCTTCAAATTAACCTTGGCACATTTTTCTAACCCAAACTCCATTCCAATCTCTTGAGTGTACTCATTGACAAACTCCAGAGCTAGATTTATACAGTTGCTCTTTATTTTTAGCATAGATCTTGAGCTCATCCATGTAAAGTACGTGAGTGATCTTATGTTCTTGACTTCCAGTTTTACCGTAGAAGTAACCTTGGGAATGGCGAAGTGCTAGCGATAGTGTCAATAATGTGAGGCAAAAGAGGAGAAGGCTCATAGTTTCGCCCTGAAAGACACCTCTCTAAAGGTGACGTTGATAGTTCTCACACGATGTTTTCCAGATGATTTAGTAAATCTGGTTTTCCGAAGAGGAATCAATCTCTTTATTTACTTCAAGATGTATGGATGAACCTTTAAGCTTTCCAATAGACATATGATAAGTTTATGGGAGGTTGAATCGAAAGCTTTCTGGTAGTCAATCCAGGCCATCGAGAGGTAGCGCTGGTAGGATGCTGCGAATTTGCAGACACATCTATCGATGGGCAGGTTCTCTCGACATCCTGCTACGCCTTTCTTTGAGCCGCGTTGTTCATACATATCTCGGCACACAGGTCCGATTGTTTAAACAATCCTATCATTTGGTATATCTGTGAAGATCATATACAGTGTGTTCAGAAAAGTTATTGGCCTCTAATTCTCTGGGTCAGGCAAGTTGCCCATCTTCGGGAGGAGCACTGTGCGTCCTTCCACCAACCACTCCGGAGTAGGCAATTCCGACTATAGATATGAGGTGAAAATGCGGGCCAGATGCTGGTGGGTTGAAGGATAGTTCTTTCACCAGAAGATCTTAATACCACCTGAATACGCAGCGGAATAGTTTTTAATGCCTCCTAATATATTTTTTACCTCCTCGGTAGTGATAGGTGGGCATTCCTCCTCAGGTGTTATAAGTGCACTGTCCAGCTCCTTGAAGCTATTTATGTTCTTTGAGTTTGCTTTCAGTGGATGCTTAACTTCGTAGACTTCTCTCCAAAATGCCTTGACCTCTTCTAGTTTGGGCGGGTGGTCAACAGTAACTGGAGGGTCTTGGAAGAGTCGACATGGGTCAGAGGAAAACTGTGGATTTTCGCTTACCCATCTCTCTCTCTCCGCTCTAAACTTATCCTAGCGTCAGATAGTACCTGCATTCTGTCAACAATATTTTGCCTGATGGTCAGCAGCTTTGACTTCTTAAGTGTGTGATGACGGATCCGCAGTTCGCGCGTGTTCTGTCGGGACTCTGGCAGTGAAATTCATGCCAGAATTTATGTAGTTAATCCCACGCTGAATGCGGGACGCGTACTGTCTTGCCTAGCCTATCTTGTTGCTGAGTTGATCCATTCGTCTTTTGGTCTTATGATCAGCCGTTGGTTTTGTTTTTCGGTTTGCATCTTGCTGCATTATACGCACTACAATTGATAGTCTAGAGGTTGGATTCTTCGCAAAAATCTCCACGAAGCTCGTCATCCAGTTCAGAGAGACCTGGACGTTGATATTTCTCCTCGTTATAAAGCATCGCTCTTTACGAACAGTTAAGAACGTGCCTGCAAAGGACAAGGGGCTTGAGGAGATACCTTGTGAGCAGACGAAAGGTGTGCCTTCCGCGCCCGGTCGCAAAAGTCTCCTCGAATATAAAATATTAGGACAGAAAATAGAGTTTCCATTTCTAAACTAATTTTTCTTAAAAAGATAAAGCTTTTAAAAGCAGAACGAGTTGCACTCCCAATTATGGTTTAGAAAAAGTACTCTTTTTTGTAAAAGACTACGTTTGGTTTCTTTGAGTGATTTTTTAGCGTTCGAGAATTTACGAATGCGCGTGTTTCCAAATAAAAAGAGATGATATTTGAATATAAAAAAAAATAAAATAGATTATCTAAAACTTAATGAGGTAGTGATTTTTTATATTATGAAAGAACAAGAAGATGAAAGTTCATATAATTACGAGTGATTGAGGTTTATGTCTAAAATATTGACAAGCACAGCGAAGCTGTACTCGGGTTCAAGGAATATTTTGTCATAAATAAATTAAATTCAAGGATTAATAATCAATTATAATCAGAACGGAGTTGCACTCCCAATTCTGTTTAAAGAAGGGATAATTAATACGCGAAGTTGAATATATGAACGATATTCAGAAACATTCAAGTCACATTTAACAAAAAGGAAATTTTGAGACCTCTTTCTCTGCGCTCAATCGCTTGCCTGAGAGTTTCCTTGAGTGTTCTAAAGTCATATGATGAAACTTGTGAAGAATAGGAATGCTGTTTAATTATCAAAATTATACGTTGAGATTAGGACATTTATCTTAATTTTCGAGAAATTGAAAGAAGATTAGGATTGTATCAAATTAAATTTTAAGGAGCTCATGAGAATTAGGATTCGATAATATAGTTTTTTTTATATGCGAATACATAAATATCGAATAAGCATTAAAGATAGATCTCTCAATATAGATTATAGATCCAGGGATTGACAGACGAATGTCGAATTTATCGTACGTAGGCTGATTCAACGCATAATAAAGAATAAAGATTATTTGAGAAAATTAAATCAATAAAATAAAGGCTATTTAAGACAGATTTTAGTTCTGCGTTCAGCTCGGAAAGCTGTAGATAAGCAAAATCGTGTTCAAAATAAAGAGTTATTAAATAGAATTACTTCTAGATTTTTAATAATAGTGAGGATTAAATAATGACTTCTACTGGAAGCCGTTGTCATATTTAGATGGCAGTTGCTCCCAGTGGGACCCTGCGGTGGTTGTTCAACCCTTTTTTGTAAATTATGTATGCATGTATGTATGTATGTATGTATGTATTTACATCAATTCAATATCGATTCCAATGTGAAGCCAATCGTCGAGAAGCTATATTCTAGAATTCGACATTACGCCAGATCTTTTTTTTACCTTAGGCGCTCATCCACATGCGCGATTCAATATCGAGGCTACATCCATCTCGTATCATAGAGAACGAGACAAACGTTTATCTGCCGGACGGAGGTGGAGGCGATGTACGGCACATAAAAACTAGGGAGCCTTGAGAGGTCGGTCTTGTCAGCAACTTTTTTCAGTGCCCGGGTATCTTCAACCTATAAACCTGCGGGAATGAGGCGAACGTACTATTGGCGCAACGCAACGTCCACTGCCATATAAACACATATAAACACATATAAACACATACGTGCACACATACATTTCCTCAAAGAGGATCTAGCTTTGCGAGGAGAAGTATAAATACAGGAAGCGTTTCCTTTCACAGGTTCCCGTAGTGCTCGTTTTCCATGGTCACACGGGTTCGGGGTTGATCGACGTGCTCTCACCATCTCACTAAACGCATGAAGCACGAAACACATACAGATCCGCGTGAAAAGGGGTGTAGTGGGGTTGTTGCTGCTGGTGTCACAGTTAAAATATTGCTCAAGTTATTCGCGTAAGTGTGGAAGCCAGACGGAAGTTTGGGAGAAAGGAGGATGGGGCAAAAGATAAGAAGGGATGGCGCTGCACTGGCAGACAGTGGTGGAGTGAGGGCTTATGATATTGAATATGATATTCTAGATCCGACCTCGAACCACTGTACTACCAACTAAACCGTCACCCCCCCCCCCTTCCCTACATAAACGAAGATGCGATCTAAAGGGCTGTTATATCAGTAACGGAACAATAGTTTTTCAAACCCTAATCTAAAATACTTCTTCTCTACCGTTTCTTCTGCGGATTTATAGGAGAAACCAAATACTTTCAGTTTGAAATTAGTATATTACGATACGAGGCACGGTAAAAACAAGTGTTCAAATGTGTTGCATGTACATTTTGGAACTGTTAAAAATAAAACGTATTTCGGCGAAAGTTTCACTGAGGTTACGAGAACAATTCTGACGTCATATACTGTGTCACGCTCGAGTGACTATTACGAACGAAGTAGCACTTACTTTATAATACTCAAAAAAGCAACTGACAGTTGGGAATCGCCATTTTGCTAAAATTTAATTAAGTTAAACCACGGTAGATAGCGCTAGCGTCATATTTTTCGTACTTTTCGCATCAAAATGGAGCCATTATGAGGCGAAATATTATCAAGGCAATGTTAAAAATAAAAAATTATCTACGATTTGTGTAAAGTTAGCCGCCAAGGTTAATTTTTGTCGCAGCGAATCTTTCACCTGAAATGATGTGAACTTTATATTTTGTTTTTTCTGTGGAGGCCAAACGAGCGCTTTGAACGGTAAACATAACCTCGCAGACTCAACACGATGTGTTCGATGTGTTTGCTCATCGCCTACCCGTACAGTGCGAAATTGGCCATTTCCATTGTTTCTATCACGGGTTTGAGTAATGTAACCCTCGGTAAGTTACATTTGCCGCGAGATACATTTGATAATATGTCACATCTGCGGCAAGTCACATTTTACAAATGTCACGTTTCCGGCATATCTCTTTTCGAAAGATGTTACGTCCACAAGAAACTGCCAGAAAAGCGACAAGTCACAAAGAGGCGAGTCACATTTGCAGCATCTCTCATTTGTGAAAAATTTCCAGTCTACATTGACCTGGCAAAAATGTGGCCAGTCACATTTGGCAATATATCACATTGCGGTACCTCTCATTCGAGAAAATTCTCAAGTCTACAAGAAAGTAGCAAAAATTCCGACGCCCCTTCATTTTCATCCCCCTTTTACATGCTTCTGCCTTTACTTTTCAACTCTTCTCCAGTATACACACTTTTCATCTCCTCTTTTTCCTTCTCCACTCCTTCTACACTCCTGCGGCAAATATGGACTTAAGATTTTCCCTAAATGAGAGATACCGCAAATGTCGCATTTGGAAAATGACCACTAAGAGAAATGTCTTCTTGTGTCAAAAGGATTCTTCTTGATCCAAATGGAATTTCCTCTTAAATTTATGGTTATGAGGATTTTAATTGGTCTCAAAAAGAGTTTTTTTTTTTACAGCAAACGTTAAAGTTTTTGTTTGTGTAAAAAAATTTCTTAGCACCTGTATGAGAATTGCGACTTTCCATGCCTGTAGAATGTACGAAAAACAGTTGATTACAGAGCAAGCGGGAAACACAACTAGAGCGCATACGCGGTTGGTGAACCGATGATTGACAGTTTGTAATTGGACAATTTCGCTTTATTTTCTCCCGCACTGGAAGAAAAGTAATCCTAGAGGGAGGGAATCAAGTGAAGTCAGAGGGTAAACATGACTTTGAACTATGACAAGCTAACTTCAACATTCCTGATTTATCTTACGATCTACTCTTACAGGTATAACAAAGTCACAGTTTTTCATACACACGGAAAAAATGTATCCCTAAAAAAGTCTGGAATCTAAAGATTCAAAGTAGATTCAGAGGGGCGTTACAGCGTCAAAGTAGGTTCTTGAATATGAAGACTGTAGCATCTAAAGACTCAAAGTAGGGCCTATAGATTTAAATGGAGTCAAAGTAGGCTCTAATCTTTCTTTCTGTAGGACTTAAAAGTTTAAAGCTGGGACTATAGGTTTAAATAGCATCAAAGCAGGTTCTAATAAGGAGCTGCAGATTCAAAGTTGGGTCTAAATTTCGACTCGGGGAAGCCAAAGAAAAAGCACTGTTAGAAAGTGTAGAAAAAAACACAATCAAGAAATTAGAGCGTGATTTAAAATCAGCAGAAAAGGATTTCAAAAATGCCACGCTTGATGTTGAATCTATGCAAGATGAGTTGAATTTGGTTGTTAAGAGGAATGCCAAAGATATAGTTGTAAAATAATTAATTCACAGTCTACAAAAACTTCGGGATGAAGAAAAAGAAAAACGACAGAGGGTAGATGGGTTACAACAAAATATCACAAAAATAACTACTGAAATGCTGCAAAAAATAGCAAAGAAAAGAAAAGTTTAACAAGGTATTTAATACATTCTTCCGCCCTGGAGAAGAATATTCTTTTTTTGAATAAAAAATATACCATTACTTGGTAATTTACAGTAAAAATATTTTCTTCAGTATTCAATGTGATACTAATTTAATAAACTATGAGCCGTAATGCGCTATTAAAATTAAGAAAATACTTATGAGTCTATTTATTTCTATTAATAATATGTTTTTACTGTAAGCTGTAAACTCTAAAACTTTCATATTTAATGAAATGGCTGTGAACTGTTCAGCTACAATGGATGCTAATCAAATAAGACAAGTAAAATTGAGATTAACGTAAGCATTGTTCGAACCGCAGGTATATAGGATGTGTGAACTCAATAAAAAAGGCATAAGATCCGATTAACCTTACGTTTATTGATACAAATTGAGAACTTTTCAATAAACCGCGTATCGATTTTAAATATGAATCCCATTCCAATAAGTATAAAAAGACTGCTAGAAGACTGTGCTTTACGATTGTTTAAGTTGTAACTTATTAAGAACATTATCATTTAAAGAGTGTACATAGTTTCATTAATTTTAGGCTGTGTCTAGTCGTCCCGAAAAATTAGGGGGGTTGGACCAATATTATTTATGTGGCCAGTCACAGGGGTGTGCCTTCCCGCCCCCACGAGACGTTGGAAAAGGGGTAGGTGTTTCACCAACATTATTTCTATGGCCAATCACAGGGGTGCCTTCCCGCCCCCACCCGAAAATTCGGGACGACTAGCCAAGCTTATGAAAAATATTGTACTAGTCATCCCGAATTTCGGGACGACGAGACACTGCGTAATTTTTAACGTATATGGTCAGACATTTATTCAAAGATATCTCATTTTCTACTGACTTCACTCATGTAGGTTTATTAGTTTGTAATGTGAATGGTCATGTACATACGTCCATTCGAAGGTATCTTGTTTCCCACTGACTTCGTTCTAATTTCTTCAAAAAAATATATAATTGTTCATCCGAACACTAATCACATTTTTATTGACCTTGCTTCGTATAGGGTAAGAGCACCTATTCTTGCCCCCCCCCCCAATTGTTGGCTCCCTTCTCTGATTTCGTAGATAATACATTTTTTAACATGTTTAGCCTAAATTAATTTAATTCTTCTATCATTTTCACATATAATGCATATATTAATTATTCAGTGCAATGAAGTACGTATCAAAAATAAAATAAATTCACTTCGGTTTTTGGCATGCCAATAATAGGGCTAAGGTGCCAAGAATTGGTGCTCTTACCCTACTATGCCTCATTTAAAAAAAAAAACGTCTTCCAAAAGTCCTCTATTTTTGGAAAAAGGTCCTCTTTTTTGGAAAAAAGTCCTCTATTCCTCTATTTTAGAAAGAATAGAGACTGTCATCCCTGGAAATGGAAACTGGAAAAACGCAAAGCAGTTTCGAGAAGAGAATGATCACAATTGATTTTAAGCGTGCTATTGATAATAAGTTTTAGTTTTTTAGCTCATAATGATGTAGTATAGTACCCACATACACTGGAACTTGAAATTATGTCGTCCGAGTTTACGTATTTCGTAGAACTGATGGCCACGCAGTTTCGCGGTAAAAGAGGAGTCGGGGGTCGAGAGAGAGCCTGCTCAGCCGTGCGTGACCTGCAGCAATGTAGCGACAAAGGGGGCAGTGGGTGGGTACTCACGCGTATCTGGTGCGTAATATTATGTATTCCAGTTGGAAATTATTCACACAGCCCTGACTGTTTACGTTTGGAATTTCTGAATTTACTTCCAAGGCCACTGCGAGCAATGCCTGAAACCGGCCAGAATTCCAAGTTTCAGTGTAGAAGTAAAATAATGCAAAATAAATCATATTTGTTCCTCAATTTTTGTAATAAAAACATATTTTTTGACTTTGGTTACAGATTTTACAGTTTTTTTTACTCTGGCGAACCCGATTCTTCATCAACAATCATAGACTAAGGCAAGTGCCCGATGAGATGAAGATGTTATGAATTTAACACACTGTTTGAAATCTCTTGCGATGATGTTTTTTATTCCATCGAATCTCAAATCGAATTCATCCGAAATCTTTTAAATGTCATGAGTCTCTACGATTATAAAGTGAAGAATACATTTAAATTGCGGAAAAGCTTAAACTGAACACTTTTTGATTAAATCTTTACAGATGGTACACTTTTATTTTCAATGAAAAGCCTAAATAGTTGAAACTTTTTTAATCAATGTGTACTAAATCTAATAACTTCAACTTCAAATATTATACATATTTTGATATGAAAACATTCTGAATTGAATAATTTCTAACTCAAATCGTTTAAAATTATATCATTTAAAAAATTTTTGTTTCTTTTTGAAATTATGCAACTTGAAAATTAAAGAATCAAAGAATTTTAAACGTAAAAATTTAAAGGATTCAAATCTTAATCGTTTAAAGTTTTGGAAAATCATTTAGAAAGCTTCGATAGTTGATCACCCGAGTAAAAATTCTTTGACTTGGTTTCGACTTGAATTGCCCCCAATCAAGACATGCTGAAGTCAAAAAGTTCGACTCCAGCATGTCTCCTTATTGATACGGAGCCAGACTTCAATTTATGTCTTGAAGACAAGTTTCTATGTCTTCAAGACATATATTTATATCTTGAGTCGAATTTTTATGACTTCAAGAGGAGCGGTTTATAACTTCGAGTATATACCTGCCCTAACAAAAAGGGTCATTCTGACTGTCATAAAACCTAATCTTTGTTAATAATTAAGCGATTTTGTATATTTTTACACAATATATATGTATATATATATTGAATCAATTCATTTATAGATTTTCATTTGTATTATACTTGTTTGATGCCGATACCGAAAATGTTGTCTGTTTTTACGTATTTCTAACGGCACAGGAGATCCTTATAGAAAATTACAATTTTAATTGTTTTCAAGACAATTTTTCAGAGTTATACTCATTCAAACCCACATATTCTGAATTTTTAAATTAAAAATAACTAATTTGATATTTATACCATTTTTCATTCATAAATTTTAATCCTTCGCATCTGTTAACAGTCTCATTTCTGAGTCTAAAAAGTTCGTCTTGAGACAAGTTCAGGACGACTTGAAATCACCATGCTAAGACCATAAAAGTAAGACATTATGTTACGTCTCGAATCAGTTTCGAGACGCAGCCAGACGTCAATGTCTTGGAGATGAATTCAAGACATCGCCAAGTCGAACTCAAGTCGAAGCATTTGTACTCGGGCAATTTCAGTTTTAAGCGTTTGAAACGAAAAGCGTTTACAACCGAATAATTTTGAACTCAAAGCCTTCAAAACTGAATTAATTTTTTATCAGAAGCCTTTAAAATTAGTTAATTTGCAGATGAAAACATTATTAAATGTGCAATTTAAATGCGTAAAAGCCACAAAAATATAACGATTCTGAAAAAGCATTTACAACAGTACAGTTAATTTTTTAATGTATAACTTTCGAACTTAATCAATAATAAATTGGAAAACTTGAACAATTTTTTTCAAATTAAGACTTCAAAACTAAAATATTTTAGGACTAGATGCATTCAAAATTGAATTATTTTTACATTTTTGTTCAGAGATTATATGAGAAGCCACAATTTTAACAAAAACATGTAATGAAAATGAAATACACATAAAGGCTTACAGTTTACACAATGTACATGAAATGCAACCTCCAGGCTCCTGTTAACCTTCTAAAAAGTTCAGTTTTCGATCACCTTCATGAATTATTTTTAATTTAGAAATGATTGAAATTGAAAAATTCCTAGGCGGAAAATTTTTGTATAGTTTATACATAATGCATTTCGTGTAGACTTTATATAAAAAGATATATATATTCTATACAAAATAAAAAGAAATATAATGCCTACGCCTCCTCGGGCACAATGTGAGCATCTTATTAACTCCGCGTCAGCAAATATTTAATGTTAAGTTTTATAATCCAGGATTTTAACAATTAAGATCCAGGTTGTACGGCTCAATAATTATCTAGATATTTAACATGGTCTTTGTCCCATATTTTAACATCCAAGATCATTAGCGGTATAATAATCCGCTTGTCTCACTATTGCCATCATCTAACTTCGACTTTTGAAAGAATTCCTCCCGTAAAATATTATTTTAGCGCTAGGCATACAATTTCACTGACACTCGATTGAACCAAAAACCATTTGAAGCAAAACAATCGAATGTAACTATAATTTTGAAAAAAATGTCGCTAGTGAGCTTTAACCTCAGCCAATGATATTCGACGATTCTATTAGAGTTAAAAAAATATGGTTACATTTCATTGTTTTGGTTCAAATTTGTAGTTGTTCTTGAAAATAAAAATGAGCGACCGAGAATGAGAGAATAGAAATGAGAGAATGAGAATGAGTTATTACGGAATAATTTTTACCTACTTGGTGCACGACCAGATCCACAGATAAACCCCCGAAGTTTTTCAATCTTAACTTTGGATAGTTTTGCTGCATTAACTTAATCCGCGCAAAGATAAAATTTATTTTCTGCCAAATAAATTTTTATTTTGTGTGAAGCAATTGACAGCAATTTTTATCCTCTGGCCGCACAGAGAAAACAAAAGTTGAAATGTGTTGCAGGTAAGTTTTGGAACCATTAAAAATTGAACGTATTTCAGCGAACATTTCACCGAGGTTAGAAGAATAATTCTGACGTCATCTACTGTGTCACGCTCGAGTGAGCAAATTTGGGTAGGGCATAGAATTAGCAACAGAAAACACAAATAATCGACTAGTCCCCCACTTGGTTAACATATTATCTTCCTTACATACCGCAACGGGGAATGCGACTTTGGGGCCTGGCGCGAAATAGCAAAAGTGATCGGTTCCACGATCGATTAATGCAACCACGAAAATATGGGCTTAAAGGTACACCATGGTTTGCATCCCGCCCCTTGACCCGCTTGTTGGGGGGTCTATTGTTCTGCCCATTAAGGTTAAAAGTCAAATATTTTCAAACTTTCCCGTCACTAGTGTGAAAATAGTATATTGTGCTACGAGTGGGGGAAAATGGTCGCTTGTGGAAAAGACGACTTTTTTTGTCTTCAAATAACAACACGAGGACGAGACATGGATATACATCGACTCTCCTGCAAAGTGCCCATTTGAGTTGTAGATGGCGCCACGACACGGTTTATTCAATCACACATTTACGACAGAGCATCTCTTTCTCCCCCTGTTCCACGTTCTTTTTCCCACTTCTTATGAAACTTTTCCTCACTAGTGTACAAAACATGCTATTTTTCAACGCTCATATCAAAGATTGAGAAATCGCTCATTTTGTCCACTATTTTCTGACGAAACAATAAGTATTTTCGCGTAGGTGTTGGACAAAGTAAATTTTATCACACGGACTCATCATCGATCTCGTGGAATCGATCACTTTTACTGTTTCGCGCTAGGGTCCCAAAATCGCATTTCCCGCGCGGGTCCTGAAGAAACTGTTTTTCTTGCTTATGAATCTTCTCTAAAATAGATTAAATTATTGTACACAAACTACAACTTACTTTATACCACTTAGCAAAAACCAACTGACAGCTGAGAATCGCCATTTAGCTCCAATTCAATGAAGTTGAAAGATGGTAGATAGCGCTGGCGTCCTATTTTTCGGTACTTCTCGAATAAAAATTGAGCCATTATGAGACGAAAGATTATCGAGGCAAGGTTAAAAATAGAAGATTATCTTCGATTCGTGTGAAGTTTAACCAGCAAGGTTAATATTTGTTGCAGCGAATCATTCACCTGGAATCGATGTAAACTTTGTCTTTCGTTTTTTCTGTGCGACATTTTTTATCGACCACTGGATCGATAAGCATAAACTGTTGAAAATATGTAGGAATTTCAGAGATATTCAGGACAAAAATGTAACGGATTTTTACAAATGTATGTTACTGATTCTAACTTACGAAAAATGCTTCGTAAAAATCTCGCCCAAGTCAAACGGCCGACGCGACAACCCGAAAGGCCCGCAACAGTATCACGTGCACGCGTCCAAAAAAACACGTATTGTGATAATTCGTTGAGTTACCTACAAGTTTGATTAAATCTTGAAAGCCGTGTTAATTATTCTTTTGAGTTTGTTCAATTTTTTGTAAGTGCTAACTTGATCATCAGAAATAATGTGGTTAAAGTGGATGTTGACACGTATCAACATGACTTTGAACCCTGCACAAATAGATTCAACTGAAATCGATTGACTGAAATTGCGAAATGAAAAAGCCGATCAACAACGTTGGTGAAACGCAATTCATTTAGAACATGGTGAATTATATTCAATATCCAATTGTTAAACTGCAATTAAAAAATTCCATGCAGGAGGTCTGGGGTTCGATCCCTGAGCCGGGTACCAATGGAAATTTTTCTATGTACTTCTACCGGGACTTCGGTGGTTCGGAACCCACCATAAACTGTAGGTCCCCTCAGAGAAAGCTGGTTACGTACCAAGGTGTAGGCTCCATGTCGAGGGGACTAGCCTTGGGGGTCGAAGTCGATTTTGAAAAGACTCGAAAAATGAGTCAGCGATCTCTTTACGCTTGAGGCTCCTACGGGGGACTCTTGCTCGGTGGTCGCTGGCCAATTTTCGATTATTGAACACACACACATACACTTACATAACACACCAGGAGAGTGCTTCGAATCTGTGCATCTGACTGATGACCTCAGAGGGATCGCTCCGACTACCCTAGTCTGGCCGTATCCCCCCTTTGCGGCCTGCTAAGGAAGGCTGCCGAATGGTAGAGTGGATGAGGATCACTTTGCCTGATCAACAAAGGAGGACGTAATTTACTGTGCGATGCGTATGCCTGGCACCTGAGAGGTATAATCTCAGAACGTTGGTAACGACGAAACCCACCGAGATCCAAAAACACTCGGCGAAAGATGGGCGGATTCGGAGTACTGCCTTGAGAATAAACATGGGTATGGCGCAATAGGCTTTATAGCTTGAGCGCCAGGGGGGAGGACCTCACGGGGCCCCCGCCTACATTGAAAATAAAATACAATACAATACTTCGCTCAACGAGAGAACGAAATTCTGAAAAGACGAAATTTCGTTTTCTGCGCGCAGCTTGTCAAAGAAATTGAAATGTAGGCGGAGGACCCACGCTGGAAAGAATTAAGTGGTGACCCTACAGTCCTACATGGAAAAAAAGTGCATTGAATCAAGTAGGCTGAATTTCTTGGCTGATTTTACTTGAAAGAAGCCAGTATTTTCTTTTTATGAGGGACCGATTTTCTTAAATCGAGAAAATAATAGAATCAGAACAACTAATTAAATCAAGAATATATTTACTCCAAGCAAATAACTATTGAACTCATTTGTTCCATAATACTTATTTGCGTGAAGTTCAATAAAATATTAAATTAAGAATATTATTTTCTTATGATAAGTAACTAAAACTCTAACCAAAGTTTCCTTGATAAAAGTAAATTCGTATACTTATTTTGACTACTATTTTAATTAAAACAATTTTCATGTTCTTGAGACAAGAAAATGAATATATTTATTATTATGTGAGAAGTTGTAGGCAAGAAGGTAAGCAAGAGCGGGAAATTTACGCGAGGTAACATCGGGCAAAACTGTTCCTTGGAGTCAGGTCTCTAGTCGCGGATGATCTTACGCGGCAGACGGGACAGTTGGAGATGAAGTTTCACCTCTGGATACTTTTTTATAGCTACAAATGTTTGTAGAATGTTATGAGGAACAGTGTTGACGGACCAGATGAAGTGATCCCACAAGAACAGCCTTTTGCATCCGGTTCGCGATGGAATGAGCCTGACGCTGGCAAGCCGGAATTTTGTTGAGTTGGCTAATAAATGAAGCTTTCATACCTCCAAGACAGCCGATTATGAGAACTACAAGATGGACTTTGAAGCCTTGGTAGAGCCTGCTCAGCTCGAAAAGAAGTGCTTGATATTTCGCCCGTTCTTCTTCCTCCTTTGTCGTGATATTACCATCGGCTGGAGCCGAGAATTCAATCACGTAAATGATCTTGTTCTTCAGATCTTGGAGGACAATATCAGGCTTCGTAGCAATGATACGTTGAGTGGTGGAGAATGAGAAATTCCAGTAGATCGTACACTGATCATTCTCCACAACGGACTCGAGTTCCCCCTGGGCGTATGGCAAGATGGGCAATATATCAACACCATAGAAGTGCCTCAGATGGTAATATAACACTTTTAGAGCCGCATTGTGTCTCTCTATGTACCCGTATCGTACATATTTTGAGCATCCACTGAGAACATGTCCAAGTGTTTCTGGCTCTTGCTTGCACGCTCGGCAGTTGGTATCGCCTACAGGTATATTCATTATGCGCTCGCGGTAAACTAAGGTGTCTATAGCGCCATCTTGACAGGCAAAAAAAAATCCCTCAGTCTCCGATTTTAATCCAGCAGACTTGAGAAACATGTTGGACAGACCCATCGAGAGCTCTTCTCTACGTATAATGCCGCAGAATTTACCATGAAGGGGCTTGCCAGCATGTTCTCTTAGTAGAAGCGGATGTTCTGCTTCCTGTACACGACTTTTGAGCATCAAAGGTGTTAGTGATGCTAGGCCATGTGTAGTGTCGCTGGAATCAAATGGGAGGCCAAGCTCCTCTGCGGCCCTATCTGCGGCACGATATAGAAACGCCGCAGCATAGACTTCATGTTGATGTACTAGTCGCATAAGAAAATCTGTGCTATTTAGAACTGAGCAGGCTGTAGCCAGAACCGTTCTGCGATGAAAACACTCTAAGCTCAGCAAGCCTGTACCCCCTTTATCTCGAGGGAGGTATATTCGAGGTACGGAAGATCTAGGATGATGACTTCGATGGATTGTCATCATCCTGCGTGTGCTTCGGTCAAGTTGCTTCAACTCATCGACGTTCCATTTTACTGCATCAAACGTGTAGAGCAGTATAGGAACGGCCAGCATATTGGTCGCCTGGATCTTATTCTTTCCAGATAATTCGGAAGCCCAAATTTTTCTGTGAATTTGGCGATACCTTTTTCCAAGGGCCGTTTTTAACGCACGCACATCATGGGTTTCCGCTTGCGGTATTCCAAGATATGTATATGTTTCTCCAATACCAAGATGTTGAATGGTATTTCAGCCTATGAGTTGAACATCCTGATCGTGAGGCGATGATGTAGTTTCTAATCTTCCTTGGCGTAGGTGGACGCAGGCATACTTGTCCAGTCCGAAGCTCATGCCAATCGCTTTAGAGTACCTATTTACCGCCTCCACAAGGATGTCCATGTATAAAAGGTGGTTGACCTTATATTCTCTTTTGTTCGGCGGGCCACATAGGTATCCAGAGCTTTTGCCTCGGAGCACAATAGACAGAAGCAAGAGGGAGATGCAGAAAAGTATCGGACTTAGAGAGTCTCCTTGGAAGAGCCCC
>CAKNYM010051758.1:2264-51931 GCA_932195095.1 Andricus curvator | reverse complement strand
TGGCTGACTGCAAGAGCCGGAGCTCTTGGGCGATGGGGTCGCCACATTCCTACGCTCTTATTATTCGAGAAGTTGTAGGCTCCGGAAGCTACGATCATGGTTCTTTAAAAGCAACCAATCCGGACGCAACTGAAACGTGTACGTCATCCGCTTCTGCTCCTTCTGTCCTAGAAGGTAAGCAAGGGCGGGAAATTTACGCGAGATAACATCGGGCAACACTGTTCCTTGCAGTCAGGTCTCTAGCCGCGGATGATTTTACGCGGCAGACGGGACAGTTGCGATCACCCCAAGTGAAGAGCCTCGCAAAATTGTTATGTGTGGTTCCCCACTTGGGCCCATTAGTATCTAAGGTCTTTGTTTCAGGCGTCATTCACTCTATTGTCACTCTGTTTACAAACTATTTGTCGCCACACTTTCCTGCCCTGGTATAATACTCTAGCTTCCTTCACGTCCATGCATTTTATCATGCAAGTTCTTAGATGCACTTTGTAGGTTAGGATTTTTGTAAAACGTAAAACTCGTTTGATTTTTCAGTTTCTTATACATACCTTAAAATGCTTCGATGTAATCCCCGAATCCCAAACTTTGCAAAACTTCTGATACTTCCATCATTTGTATATATATATATATATATTAGGGTGGTTCAAAAAAATCGACTATTTTTTTTCAAAACCCCCACTTAAAAAATTCCGAAAAGGTGTAAAAAGACTTTTGGAATTTGGAATTTTGGAACTCTGTATTTGGAATTTTGTAACTCTTGAATGGCTTGCTGAATTGCTAAGCCCATAACATATTCTTGTAGGGAATTCGACGCTCTACAAAAAAGGTCTCTTATGATTTTTTCATAAATTTACTCCTTCAAAAGTTATTTAAGGTTAAAGTTGAATACATAATAAATTTATCGTTTTTTTTTCTTCATTTTTGGCAAAAATTTGAAATTTATCACTCGTGATCGTAATAGTTCTTTCGGATATTTTATAGTTTAAAATGTTCTCTAAAAAACAATAATCTAACTCAAATCATCACACTATCAAGTTTAACATTGTTTGAAAATTTGTCTTTTATTGTTCTTACTGAGAAAACGTAGAATTTTTAAAGACCTTGCGGTAGTGAATGATGTTGCAGAACGCGGTATTGCATTAATTGATGAATACAATAACTGCTTAACAAAAAACAATATCTTTTACAAGTTGTGCAAGAACATCGTCGACAATTTCCAGATTGTAACAAGAAAACATTAAAATCAGAGTTAATGTTCGTAGTGATAATTTTAACGCCAAAACTTGTAAATAATGTTGTTTTAGTATTAATATTTAAAACTGTTCATATTGAATTTTATTTTTATACTATAATAAATACAAAAATACTAAAAGTGACGTCTTTTCATTAGTATCTGAATTATCTTGATACTTAATAGAAAAAAACTACTATTTTAATAAGAAATAAGCAGGTAATACATAAAGATACTGAGCTTTTCGATATAAAAATTGTTAAACGATCTTTTTTTCGAAGAAAATTATAAACTATAAAATTTCCGAAAAAAATATTACGATAAATAGTGATAAATTTCAAATTTTTGCCAAAAATTAAGAAAAAAAACGATAAATTTATTATGTATTCAACTTTAACCTTAAATAACTTTTGAAGGAGTCAATTTATGAAAAAATCATAAGAAACCTTTGTTGTAGGGCGTCAAATTCCCTATAAGAAGATGTTATGGGCTTAGCAATTCATCAAGCCATTCAAGAGTTACAAAATTCCAAATTAAAAAAAAAAATTTCACATGCTACTTAAATGGGAAATAGAAATTCGCGATGAGCGACCTCTAAATATTAATAATAAGAGCTCTGCTTTTCACAGGCGTCTTTTTACAACTTTCCAGAAGTTTTTAAGTGGGGGTTTTGAAAAAATAGTCGATTTTTTTTAACCAACCTAATATATATATATAAGTTTCCTTCAACCTACCAGCATCTGGCCCGAATTTTCACCTCATATCTGAAATCGGAAGAGCATATTCCGGGTTGGTTGGTGGAAGGGCGCACAGTGCTCCTGCCGAAGACGGGCAACTTAGCTGACCCTAAGAATTACAGGCCAATAACTTGTCTGAACACGCTGTATAAGATCTTCGCAGCTATCCTAAATGATAGGATTCTTCGGACAATTGGACCTGTGTGGCGAGAGATGTATGAACAACGTGGCTCAAAGAAAGGCGTAGCAGGATTTCGGGAGAACTTGCTCGTCGATAGATTTGTCTGTAAAGACGCAGCATCCTATCAGCGACTTCTATCGATGGCCTGGATTGATTACCGGAAAGCTTTCGATTCAACCTCCCATAGACTTATCATCTGTCTGTTGGAAAGCCTAAAGGTTCATCCACACATCGTGAGGTGCATAGAGAGATTAATGCCGCTTTGGAAAACCAGATTTACTGTCTCATCTGGAAAACATCGTGTGATCACTAACAGTACAACCTTTCAGAGAGGTGTGTCTCAGGGCGACACCATGAGCCCTTTCCTCTTTTGCCTAACATTATTGCCACTATCTCTCGCACTTCGCCATTCCGAAGGGTAACTCTGCGGCAAATCTGGAAACCGAAAGCATAAGGTCACTCATGTATTTTACGTGGATGATCTTAAGATCTATGCTAGGAATCAAGAGAAACTACATCTAGCTCTGAAAATTGTCAAAGAGTACACTCAAGAGATTGCAATGGAATTCGGGTTAGAGAAATGCGCCAAGGTTAATTTGAAGAAAGGAAAACTTAATGGCATCCCCGAAGATCCTGAGCTCGATGACAGAAGCGCTATACGACATCTTTGCGCTGGAGAGACCTATACATACCTGGGCGTGCCACAGAGCCGCATTCAGGACGTGACATCTATAAAGGATACTCTCCGATGCAGATACAAACGTCTCATCCGGCAGATTTCGTCTTCCGAACTGTCGGCGAGAAACAAAGTATCTACAACGAACATGCTTGCCGTCCCGGTAGTACTCTATTCATTTGGAGTGGGTTCATGGACGAAGGACTAGCTCAGATCCCTTGATATCGGGACGCGAAAGGTTTTGCACACGAGCAAGAGCATGCACACACACTTCAATCGCAGTTTTAACAATGATATCCCGTAACAAAGTCCACGTGCCCTCTATATCTAGATTGCTTCTAAGCGCCTCCCAAGTTGCCCTATCTATGCGTTCGTTTATCTTATTCTGAAAATCTATTTGCACTTGCGGTTTCTGTAAATTTTCAATCTTGATTCGCGTTTGTTTCTTTTTTTTGTTCTCTTTCTTCTCCTTCGCCGGCCTAAGTTTATTTTGTAGACTAGAATGTAATAATCAGTATTGCATTCGGAACCCCTCATGACTCTTGTATATTTCACTAGTTCTCTTAGTCTTTCATCCGCAATAAGAAAATTAATTATACTGCGGTTATTTCCTTTTCACCAGGTGTACGTGTGGATCATTTTATGTCTAAACCAAGTATTTGTAATAAATAGGCCCTTTTCTAAGCATAAGCTAACTAATTTTTTCCCGTTATAATTTTTTCTTGGATCCCTAAATTTACCTGGTATCCTTTCTGTATCTGTATCCTGACGTTGGACGCCGACCCATCCGTTCATATCTCCTAGTAGAATTATTCTTTCACCTTGATCGCAAGTACTTATTGTATCATTTACTGTGTCCCAGAAGGCGTCTTTGACTTCCCTCGGATCGCTATCAACTGGAGCGTAGCACGCTATGAGGAATAATCTTCTGACTCCTACCTTCATTCTAGCCCACAACAATCTGGTAGATACAAAATCATGATCTTTGAGATGCTGTCTTGCTTTTTCATTCATAATTGAACCGACCCCTTGACTACCATGTGATTCACTACCTTCTCCTGGCCAGATTTCAAAACCTCCTTTTAACACCCCATTTTCTATGTTTCTACTTTCGCATGCCTTTTTCTTTGTCTCAGGTACACATAAAATATCTAGTTTCCTTACGTGCGTAGTTTCTCGTAGTTCTCTTACCTTAAGATCATTCACTCCTCTAGCATTCCAAACACCCAGTCTACATTTATCGCCTGAAACTCGACCTTTACGTTTACCGTCTGTATGCATTTTGTCAATCAAAGTTTCACTACATTCCGAGGCTATTTTATTGTTTTTGTGTTATTCATTGTTTATATTGTATACCCAACTACCGCCTTTATGCGCGAACTTTGTTTTGCGAGTCAAAAATCATGTTCAAGTTAAGAAGTGATTCGCCGTATGGTGGAGAGTCTTGTTGTAACGTCAGTCGCACCAAAACTTCTGTTACTGGGGGAGGGGGGTGGGCGAGGGCAAGGAATGGAAACCGTGAGAGTCGCAATTGGTTTTATGCTTAGAAGGTCACCAGCCTTCAGCAGCGTTGTATTAGTTGTATTATTAGGAAATATCTCAATATACTTGAAAATTTTTGAAATACCGTGAAATCTCTCATAAAGTATCATAAAATGCCGCGAAAATTTCATGGAATCCGATATTTCTTGAAATCTGAGATTCAAAACGCCCCAACATTTCTTTAAAATATCTTGAAATTCTCTTAAATCATTGAATTTAATTGAAAAGCTCCTTATAGTATTTCAAACAGAGAAAATCCCCCCCCCCCACTGACACGAAAAATATTTCAATTTCAAAAATTTTTAATCTGAAAATTCATTTATTCTTAACAATAATAGTTAAGACTTATGTTGCTATTTCGCTGGGATTCCGCCTTTGTCTTCAAAGCTTCTTCTTAATTTTTAAGTGGTAATTTAGAAAAAAAGGGATTAAATAGTGCGTTCACGGAAAAAAGTGGATCGTTAAAAAAACTCTGTGAACCAGCAGCTCTAACTATTTTAAATTGAACCGCAGCTTCTCGTCGGTGAATTTTGTTGAAATTACTATTTCGCATTCAGGTTATTTGAACTGACTTCTTAAAAGAGTAGGATGAACGATTTCAAATAGTAGGATGCACTGCACCAGTTGGTAACCGTCCACACTCAGGAGAAGAAGAGTTACTATTTCGCGTAGTGTACGCCTTACTTCTGTGAAGAGTAACTTTGCCGATTTCGCATTGTAACGCATATATATGTATATGTATATATGCACTGCACGCATTCTATGCACGATTTATAAATAGATTAGCTCGAAACTTTCGACAACAAAAATGATGTGAAACGTCGATCGATTTGAAAAGGAAAACATTATTTTATTTATGATTACTGCACTTAATTTACTATTATTCTTACACAATTGCACGCACAGAGGCTTCGACATATGATCGCACGCTCAAACGCTTTGAAAAATCGCCCCCGCTGGGGAATCGAACCCTACCTAACTACATAAAACCTGTCCTAAAACCTAAATCTAGCGCCCGTGTTAGTCAAGTGAGCTACGGAACTGCTTAGATTTTTTTGACAAACTCTCGGTCAAGCGGTTTCTCTGAGAAAAACGTGGCCAGCTAAGAAATTATAATAAATAATTACTTAAAAATTTTTTAATTATCTCTTACTGATGATTTCTAATATTTTGTAACGAGCTTGGGAAAAATATTTTGCTTAGAAGTATTAACTGACACAGTAAATATATTATTAGTAATTTATATGTATATTATTATAAAATGAATTGAATTACAATTTTTAAAAAGTACATATTTTTTATTATTGAAAATTAAGGCTTGAAAAAATTTTTTCGAATGAAAGTTTTGGAATTTTGATTTTATTTTATTATCATCTCACTTTATTTAGAACGCAACATTCATTTACATAACTGATATATAAATAAAAAATAGTTTAAACATCGTAATAATATATCAAATGCAAAAATGGAAATCACTATTTTAAGATGAGACAAACGTTCAATTGTGATTTAAATTTAAATTTTTTGCACAAATAAAATTTGTCTCATGAGATATGGGGATTCTGAATTAGAATAAAAACTGTTTAAAACAAAACAAAAAATTCGGTTCCGAGAAATTGATATCAGGGTGCAAAGTCTTCCCCTGTTTTTCTTAGTTTCCCCTTTTTTCTTGAAATTCCCCTTTTTTCCCCTATTCTCAAAAACCTTCCCCCTTTTCCCCTTTTCTCTTTAAATATACGATATTTGAAATTGTACCCATTATTGAATAATAATTAAAGCAATTATAGCACTTAAATAAATTATTTATCAATAAATAAGGTACACGTTCCAAGTTCAGACCATTAAAAATAAATACTCTTAAACAAATTTGAAGATGAAACATTTTAAAGCAAG
Organism: Andricus curvator; assembly: GCA_932195095.1. Lineage (NCBI taxonomy): Eukaryota > Metazoa > Arthropoda > Insecta > Hymenoptera > Cynipidae > Andricus > Andricus curvator. Next base: position 45,671 of record CAKNYM010051758.1, on the reverse strand, counting down.
TTGAAAATGTGAAAACTGCCGACAGAAGTTATTATCCAATATAAAATTGGAACAGTTACAAAATATATATTATTTTTTAAATAAGTATTAGAAGATTAATACATTTTAGTTGAAATGTACAAAGTTAAATACCTAATTAAAAAATGGAATATTCCAAACTCATAAACTGCAATTTTAAATGTTCTAACTTGAGCAATTTATAATTCTTTCAAATTTTTACGTGAAAATTTAACTATTGTTGAAACTTTTTTTGGTTGAAAATTAATTCTTTTAAACTCACAATTGAACTATTCCATTTGTGTTTGAAAATTGATCTTTTTTAGTTGGAAATTCAACTATTTTGGTTGCGTGTTCAAATTTCGTTCAAAAGTTATATTTTTTGGCAGAAAGTTGGTTAAAAATGTAACTATTTGGTTTAAAATATATTTATTTTGTTGAAAAGCTGTCTTTTTGGTTAAAAATGAAACTATTTTGTTAAAAATGCAATTTTTCAAACTGAAAATTGCAATTTTTGATTGAAAATTATTTTTTGTATTGAAAGCTTATATTTTTGAGTTAAAAATTCGAGTGTATTATAAAAAGTACTTTTTTTGGCACGAAAATTCAATAAATAGGTAGAAAATTGGTTTTTTCATTTGAAAATTAGTTTCTTGAAATGAAAATGTAGTAATTCCATTTTTGGTTCAAAGTTGATCTTTTTTATTTTTAAAATTCAAATATTTGGTTAAAAATTTATGTAATCTGTTAAAAATTCGTCCTTTTTTTGTAGAAAAATAATCTTGTTGCTTTAAAATTCGACATTTTGAATACAATTTTTTTTCTTCATTGGCTAAACAATCTTTTTTGGTTGAAAACTCAACTCTTGTTGAAAATTCGTGTTTTTGGGTTAAAGATTCAACTGTTTTGTAGAAAATTTGAATTTTCTCTGGAAAATTCAATAGTTTGGTGACTTTTCAACAACTTTGTTAAAAATTCATTTCTTAGTTAAAAATTCATCATTTTAGTTAAAGTTTTTTCTTGTTTGTTAAAAAGTGGGTTTTTAACTAACAATTGTAATGTTTGGTTGAAAATTAACTTCTTAATTATTAGTTCATATTTTCGTGTTGAAAAATCAACGGCATTGTAGAAAATTGAGCAATTTGGGAGAAAATTCAGTTTTTTCAATTGAAAATTAATTTTTTGAAACGAAAATATAATTATTCGATTTTTGGTTAAAAACTGTTGTTCTTAATTCAAAAATTCAACTATTTTGTTCAAATATTATCTTACTCATTGAAAATTTGAAATTGCGAACGTTAAAAATAAATTTCTTGCTCAATTACAATTTTTTTGAAAATGTGCAAAAACATGTTTTTTTTTGGATTGAGTCATATGCACACTTTAAAAAAAAAGTTGAATATATCGAAACTGAAATTTATTTAGCTTGAACCAAAGAAACATTTTTTTATTTTTCTTTATCGGAAAAAAAATGTTTGTCGTGAATAAGGATTTTTGGGATTTCATATATTTTTTTGCGATTTTCGAACGTTATAAACACCACGAAAAAAATGTTTCCCATGGATAAAAAATAATAACATGTTTCTTTGGTTCAAGGTGACTCAATTTCAGGTTCCAATCAATCCAAAAAACATGTTTTTTTTATATTTTCCAAAAGTTTTCAATAAGGCAAATTTTTTGTTTCAATCAAAAAAAACGGTTTAATTGTAAATTTAAGAAAGAGAACAGAAGATAATAACTGATTTCAATTGTTTTAAATTTAGATTGAAAGTATTAATTATAGTAAGGATGAAATGACAAATCTTGGAAAGAAATATTTATGCGAACGATGTCAAACATATCAAAATTGTGTATTTAACTAATTTTATTTTTTCCCGGACTTTTTTATTTCACTCTGAATGGGTTTCCAACGATCTAAGTATGTCCAATTTTAAAAATAAATCTTTAATGGCAGAAATCATTGAAAAATCATTAAAAGTTATTTAAAAATGTAACATTTCTTACGAAAAGGTTGTTTGTTCTTTTCGACATATGAGAATAAATGTTTAATCTTTCCCCTATTTTCCCTTTTTTCGTGCGAAAACCACCCTATTTCCCCTTTTTTGAGCTCCTTTTACGCTGTGATCCCTGTAATATCAAAGATCGCGATATCATAGTAGTATGGTAGATTTTATTGTTGTTGAAAATCTGAAAAAAAATGAGAAAATATTTTTTTTTCATGAAATGGTAGTAATTTTTACAAATATCAATGTAAAAAGGTTGAAAAAATTATTACTACGTTAAAATTGGAAATTAATTTGAACTCAAATTTCATTACAAATTATTTTTTTATTATTGGTTCAAAAAATGATATGTCGAAAACAGTGTATTATTCTACTAAAAAAAAATTCTTCCAAATGATATAATATTTGAACCTAGGTGGCTTAATCAAGTACGATCCTAATCAATTTTAGTGTTATAAGAAATTACAAATATCATAAGCAGAAAATTCCATAGTAGAAATAATGTAAAGAAAATTATTCTTTTTATATATAATTCTTCAGAATATTTTTAAATTCTGAAAATGTTGTGCAAAGCGAAAAAACAGTATTGAAGTATAAAGTAGAGTTATTCACTATGTTCATTTATAATAATTATCTCAACTGATATTATGATAAAAGAGAAAACATTATAAAATAGTTTCCGATAATTTATTTAATTTTGTAAAATGTCAGTGCGCGGTCTGTCTTATAGATTGAGAAGCGAAAATCTGTTGTTTTACTGATAAGCAAGTTATAAGTCGTCCTTCTTTTTTAATTTGAAACGGACCGCCTAAAAAATGTTGCGGACCGAGCCTACACGTTTCTAGTTGTGCCACTGAACTTACTTACAATTTCAAATAGTAAGGCTAACAATCCCGCGCAGTGCTTATTGCAATGCGAAAGAGCAGATCGAACTCACTTGCAAAAGTCAAACTCACAATTCTTTGCTTACTATGAAAATTAGTTATTCGTACAGTTTATATGTTCAAATGTACTATTTCAAATAGTTATTGAAGCTACTTGTTCTAGTAATCTTTCTTTTTACAATTTGAAGTAGTAATGCTGACTTTAGACTTTGTATATTTTGAGATCACTATCTCATTCAGTATCAAAAACTATTTGAATTGTTTCTTGTGCAATGCGAACAAGTAAACTTCAAGTTAACAATACATAAAAGTGAATCTAACTATCTACTTTTTTCCGTGTTTACGGAGAAATAATTGAAAAATAAGCTAAGAAATAATTTCTCTTAGCATGATGCTTAAATATTTTACTTCAAATAATTATTAATTTGAAACGAATCTCAGATGTACTTCGAAGGTGCCTATGGTATAAAGTTGGATTCACATCAGTTTACTCAATATAAGAACTGTAGACTTGATACAATGCACATTACACACATACTATGAAAATGAATATATTGGTCTAAATTAATTTACTTCTTACTGCATTAATATCTTAAATTAATAAATTAAGTATATATTTAGTGCGGATATTATAAGTATATTTATAAAAACTTCATAAAATTAAGTTTAAGTAAAACATAACTCAATAAAATTAAGTTTTTCAGTCAAAGATTTCATTAATCATAGAAAATGTCTGGGATTAAAAATGTTTAACAGGGGCGGGGGATTATACTCTTTCTATGCCGTAAATTATGCTATGTTAAAAAAATTTATCCGTTCATTTTAGTTGAAAATTTAAAATTGAAATTGGAAAATCTGACTTTTGTGTCAGAATGCGTTTTGATCCTTATTTAGTAAAATAATTCTTCTAAAAAATTCAACTATTACATTTATATTTAATGAATTATGCTGAAAATAGACGAAATATATATATATATATATATAAGTGTCTGGTTCGGTGCCTAGAGGTAGACCGGGAATTGGCAGATGGGAACATATGAGCTCCTATCTAATACAACGCTGCTGAAGAATGGTGACCCCCTTCTCAGCATAAAACACCAAACAATTGAGACTCTCGGTTTCCTTTCTCTGTCCTCACCTCCCCCCCCCCCCCCCCACAGTAACAGAAGTATTGGTGGGACTGACGTTACAGATAGACTATCCACCATACGACGAATCACTACTTAACTTGGACATGATTTCGACTCGCAAAACAAATTTCGCGCATAAAGGTGGTTGTTGGGTGGAAAATATAAACAATGAATAATACAAACAATAAAATAGCCTGGGAATGGACTGAAACTGTGATTGACGAAATGCATACACACGGTAAACGTAAAGGTCGAGTTTCAGGCGATAAATGTAGACTGGGTGTTTGGAATGCTAGAGGAGTGAATGATCTTAAGGTAAGAGAACTACGAAAAACTATGCACGTAAGGGAACTAGATATTTTATATGTACCTGAGACGAAGAAAAAGGGTTGCGAATGTAGAAATATACAAAATGAGGTGTTGAAAGGTGGTTTTGAAATCTGGTCAGGAGTAGGTAGTGAATCACATGTTAGTCAAGGGGTCGGTTTAATTATGAATGAGAAAGCAAGATAGCATCTCAAAGATCATGATTTTGTATCTCCCAGATTGTTGTGGGCTAGAATAAAGGTAGGAAACAGAAGATTATTTATCATAGCGTGCTACGCCCCAGTTGATAGCGATCTGAGAGAAGTCAAACACGCCTTCTGGGACACTTTAAATGATTCAATAAGTACTTGCGATCAAGGTGAAAGAATAATTCTGCTAGGAGATATTAACGGATGGGTCGGCGTCCAACTTCAGGATACAGATACAGAAAAGGGCATATTTTTTACAAATACTTGGTTTCGACATAAAATGATCCACACGTACACCTGGTGTGAAGGTTATAACCGCAGTATAATTTACTTCGTTATTGCGGATGATAGACTAAAAGAACTAGTAAAAGATACAAGAGTCATGAGGGGTTCCGAATGCAATACTGATCATTACCTTCTAGTCTCCAAAATAAACTTAGGGCGGCGATGGAGAAGGAAGAGAACAAAAGAAAACGAAACAAACGCGAATCAAGATTGAAAATTTACAGAAACCGGATGTGCGAATAGATTTTCAGAATAAGATAAACGAACGCATAGATAGGGCAACTTGGGAGGCCCTTAGCAGCAATAAAGATGTAGAGGGCGCGTGGACTTTGTTACGGGATATCATTGTTAAAACTGCGATTGAAGTGTGTGGTACGGCAGTGGTAAGAAGAAAGTCTGGTGATGCGTGGTGGAAGCGATTACATAGACAAAAAGAGGAAAGTTAAACGACTAGTCGAGGAAAGTAAAGATAAAATCAGAACAGAAGAAGAGAAGAAGAGAAGAAGAGAAGAAAATATAAAACGACTTTGAAGGAACCATGAAACTATTATTTGAAGAGATGAAGGAAAGTAAAAATTCAGAGATTGTCAGCATGAGAAACAGCAAAGGTGAAACGCTACGTGATACAGACGGGACAGTAGACGCTTTAAAAGGTTGTTTCAAAGAATTATTAGGAGGTGAAGATACAGAGCAACAGAACTGCGACATAGAACATAATACATTAGAAAACCCAATTGAAAAAGTCTGTCTCACTGAGGTTAGACATATAATTAAGAACTTAAAAAATGGTCAGGCTGCTGGGTTACACAGTATTAGCGCTGAAATGCCTAAATACGGTGGCGAGTACATACCTCACAGGTTGTGCGAATTAATAAATTGATGTATCGAGACGGGAGAAGTCCCCGACGTTTATAGAAAAGCGATTATCGTACCAATATACGAAAGAAAGGGTGATAAAGCATCTGCAAATAAGTACAGAGGTATCAGCTTGTACCGTCAGTAAAATATACGCAAAAATACTTATTCGTAGGGTAATGAAAATTACAGAAGAAAAGATATGGGGACTCAAAGTGGATTTATGCCAGGAAGATCATATACAGATCAAATATTTTGCTTATGACAGATCACAGAAAAAAGCTTGAGAGTAGGAAAGAAAGTTTTCTGTGCATTTATTGACCTAGAAAAAGTATTTGACAAGGTAAATAAAAGGAAACTTTGGGAAGTCCTTAAAGAGTATGGAGTCAATGGATGTCTCCTACAAGCAGTAAAAGCAATACGTACAGGTAGTAAAGCGAGTGTAAGGGTTAATGGGAAACTGAGTGACTGGTTCGACATTATGCAAGGCGTGAAACAAGGATGCGTTATGTCCTCATTGCTATTTATCATATTTACGGATAAGATTCTACGAATGGCCCTTTTTGACGAAGAAGATGTAGATCTCGAAACAGTGAAGGTACGTGGGTTAGCTTTCGCAGATGACAAGATTGTTATGGCAAAATCAATCGAGGACTTGCAAAGAATGTTGAATAAACTTAATACAAGCATGAAGAATATGGGCCTCAAAAGTAACGTAAATAAAACAAAAATCATGGTGCTTGAAGGAAAAAGTAAGAAAAGATTGTCCTAACCTAAATGATGAGAGATTAGAACAAGTTGACAAGTACGTATATCTCTGTAGCCTATTCCATCGCCACAGGAAAATAGATGGGGATTTAGATGGGCGCATAAATGAGGGTAAGAAGGTTATAGTTGAGTTCTAGGTAGGTTATGGGTAGAGCAGGGTCCATTCTCAGAAATAAGAACATATCAAAAAAGCTAAAATGGCCATACATAATTCTATATTTGTATCGACTGTATTATACAGTAGCGAGACATGGACCTGTCAAGAAAAGGACAAGAGTAAAATTAACGCGATTGGCATGAAATCTCTGCGCACAATATGCGGGAAAACACTGATGGACAAAGTCCGAAACGAGATAATCCTCAAAGAATGTGGTACAGGAGAGACACTAGTTGACATATGGGAAAGAAATCAGTTAAGATGGTTCGCACCTGTTGAAAGATGAACGACTGACGCAAAAAGTGTATAAAGGTAAAGTAGATGGCAGAATGCCCAGAGGTAGACCGCCGAAAGCATGGTTAGAATCTGTGAATAAGACATTAATCCGAAGAGACATAAGAAGCCATAGAAACACGAGAGCTTGCATGAGAAAATGCATGGACGTGAAGGAAGCTAGAGTAGTATGCCAGGACAGAAAAGTGTGGCGACAAAGAGGTTGTAAACAGAGTGACGATAGAGTGAATGACGCCTGAAACAAAGACCTTGGATACTAATGGGCCCAAGTGGGGAACCACACATAACAATTTTGTGAGGCTCTTCACTTGAGGTGATCGCTAGAGAGATTGATCAGAAAGCTGGGTCGGAGGAGTGTTGCGGAACAAACGTGTCATTTGAATAAATAACACGAGAATTCTAGATAAATCTAAAAAATCTATACCCCCTACCTCATATTACTCCCTTCCTCACCGAGAAAGTCACGCCTACCTATAATAATGATAAAACAAGGTTATACGGGTTAAAAAATGTTCAAAAATACTATCATTACATTTTTTTAAAATAATTTAAAGAAATGTTATGCCTCTTTAAAGGAATATGTTTCAAGAAAATGTTTATATAATTATAATATATAATTAATTTTTTTAATAAAATAATTAAGAATGCATGGAAGAAGCAAACAAATATTTTTCGTCCAATCACCGTGATTCTTTTTTCTTCTGATTTCGAAGTATTTTATTTTCAAAAGAAAAATAGAGTATCGAGCACTTTTTGAAATAGTTAATATTAAATCCAAGGATCAATTGTTTTATACATATTTTAAATTATTGGTTGGGAATTGTTATTTTAAATAAAAAACTGAATCAAAATGTATTATAAAAGAATTAGATCAATCGCAAACTGTACGTTGGATAGAGGTTTTTATATAGAAGAAAATGGTTCTTTGTCACTAAGGGTATTATTAAAGCGTTTTTGAACTTGACTGTTCTTTCTTTTTAATCAGATTTAGATAGTTTTCAAGCGGATTAAATCTTTGAAGAAAGAAAGTATTAATGCCTTTGTGAAATGAGTGAAGTTCAATTATTTTTTTTACATATTTGAAATTGTTGTTTGAGAAAAGTTATTCAAAATTTAAAACTGAGTGGAAAACGTATGATAAAAAAATTGAATAAATTGAAAACTGTGCATTTTATGGAAGTTTTTGCATAGCATAAAATTATTTTTTTGTCATTGAGGTCATTAAAGAATTTTTGTACTTGACTTTTCTTTATTGTTTATTACTTTTGGATCGTTTTTAAACGTTTTCAATATTTAAATACAAAAAGTATTGAGTACATTGTGCAAGCGCGAATCCAGAGAAGTGCTTTGAGTGGGGGGCATCCAATAATTCCCCTTCCCCCTCCACTCTCAAGGGGGCTGTTAGTAATAATTTTAAAGTTATTTCTCCGCTTTGAATTTTTATTATAAACTATGTAATTATATTAATCATGAATGTTATTGACATAATTAACAAATGTTCAAAAAGAAACTATGTTTTTATATTTACAAGCAGCGTCTTGTATGCCATGGTATAATCATTGATCAACAAGTATAAAATATTCATGAGATTTTCGAAGTCGAGCATAAACTAGAAAAAGATGACTTTTAAGCAGCAAAATTTGGGCATCTATTTCCACTCTTTGCGATATTCATATTCCCGGTTCAAATCTGGGCTGAGGCAGATTTTTTCTTGTTCTTAAACAATTATTTGTCTGAAGTAATCGTTTTGAAGAATCAAAATTTGTATTAATTGTAAATGCACGATATTACTTTCAATGCCCTAAATTGAAGAAAGAGTGAACAAATTTATTCAAAATTATATCATTTTAGGCAATTTCAAGATACAAACAATAAAAATTGAAAGTTCATAATTTTTTTAAATTAAACACTTTTTAAATTAGAAGTTGAATTATTTTAATTTTAATTCGTTGCAAATGAATTGCACAATTGTTATCTATACATCAAAATTAGTTTTGAAATCTTTTGAAACATTACCTTAAAACTATATTTTTTTACTGAAAAGTAACTTTAAGTTCCCCCAGGAACATCTTATTTTACATTTTTTGGAATCTTTACAAATTTTATATTATTTTTGAAAAATTTTCAAAACTTCTGAATATCTTTTTAAATTATTCGATTTTTTCCTAAAACTTTTAATAAATCCTGCGAAATTAAAAAAAATTGCCTTAAAATCTTCCAGAATATTATTTTTACAGTTCTGGAAACCTTTTGAAATCTTTTTAAATATTCTCTTGATATTAATTTTTTCGAAAAATAAAATCATTTTCAATTTTCCAGAGGAATTTTAATCAATTTTTTTATTATTTTGAATCTCCTTAAAATGCTTGAAAAGCTTTTATATTTTTCGTTTGAAATCTTCAAAAATCTACATTTTGTTTTACATTTTTTTAACATCTTTTAAAGTTTTAAATTATTTTTGAATTTGTTCAAAACTTCTAAATATCTTTTAAACTTATACCAATTTTTTCCAAATTTATAACTGTTTAATTTTTATTTATTCATCAAAATTTTCTTTTATTTTGAAATATTCCTTAATATTCTATTAAAGTTAATTTTTCTGAAAAAAAAATCATTCAAAATTTTCCCAGGAATCTTAAGACAATTTTTATATTATCTTAGAACCTTTCAAAATCCTTAAAAGCTTCAAAATTTTATTTAAAAACTTGTACATATCTCCTCAACGTACTCGAATTTTTTCTAAATGAATACATTTTTATCTATATATTTACACATCAAAATTCAACATTTTCACTTACAAATAAAATTTGTTTGAATTAGAACAATTAATATTAATATTGTAATGTTCAAAGTTTAAGTTTAGCTCTCCGAAATTTTAAGGCTTTCTGTTCCAAACAATTCAGTTTCAAATTGTTTAGTTGTGAATATTTAATTTTTCATTTTTAATTTCTAATGAACAGTCAAACATTGCTCACTATTAAAAAATTGTTCATTTGCTTGGTTAAAAATTTTCAAAATGAATTCGTTAAAAATGGTATATTTTAGACTGAAACAACAGACAGTTTATAAAGTTTGAATCGGAAGTTTACATTTGATTAGTAACTACTAAGGCTTTGGAATTGAAACAGTTCAATTTTTAACGTAAAAATCTGTAAATTGTTTAATTTTAACAGATTCAAAATCGCCCTATAAAATCAATCAATTATTGTTCAATTTCGAATACACGAACTACAGTCCAAATTTTAAAATCATTAATTGAAAAACTGCATTTCAAAATTCTTTTAATTGAAAATGTACCCTTAAAAATGAAAATCCAAAATGGAAAATTTTGATAGTAGAAGATTTTAGAATTACACATTGTAAACTGAATGATTTCATAATTGAAAAAGTTAACAATTCAACTTAGCATTCAAAAAAAAGTTGAAATCAAAACTATTTTAAATTGCATTATATATCTTGTGATATGAAACTTGTGATATTTCAAGTGATTGGATAGATTTTTCTTCTAAAAACTTGTAAAAATCCCGGTCAAAAAATAAATAACTGTCATTTCCTGGTCTCCAAAAATTCCCGGTCATTTCCCGGTTTCCCGAGCCAGCGGCCACCCTGAATTATGATATTTCAGAATATAATTATGCTTCTTGAATGATAATAAGTACTTCGTGCTTGGTGGCTTAACAATTTTTCTTCAAAGAAACAATTAAACTAATATATAGTTCAATAATTCTAACATTGATGTCTTTCAATTAAATTTCTATTCAATACAGTAAACACACTTTAATGTTTCTAAATATATTGATAAATTCCAAAATAGTAAGCTTACTCCGAAGTTTTTTGCTTCTTCTTAAAAGTATTTTTAGACTTTTACGTTATCATTTGTATTGATGTTCAGGTTTTGGCTATATAAAGAATAATTAATAAGATGTTAAATGTTTTTCGTCTACTGGCCTATTTATTTAGTATACAAATTAACACAGTTTCGTCCGTCGACGCCGGAGCTCATCAGTTAAAAGCTTAAGATTAGATTGAGGTACAATGTTTTGGCGCGAAGCATATTCGTAAAAGTTTCGTAATTTAGTGATTGTTTAGTCTGTCAGAATCAATTTTGATAACATTTTTTTCAAAAAGTTAATAAAATTTAAATGCAAATTTGTAATAATTCCTTTGAGTTTTACCCATGGTCTCGGGTTTGAAATTTTAATAGTAAATCATTTTTTGTATGTGGGCCAGCGCCATGTATACTTGCCCGAGATCATGGGCATATTGTATTATGTATCATCATATGTATGCCCATGATCTCGGGCAAGTATACATGGCGCTTGCCCAAATACAAAACATGATTTATTATTAAAATTACAAACCTGAGACCATGGGTAAAACTCAAAGGAATTATTCTTCATACTGACTCTGAAGTCGTGTATATACAGCCATGATCAGGTAGTGCGTGATTCCATGGATGGTAGTGAAACGGTAGGTTTGTTATCTGAAACAAAATAAGCGAACAGCCCGCTAGGGCAGAACGACCAGTGTCTAAAGTACCTCATCTCAAAAGTGCGCATGCGCAACTTTTTCACCAGTGCCTAAAGTAAGCCATCTTCAAACTGTGCATGCGCGAAAATTATTCGCACACAGTCTGCTCAAATAAGGTTCTTTAGGCACAATTTAGAAGCATGAAAACGTCAAGTTTAGAGGTGGGTGTTGCAAAAAAACATTTAACATCTTATTAATCTTACGTTATTAGTTTTTTTTTAATTAAACTAATTTTTACATTCTTAAAATGCACCATCTTCTGATTTTTAAGCCTTATTTTTTTTTATTAATGCAATTACTAGTTGAATTTCGCATTTCTTTATTCCTTGTTGTCAGCTTGAACTTTTGGTAACATAAAGGCAAACATTTTCTTTTTATAATAAAGCCAAGAATAAAGAAACTCGGAAAAATGTATCTTTTGTTCTTTTTCAGAAATAAAAACATTGAACTCCATATTATTCTTGAATTTTGTTCGAAAAACATTAGATCAATGTTTATTTAAGTACGCACGTATTTACTGAAATATGAGATAATTGGATGTATATTCGATATAAAGCATACCTTTCACTTAAATTCAATATTAAATTACTAAAAAAATAAAGTCGCATTAAAATAGCCAGAATGCAGAAATAAAATACATAACATTATTGATGTTTTCTGTGATCCTTAAATTTCATTAACAATATTTTAAGTTTTCAAAACTTAGCTATTGTGACCAAAACAATCCTAAAAGTCTACTCGCAAAACGTAAACGCATTACTCGCAAATCTAGCAATCAGCTAAGGGCGCAGTCCCGTGGAGGACATGGTATGGTAGATGAGTAGAATAGTGGAATAGTTTTGACCAATCAGGTTATTGCAAATACTCTGACAACCACATCATTGGTCAAAACTATTCCACTAATCTACTACCATGGGACTGAGAGATCAGTCCCATGGTATCCATGAGAGAATTCGAAACCCTGATTGGCTGCGAGAATTACATACACGCAGAAAAAAGAACCTTACATTTTACTGAAAACCAAGTTAAATCTACTGATCTTCCAAGTACGTATATGGACAACACGGTAGTTCAGTAAATGTTACAATTATAGGCAACTGAATATGACTATCATTGATGGTTACCAGTACCGATTTTCAAGTGCTGCTGACCTGCGGATCAGTAGATTTTACCGATCCAGTCGCTATTCTGCACTGTTGCTCGATGCTGCAATTACGAATTATCATGTCACTTTGACCGCTAATATAAACAGATCTAACTTATGTTAACGGTACAGACTATAGTTTGGACGGCTCTATGCATTGTAAAAAAATATTGCTAAAAAATAATTAATAAATAAACACACGGTTAATTCTGAGATATATTTTCGGATATACTTATAACTAATCGGCATTTGTAAGTTACAACGCTTATAATACAATTAAAATTTCGCACGCAACGGGGGGGATTCGAACGCATAAACCTAAGCACGCAAGTCGATTCGCTTAACCACTACACTATTACACGAGTTGCGATCTGTGAAATAATTCCGAAATGCATTTGTAACTAAGGTGGCGACGTCGGTAACGACTTCTGAATACGCATCCATGTCATCGCGACACACGACAAAAGTTCACGCATTTACCTCATATCCATACAAGTCAGCTGGAACAGTCGCGGAACGCAAACACGTCTTGCTCCAATAAACTCTCAACTGTACGCGACCTGTGAATAAGATGTGCCATCCAAAATTGTGTTATTCATTATAAAACCCCTTCATTGCTAAGTGGGGATATGGAATAATGTGACTACTGTCACAGAAATGTCAAAAATAAATGTTTTTTAGGTGATGCAATCCATCCATTGCCGATGGCGTCATGAATTCATCCGGTGGTTCGCGCGGATAGGTTGCGTTATTACGACTTTGAGGGCGAGCTAAACAAGCTATTCGGATCGGTAGCATGTACCGATCCTTCTGCAATGTTCACTGCACCACTATTGTAGTCTCGGTTCAGTAGATTTTACATATCTTACCGTATTTCATACTAGGGAATAGAGGTTTATTTTACTAAAGGATTACCGTTAAATTTACTCTAAATTCACTGTGACATTTACGAAATGCTAAGTGCTTTTGACATTTTCACCCCTTCATTAAGAGCAGTTTTTGCTGTTACGGTTACAAGAAACACTTTACATTTCTTGATTAGTAAATATTACATTTCTTTTTTCTGCGTGTAGTTATGGGAATCTACATTGGCAAGAGTTGTTGCAACATTGCTTGTAACATTGATATATGTATATAGTGAACTTCAATTATCTGATTTGAAATATTCGAGTCTGGGCTTTTTTTTGTTGGGGGGGGGGCAAGCCGCCCCCCCTCTGGATCCGCGCCTGACTTTGTGAAATAAGTGAAATTCAATTCTTTCTTGAGTAGGATAGTATCATAAAAGAATTGGATGAACCGAAAATTGTGCGTTTTATGGAGGTTTTTGTACAGTATCATGTGGTTTTTGTTATCAAGGTTATTCAGGCATTTTTGCACTTGACTTTTCTTTATTGTTTATTAATTTTGGATATTTTATGAACTTTTTAAATATTTAAAGAAAAAAAAGTATCGAGCCTTTTTTCAATAAGTTATATTCAATTATAAACTCTTTCTCAATAAAAAATTGTCTATTAAAGTTTCGAAAATTGTTAATTTGCCTATTAGAACTACTCATCAATCATCAGAAAGATGTTTTCTTCAAAGAAACATTGAGTTCAACAACTTTTAATTTGAAGATGGTTGAGGCTCCCCGTACGACTTGGTACGACGCTGCCTCAAAATACTTGGCCGAGATTTTCTAACCACGCTCAAAGTGCTTCGATAAGCATTTGATATTCATATTCAAGTTTTAGCGAAAATTGGAGAAATTTTGTGACGTTCTGCAAATAAAATTTTTAAGTGGTATCACTGCGCTAATATACTTTAGTTTGCGTGGCGTGTGTCGTGCTGATGTTGTGTCCAGGAACGCTTTGTAGCGCTTTGTAGTTATTATTATTATTATTATACCATTAAGCCATTTCCCTTTCGGGGTAGGCGTGACTTTCTCGGTTGGAAAATAGTATTGGGTATATGGGTGTATTGGTATAGAGTATATAGGTATGAGTTAGATAGGTATATAGGTGTAAAGTAGATAGGCATATAGGTGTTAGGTATATATGTTTTAGATTGATCTGGAATTCTCGTGTCATTTATTCAAATGACACGTTTATTTCGCAACACTGCTCCGACCCAGGTTGCTGATCAATCTCTCTAGCGATCACCCCAAGTGAAGAGCCTCACAAAATTGTTATGTATGGTTCCCCACTTGGGCCCATTAGAATCCAAGGTCTTTGTTTCAGGCTTCATTCATTCTATTGTCACTCTGTTTACAAACAATTTGTCGCCACACTTTTCTGTCCTGGCATACTACTCTAGCTTCCTTCACGTCCATGCATTTTTTCATGCAAGCTCTTGTGTTTCTATGGCTTCTTACGTCTCTTCGGATTAATGTCTCGTTTACCGATTCTAACCATTCTTTCGGCGGTCTACCTCTAGGCATTCAGTTAATCTTTGCAATTCTCGAAGACTCAGTAATTATTCTAGTGTATTTTCAATTATATTGAGCAGGGTTAATCCTCATGAATTGTGTATTTATTGTTTTTATACTTCAAAGTTTCATTTTCAGCTCATTAGCTGTGGCAACGTCTTCGCGGTTTCGATAACGAAAAAGAGCTCCACTTGTATAAAATTAAATAAAAAATATGAATTCAAAAAGGATTTTATTTATTTTCATGCTACTTTACAGTACTCTCTGGCCAGGGGGTGTGGAGTTTCGAGAATCGATTTTTTAATTTGAATCAATTGAACTCAATTCACTATGGCGCTTCCCCAAACGGTTTTAATTGCAAATCGTCATTTTAACATATCCAATTCATTACAATTGAGGATTTTTTTTGCCCGGAAGGCAGACAGAAACCTACTTGAGTTCTTGGACTTGGTCATAAATATAAAATGTTTAAAAGTGTAATAGTATATGGTGTACCCAGCCTCTTATCACTAGACAGCGAAACTTTTGAAGTATCATATTCTGATCCTGCTCTGAGACACTGCTAGAAGGCGCTGTGGTTTTCCCGCCCCCACGTCCTTTGTTTTGATTTTTGAATTTGACAGTTATGTCGGTACATTTCAGTAAATTCATTTGATCGAAAATTTAATCATGAAACCCCGACATATTCCAGGTGACAAACAGATGTGGTATGTATTAGATTGTCCTTTAACGCGTCGAGAAAAATCTCATCATTTTCCTATAGATGGGCAAATCGTTTTGGAGTAGCCACGGGTAATCCACATTTGCTAGATCTAACCTATGCAAAGGTGTATCAAAATCGATACTGAATATAAAGAAAGATAAGTCACTATTTCAAATAATAAGTTTCCGATAAAAATTGAGGAATAATTGGATAGAAACATTTTGTATTCTATTGTTTCAAGTATAAACCAAAATTTCCATTTTCCATGAAGCATCGGAAAATTGTACGCTATTTATACTAAAGAATATTTCATTCCACTATTACTTTCAATTGTAATTATTAGGCGGTAACAGTTCTAAATGCGTAATATATATATTTAAAGTCAACTGATTCTAATGCACAGTTCATCCAATGTCATTTGCAAACGTTGCTAAAAGTTTAAAATAAATACCACTTTAAACATCAAAATATTCTTTTATTATTTTACTGATAGTTCTTTATAAAACACAATTTTATTAAAAACACAAGAGAAAAATGATTAGAAATTCATAAATAGTAATTCTAACAATTATTTATGTATTTTTATTTGTTATTGCTGTTGTTTAAACGGCTACTTTCAAAACTAAAAAGACGCTGATAAAACGCGTAACTTATGCCTGTGTTACATGAAAGACATTAATTTAAATACGTATAAGTAGTATAGACGTTACTCGATTTATTAATTTTGATGTATACATTAAAATTATTCAACCAAAACAAAATTATCCTAGACGGTTTACGTTACTACTGCGATAAATTACGAACCGTTTCTTATTCTTACGAAACATGTAACTACACCCGGCTCTCAGTTTGCGAATTCGTGGTTTAGGACAGGCCTGCCCAAGTAGGGGAAAACTGCTTATTTGCCAGATGTGAATTTAACACCACCACCGACCTCTACTCATTCAACTTGACAAGAACGACCACCCCCCAAGCCTCTGGACCTGTGAAAAGGGAAGTGGTGGTGGAACTCGAACATGTGGCGAATGAGCAGTTTTCCCCTACTTGGGCAGGCCTGGTTTAGGAATTCCTAGAATTGCTGGCCCAAGCAGTTTCTCAGCTCAAGGCGCGAGAGACGGTTGCGACTCTCGTCTCGGAAGGGCCGCAGTGCGCAAGTACTCAGTCAAGTACATTGCGCAATATTATGCATTCCAAATAGAAACGATTCAGGCGGCTGGACTGTTTACGTTTCGAGTTTTCCAATTTAGGAATAATGCTATTTGCAGGCAACCCCCGACACTGTTCCTAAACCAAGAGTCAAGTGTAAATGAAACTTTTACTACATGTTTCATGAAATTTCGGCAGAAATTTTCAATACACAGCCTTCAAATTTATCTGACAGCGAAAAATTGTTATCTTCGCGCGGTTTAAAACGCTGCAACGAAACTGTCTGAAGGTATGATAAAAAAACTAGAGGCTTTTCGTTGTTAAATCTTCATTCAAAGCTGCTCTGGGCATCACTCAACTTCAAAATTTGAACAGTTTTTACAGAATATTGTTATAGCTATCTGGTGCACTTTCAAAAATATTCTGAAAATTCAACGACTGTTTATTTATTTTGTGTGAAAATTCTACTACTTTTGGCCGAGAATTAAATTGTTTGGTTGAAAAATTCAACTAAATATTAGGTTGGAAATACATTTAACTATTGAAGTGTGAGAAGTTTTTTTCAAATCAAGTAACGCTTAGACCAACCGTTTTCGATAAAACTAGAAAACAAAAGTTTAATGTGAAAATTGAAGTAATAAATTAACTCCTACTACCCTCAAAAGGCTTACAATTTTATTGTACAGCTCCGGCGGTAAAATGATTATTTTGTGGAAAAATTAGAAATAAATTTTTACTTTGATATTTTCAACTTGGGGCAGGTCTAAAGGTTCATTGATTTCAAAGAGGTTTCTCGCACATAATTTCAATGCGAAAAGAAAATTTTCTTGTTAGTCCAAGAATGAAAATCTAAATTTTTGTTCTTTCGAACGAACCTGATGTCGAATTGTATTATGTACAAATTGTACATAATTTCTTATTAGAGTCCATACATAATGCACTTTATATAAACTATTCAAAATTTTTTCGTGTGGGTTTCAAGTATATCATACATGCTGAATGAAAAATCTTGTATCTAAAATTGTACAATTTCAAATTGTGATCAGGACAATCATGAAAATTTTTGAATATAGTTTTGTTGAAATTGCAAAATGGACTTATTTTATTATTACTCTGATCGTACTGTTTATCATTTTTGTATCACTATTATTATTAATTTTGAATCACATATATGTATAATAATTTTCCATACTTTATGCAGTCTGTAGAAAAAAAAATAAGATGAATAATACAACAAGCGCGATCATAAAAAATATATGTATAATGGTAATAAATAAAATCTTACGCTACGGTCATTTTTTATGTGTAGTAACATTTCTTTATGATGACGTAATATATACAAAAATAAAGTCGGATGGAGAGCCATTTCGCTTTCATTTTTTCTGTGGACGCTTAATCTTTTACGGTACTGTGTCTTTTTCAATAAAAACACGCACGTAGACACCACCGCATGTGGTATAGACAGACAGGAACGTTCTGCAAAACATGCCATCGCCCTCCTTACGTTTCCACTGCCACATGTGTGTCACTGCGGGGGTGATCTACGCTTTTAAAGAGGGATGCGCCCTGTCACGTGTTCCAATGCTTTACGTGTCATTTTACGCGGTTTCATGGTTTTCCTAATCGCCCTCGTAAATGGATCAGCAATTCCCTCGAACCGATTCGCATCCAAAACTTACGAGAAAAAAGGACCTTAAGGTCATGCGAATTGAGACATCGAGTTTAAAACTTGCGAAATAAAATAGAAGGTACTAATGAACGTTTTGTATACTACTACATTTTTTTGTTTAAGTTTGGAATTTTTTTCGGGTTTACAGAAATTGAGGAGTGTACAAACGTTCATTAGTGCCTTCTATTCAATTTTCTCAATTTTTAACTCTATATTTCAATTCGTGTGGACGTGAGTTGTTACAACAAATATGTCGACAAATTATTTTGAGGTCTTGAAAAAACGCTCACGAATGCAGTAAAATAATAATCAAAGAAATTTTTATATTTCCAGAGATGTATTGTTCAATCAATCTTTTAAAACATTGCAGTTTGAAAACCAGAAGTTTAAAATTAAAGAAAAATAGAAAACGAGGTAAAATTAAAAAAAAAATATCCAATAATGAACTAAAATGATTATATATCTGGAGATAAATTGATGAGATATAATTAAAGATTGAAGCTAAGTACAATAACGTCAAATTCTTGAGAAAACATACACTACTGTGCGTTTTATTTAGGAAGGCCAAACTCAATTTCGTCACTTCTAAACTCTGAATCACTACACGGAGAAAGTTTGGTTAGGAAACCTTACCAAACTTTTGAGTACAATTGGGATATATGGACCAAAAGGAGAATGTTTTACATTGTTGTAATAATTTTTGGCGTGCAAAAGGTTAAATAATACATGGCAGTTCATAATGTACAGTAAAGATTTTCAAAATTAAACATTGATGAACGCGGTTTAATTATTAAAAACTATTCTGTCATACATTGAGGAAAAATT
Source organism: Andricus curvator (assembly GCA_932195095.1). Classification (NCBI taxonomy): domain Eukaryota; kingdom Metazoa; phylum Arthropoda; class Insecta; order Hymenoptera; family Cynipidae; genus Andricus; species Andricus curvator. Next base: position 26,359 of record CAKNYM010051758.1, on the reverse strand, counting down.
GGATAAAATTTGGTCAAGTTTAAAATTAATTCTAGAGTATAGTATATTGTGCTACAAGTTGAAGTCGTCGCTTTTTCAATGTGTGGGACACGATACTTTTTCTATAATTTGTTCAAAAGTGCTAGTTTTTGTTTACCTGTTTTTTGTGTAAAAAGAAGGCGATTTTTTGTCGATTGACGCGACAATACCAATTATCAAAACCATGGCAATAATATGGCAGTAATAATAAGCTGGTTCTCACAATTGAATAGTTGGCCCATAAAGTTGAGAGCTTCAAAATTTCCGATTTTTCGTGAAAAAAACCAAGCACAGTATTTTGGGAGAAACTTACAGTGTTTTTTTGCTTTTGCCAAGTGACAAAAGTACATACAAAATACACAACTCGAGACTTTGCAGGAAATTGATTTTAGGTTAGGGACGAGAGTCGGAAAATAGAATGAAGTTGGCTACGCACGATGCACGAGTACACCCGAGGCAGCACGAACCCACCCGAAATAACATTTACTTTTTCCACTGTGCCTCACTTTTATCACTGTCCATTTACTTTTTCCACTGCATCTGTCCACTTTTTTCACTGTTGCCTGGAAAGGTCGGCACTGCGCATGCGCCACGTCGTCAAACAAAAATCGGTCACTTTTTACACCAAAAACCGGTGGAAAAACTGGCAATTTTTCGCGAATTATAGAAAAAAGTGGATTTTGGATATGTTATTATTTCCTCCACATTGCATGAAAGTTTATCCGCTGTGGAAGAGATTTTAATTTTTGCTTCGTTAGACTTTATTCGACAGTTCAATAAACCGACAGTCGAGACGCAGTCGTCCGGCATCTCCTACCACAGGCCTGTCCAAGTAGGGGAAAACTGCTCATTCGCCACATGTTCGAGTTCCACCACCACTTCCCTCTTCTCAGGTCCAGAGGCTTGGGGGGTGGTCGCTCTCGTGAAGTTGAATGAGTAGAGGTCGGTGGTGGTGTTAAATTCCCATCTGGCAAATGAGAAGTTTTCCCCTACTTGGACAGGCCTGTCCCACCACCTCCCTAATCTTGCAGCATCGTATACAAGTATTGAGCACCTCGAAGATATTTACCACTTTTTTAATTATGAATATGGTGCAAAATAAAATTAGAGTTTATTTAAGAAGGTTATTACTAAGTTATTATTAAGGTTGGCAACAGCCATACCACGCTGGAAACACCAGTTCCCGTTAGATCACTGAAGTTAAGCAGTGTTGGGCGCGGTTAGTACTTGGATGGGTGACCGTCTGATACTACTGCGTTGCTGTTGGCGGTGGTGGGTGTGGTGAGCCCACACTTGTAGTTATTTACTACAAGAAACTATCCACCTAGAAACACTACCCGAATCGGGTAGTGTCACGCTTACCCCTTGAGGCTCGCCGAAAGGGAAATGGCTTAATGGTATATATTACAAAGTTGATTAACATGGATCGAAGTTGACGCCCCTAGCGTAAACCTCAGTGATGCCATGTCAGTGCTTTTTGCCATGTTAGTGGTTTCCCTACTAAATTTGTAGTTTTTTTCTTTCATTTAGTGGGATGGAAAAATTATATTTCAATGAGAATAAAAAAAGTTTTATCCAAAAAAATAATCCTATTCCGAGAAAATCAAAATTGAAGTTCGCGGTATCACGAAAAAAATAAAGTATATATTTTTGTAGTTGCATGATAAAATTTTTTTAAAATATCAATACTAAAAGATTGAAAAAATTGATACTCCGTTAAAATTTGAAGTAAACTTGAACTTAGATTTTATTGAATTTTGTTTTTAAGTTATTGCGTCAATAAATTAAATTTTGAAAAAATCTTTTCACCACAACTCTTACTATAGTGTGATTTTGCAAAATTTTATAATGATAACAGAAAATTCAATTTAAATTTTGAAAATAAAAAATAAAATTTTGTTTAAAACAGTTTCTTAAACTGAAGTTTTTCATACAAAAAATTGAATAAAAATTTTTCATCAAATGTACGTCGCTATATAATTTTATTTTAAGAATTCTTGAGCTAAAATCATGTACATCGCAAAAATCTTTAAAGAATGTATGAATAATTATTTACCAAGAATGTTTTAAGTAATATTGTAGTTTTACTCATGACAGTGTAATTAAAAAAAATGTTACTTTTACAGAATTTTGTATGTAATTTTATTAATTATAATAACATTTTATATAATTTTTCCAATGCAGTATAAATCAAAGTGTAACTCTTTTAATTCTGCGTTGCGTACCTACAAAAAATTATGTTAATTTATTTGAGCCTAAAGCCAAAAGTGAACATCAAAATTCTTAAAGGAAGTCACAATTAATATATAATATTTTTATATAATATATGCTAATTTCTGACGAAAAACACAAATGCCCTCACAGCATGAGATATCGGCGGGATATCTTATTTCTTTCCGAGGATATCCTGGGCATATCCCAGGAGATCCTAGGGCAGAGGTCGGCAGCGAGGGGAAATTTCTCGAGTCCAGCTCTTTTAACATATCCGGATCGCACGCTTCGTCTCTCCCACCAAGAGTCTCTACTCTACTGACTCTACTCTAAGAGTTCGAGGTGGTGGTAAATTCTGACGTCATAGAATAGAATTTACCACCACCCTGAACTCTTGGAGTGGAGTAGAGACTCTTGGTGGGAGAGACGAAGCGACCGATCCACACGTGTTAAAAGAGCTGGACTCGAGAAATTTCCCCTCGCTGCCGACCTCTGTCTTACAGGGCGGAAATTTTGATATCCCTGGAATATCCCAAGGATATCTCAGAATATCCTGAGGATATCCCATTAATGTCCAAATTTAATATGCCAAGGATGTTCCTAAGATATCCCAATTCTATAATTTAGTATATTCCTGGAAATTCAGATATATCTACTGGCTTATATGTATATTCAATCGTATGAATAAAATAACAAATCATTTAACAATATTAGGTATTTTTTCGGAGATTTTATACAAAATAAAACATTATAAAGTGTACAATAATAGTAGAGTCCCCTCTAAAGTCACTTCCAGGTAAATTCCATCATGGCTGTCAGTGTGCGAAAATTGTCGCGCAATAATAAGTGACGCTTTAACAAAAGTCAACAATTTCTCAAATATTCGTGCCGGATTATAATCTATACTCATTTATATTATGAAAATCAACGCGGTTCATATTAGTTTGATTGTTTTTATCATAAAAACTGATTTTGATGAAAAGTGCGCAATTTAGAGCGGTTACAGATACAATAACAGCCAACTTTTGAATTTTTAGAAAGTGGCTTGTTTTTTATTGTAAGTAGGCTGTTATTGGTCATGAAAATAACTTGCGGTAATAATTTTTTTTTAATTATACTGAGATAGAATTTGAAAGAAACCGAATATTCGAGATTTGTATAACGCGGTTTTTTGTCAAACGGATTTTTGTGAATCTTTATGTTTTCAGGCATTCTACATATTTTAATTAATATGCATTTCAGAAACATTCGATTCCATTGCCAAAATTGTGTATATCCCGCACATGACATTGAGTGGATATCGTACGGGCGGAAATGTCGATATCCTTGGAATATGCCACGGATATCCCGGGAGATTTTTGGGATATTTTCCAGGATATCCCATATCCTGCTGAGATATCCTAGGGATATGCCAACGTTATCATTTTGCTGTGAGGGTATAACCTAAAGCTGTGAAAAATTCTAAGTTTAATTTTTAAGTCAAATGATTTTTACTTGAAATAACCGATTTTGGAAATTGTTCCAAAATAGTGAATCCTCTTTGAAATTTTATTATTTTTGTTTAAAATAACCGATTTCTGGTGAAAAACGTTACTATGACGTTAAATTGTTTCAAAATTGTAAATCTTCTTTGAAATCTATGTCGACATTTCCGGTGAAAATCACTAGCTTGAAACCTACAATTGAACAAAAGTTTTAATCTTCTTTCAAATCTAATGATTTTTTACTCAAAAGACCGATTTTTAGTGTAAAACACCAACATAACCTGAAATGGTTGAAAAGTTCTGACTCTTCTTGGAAATTTTTGGAATATAATTTATTTTAAACAAAGTCACTGGATTTATATATATTGATTCTATTGTATGTATGTATGTATGTATTTTATTACTCTCCCTTTTACGGGTTTGAGGGCTCCGTTCCCTTGACATCTTTTACAATTTCACTTAACCACTATGCCTTATGCTTATCTTAATCTATAATCGCTTCGCCTTTTTATTATTTACAAGGTCTTAACTATTATCTTACTAGCTACTAACTATTATCTAGCAAATGCGCGAGACCTTCCAGGGCTTCCGTTTCCTCTTACCATTACAACCGCTCAGTATCCACCTAAGTTTATCTACCACGCTTTTTCCCCCTTCCTCTTCCCCTTTACATCTCTCCAACACGTGCTCCCAAGATTCTCTTTCATACCCACATACCCTACACACTTTCATTTCTTCACTCATTCAATATTTACACTCATTCATACCTTCTTCCATTCTGAAACGTATAATCCTGGACCACCTGTACTCCTTTTTTAATTTCCCTAGATATTCTGGGACCCCTTTCATCTTGATGAATCTATACCATTTATTATATTTTGACTGCATAATCTTTTCCCAACTTTCCTCTTCCTGCTTCTTACTCATTTCCCCCTCTACTACCTGCCACTTCCTCCCCTCGTCACACATTCTCCATTCTCTTCTAACTTTCCATCTCTCCTCCTCCCATCTTGAAAGTCCCGTGTTTCCTCTCCTCTCTCTATCTAATATTTCCTGCAGGCATGCTTGTGCAACTTGGCTACCCTTACCACTTTTAAGTTTCTCTTCAAAATTCCATACCCTTTTCCTCTGCCTTATCACCAATTTCTCTCTCCCTGTTTCTTCTCTCAACATATAACCTGGGCAGTTCCAGCTCACTCCCATAACCCATCTCAGAAATCTCTCTTGCATGTTTTCTACTTTTCTGTACTCCTTCCATCCCCAAATTTCCACTGCATAACACAGCACGAAACATACCCGTGAATCAAACAGCCATACTCTCATCTTCCAGTCCTCTTTGAATCTTCGTTTTCCAATCCCTCACACTTGACCCATCACCTTACTCGCGCTTTCCATCCTTTTTTTCACTTACAGCTCACTTCCACCTCCCGCTTCGAACCAGAATCCTAAATAACAAAATTCTTCTACCATTTTCACCATTTCCCCATTTATCTTCCATCCATACTTTACTTCATTCATTCTCTTCCTGAAACGTACTATCTTTGTCTTCGTAATATTTATTGTCATGTCTTTCTCTCTCACGTACTCTTCGAATCCTTTCATTAGCAAGTTCATTCCACTTTCATTCTCTGCCAGAAGCACCACATCGTCCGCGTACGCTAATGAGTATATTCTCTTATTTCCTAAAACTTTACCCCCTTTACCTTTCCTTTCCATTTTCTCTTCTAGGTCTGCTAACAATATGCTAAACAACGACGGGCTTAGCGGGTACCCTTGCCTAAGACCCCTCCCTGTCCAGAACTCCTCTCCTTTCTGTTTCCCGATCCTCACCCTTGTCTTTGTCTCCGTAAAGACTTCTTTGATCCTCTCAATCAGCTCTTCGTCCACCTTCCTTTCTTTCATTGCCTTCCACAAAACTTTCCTATTCACCGAGTCGAAAGCTGCTTTAAAATCTACAAAGAGTGCGACCAGTTTTCCTTTTTTCTGTCCCAGGTTCCTGTTGACTGAATAATTTAGTACGAAAATGTTATCCACTGTCCGCATCCCCTTCCTGAATCCTGTTTGATTGTGTGGAATACTTCCTTTTTCATCTACCTGTTCTTCTAATCTTTTCCTAAGCACCTCCGCATAAATCTTATACGTTAATGGCATGAGAGTGATTCCTCTATAATCTTCCACTTCCCCCCCCCCCTCCTTTCTTTAATAAAGGAACTACCAAACCTGTTCTCCACTCCTTCGGCCATCCTTCCCCTCTCCATACTATATTACATACTTCCCAAATCTCTTCTCTAACCCTCCTTCCGCCAAATTTCAACGCTTCATTCTCCATCCCATCCTCTCCTGTCGCCTTATTTCGTTTTAACTTCTCAATTGCTTGATTCACCTCCTCTCTAGTCAACTCATTCCCACCTTCTATTCCTCCCTCCTTGATCTTTCTACCACCCCCCTCACCTTGCTATCCACGCCTCCTAGCAATTTCTTGAAATATGCCGTCCATTCATCCATACTTATCTCTTCATTGATTCCTTTCCATTCACTCCTTTCTCTATGGATCACCTCCCATGCCCTTCCTTCCTGTATTGCTTTTTCTACCTCCTTCATGTCCCTCACCTTCTCCTCCTGTCGTTTTACATCTAGTAATTTCTCGTGTTCCCTTTTTCTCTTATTATACTCCTTTTTGTCTATCTCTCCTCTTCTCCAATTCTTTAACGATAACTTTATACGCTCTTTACTCTCTACACATTCCTCACCCCACCATCCTCTCTTCTCCCTTCTTTCTTCCTCACTTGGCCTAATTTCTTCCACTATCTTCTCTACCCTTCCCCTCATCTCACACAAAATCTCATCCACGCCTCCCCCATCTTCAATCAAACCATTCGCTTCTTCCATTCTTTCCGTATATTCTCTTAGCTTATCAGCTCCCCATTTACCCATCTTTGCTTTTTTCCTTGTCACTCCCTCCTTCTTCCTTCCCTTTCTTCTCCACTTCCCGCATTTCAACGTTGCAATAACCGGGAAGTGTTCTGACCCTATTTCGTTCCCTACTTCCATTCTTTTCAACAGCCTCCTTACCCTTTCCTCGGCCTTCCTCATCCCCTTCCGAGTTCCCATTGCAAATAAACCATCCTGTTTCTCCCAGAATTTGCAACAGAGTCCTACCCTCCTGGTCCACCTGTTTGTGTTTCGATTTTCTCCTGAAAGTCTCACTGTCTTCATCCCATATTTCCCCTCCCTGTTCCCCCGTCCAAGCATTCAGATCACCTCCTATCAACACCAATTCGTCATCCTTTTTCGACACCCATTTCCTAATCACACTCCAACCTTCTTCTTCTCCCCTTCTCCTGTAAACGCAAACATTGCGAACAATAGACAACTACAATTATCCGACGACGGATAATTTTTATCTGCCTCGTGATAAAAATTATCTGCCGTTGGATAATTGTAGTTTTCAATGGTTTGCAGCGTTTTTATCCCACTTCAGATAAATAATATCTCGGGGATTAACTGTGAAGGGACCTTTCAAAAAATACGTAAAGCTTTTCCCTGATATTTTTACCCCCTCCCTCCTATAAGTAAGGCTCTTTCTATAGTAAGTGTGTGTAAGTTTAACATTGTTGTAACGCTCGAGGTGTCTCCACCCCCATAAAGGCGTTACGTATTTTTTGAACAACCCCTAGGTATTACAATTTTACCACCGATAAAACTTGTAATTTTGTAATAACTGATTTTTAACTTGAAAATTTGGAACCTGTCTGTCTCACCAACTACAGGCACATACAATTTGTCATAAGATGGTTAAACTGACATTTTCTACAAGTATCTAGTGAACTGTTGTAAGTAGGAGAAAATGTACAAAATTTTTATATTTCCCATTCCAAAGAACATAATTATTGCAGATAAACAAATTTACTGCATAAAGAATAATCACCATCAAGATAAATAACATAAATATTCTGTAAAATTCAAAGCGGATTTGTGATGATCCTCAGAGGCCTTAGGAGCCTTTTGGCTTGACTTCGAGTTATAAATCTCTCAGGTTATTTCCGAATCAAATAATCTTACAGACATAAATTTTTATCTTCAGGTCGAAAATATTCATCTGAAGATATCAAAAATAGTATGGTTCCGTCTGACGAGCTAGACATTAGAGAATAATAGAAACAATCTTGGATTTATCTTTACCCAAGAAAAAATCAAGACTAATTATTTTTACCCGGGACATCACGTAAGGTAGCACTTATCCAAATAAAAAATGAAATTTCAAGAAGACGGCGTGTAGAAGGTAAAAAAGCGTGGATTTCTCGTGTCTGATCATCACTACTTAACTTCAATCGACGCACGGTATAGCTATTTGCGATATGAGTGCGCAAAATATACTTACAGTAGCCACTTTTTCGTCTGGTATCGAAAAAAATGAATATCCTTGTATTCGGGATAATGTATTTGGAGGTCAAGTTTGTCGTTTTCTCGCGTTTTTGTATATGTCAATTTACTCACCATCTACAACCGAGACAACTGTAAATTATTATACCCGGACAAAAACTCTGTTTAATATTCATATTAGCGTGCATTTTAAGTGCTAAAACTCTTTTTTATGGTAGCCGCACAAAATGAGCGTGTTCTACAGCTTGCGGATTTACCCTTAAGGGGATTTATCAGAATTAGAAGACGGGATTCCAGTTTTTAGAAATTAAAATAAGATTTCGCGAATATATTTGAAAACTACGTCGATGATGACACTATGCCAGGAGCTTTATGCAGTTCATGCAACAGAGAAATATATCGTGTGAAAAGTGGTGGTAAAACAAAAATGGAATTTCCCGATTTGTCAATATTCTAACGCAGATAGCTACAAGGTCGAAAAATAGCTTGAAATGTGATTGTAAATTTTGTGAAATAGCGAAAACGATGCAGTTCCTGTTTTTCTATCATTGCAAACGGAACCACTAATGAGTGCAATGCACTTGCTCATATTAAATATCTATCCACGTGCATATTAAACGTGCCTTCAAAGGTACAAAATCAAGTAATTTCATCCATAATAAAACATAGAATGAGTGAGAATAAAAATGCAGAAGCTTCAGATTCACGTTTAGCTCAAGCCCACGTTGGAAAACCTTTTTATATTCAGATAGGCAAAAAACACAGCTAATTCATCAAAGCGAACATTACTTACTGCAAATGAATTCTTAAAAATGAAAATGAATTTGAATTTGAGTAACCGCAAGATAATCAGAATTGTTTCAGCTGTACATGTGGCTACAAAAAGTAGAAAGATAATTGAATCTGGATTAAAATTAAAACTTTCCAAAGAAAATCACTCTGTGGACGATTATTTTAGTTTCAAGAAGTTTAAATTTGTCAACATTCAAGCTAATAAATCTTCTGATGCCGCTGAAACAGTAGTTTATTGTACAGATATTAGTGCTTTTATCGATTACGTTGAAGAACAACGGCAAGTATCGGAAGATCATTTGAAATTAGACATAGATGGAGGAGGTGGGTTTCTGAAGATCTGCCTTTCGATTCAATCACAAACTCATTTGGAGAACGACCATGGAACCAAACGTACAACATATCAGGACGGTATAACTGCTAGGCAAGCGATTCAATGATTCTGGAGTTAAAAATTTATTCTTATTAGCATTAGCTCCGTATTCTGAAGAGAACTATGAAAGTGTTTCGCAACTATGGCCTGCATTAAATGTTCATGCTTTCGAAGGCACAATAGCAACAGATATGAAGTTAGCGAATATCTTAGTTGGTATTATGACACACAGCAGTGCTCATCCATGTACTTGGTGCGATGCAAAAAAAAAGCGATCTTGATATTTGCGGTGCATACAGAACAGTTGGGAACACTTAGGAAAATTATAAGAACTGGCTCAAATCGGGAGGTTTGAAACAAACTGCAAAATATTTCAAGAACTGCATAAATTCACCGTTATTTACGGCTGATCACAATGAAACATTTTTAGAGCTCATTCCACCACCAGGATTGCACTTAATGCTTGCTGTAGTGAATACGTTATTTACGAGTATGTTAAACGATGTTGAAAATGAATCATTGGAATGGGCCAGAGCGTGCTGTGCTCATCGAGCAAAAACATACGGTGGCTCAGCATTCCAGAGAGATTCTTGTAAAAAACTGTTGGAAAATGTTGAACTATTACTTAAAGTACCTAATTTAGGTTCATTATAGTACGTGAGAATTTTCAATGACTTTAAAATGGTCGTTACTGCATGTTTTTGAAACGATTTGCATGCAGATTATAAAAGTTGTATATCAGTTATTAAAGAGTTACACACGGAAAAAATTTATCCGTAAAAAAGTCACGAACCTGTAGCTAGGTCTCGTATACGAGATAAAAAAATGAAACATTACATCCTTATTTCTATGAGAAATGTATGGATCAATTTTGAAGTTTTTTACGAACAGTTTGAATTACCTACGAACAGTTCCTGAAAATTTCAGACTGAAATATAAAGAGGAAAAATTTTATTTGTGCAATTTATAATTTATAATAATTTATAAATTCGCAACTCAGAGGATTCGAACCCTCAAAGACTGCTGACCATGCAGTTTCTAAACATAAACCAGGAGTGCGTAAACACGCGCAGCCATCGAGGCCACACAAAATAGGTATTATAAAACTTCTAGTCAGTCATCCGACGAACTCGAAGCACACATACGAGCTCACACACGCACCGCGCGTTTGGGCGAGCGTGTGTGCGGGCCACGTACAGGCGAACCTACTTGCCAGTTCCCAGATTTGTCGGGCAAGCTCGTGAGTGCTCTGAGAATCTTTTCCCAATCACTCGTAATATTTTTGTAATTATTCACGGAAAAAAAGTAATGAACCGTTTTAGAATTTTCACATCGAGTTCGTGAATTCTATCTCAGAATTCGCAAATTATTTACGAAAATACATCAATATCCGAAGATTTTTTCTCATATCCAAGACCTAGCTACTAGTTCGTGACTTTTTCACGGATACATTTTTTCCGTGCATGGACTTAAAAATTAGCGTTCGTCCTAAAATACACGCAGTATTTTTTCATGTTGAACAATTTTGCGAAAAAAATAAGATCAGACAGGCTCGAAAAAGCTTTTGCGCGCTGCAGTTTCCATATTTAATTGTATGATCTGTTCTACTCCATTCATTCTATTTATTATTTTTACGGATTTATTCTGAACCATTGTCAATAATTTATGTTACATTTCGCATTAAACCTACTTTTACATTAGAACATTGAATTAAGAAAGTGACCAAATTTCATAATAAAAATGAATATTTATATGTAACACCAATTTTTGTAGTTTAGTAAAATTTAGTTTTTTATAAATATCGCATGTATATCCATAAAATCTGTTCAAAGTGTAAATATAATATTATTTTTACATAATTATTAAGTAAAATTGTTCAAATGCAAAATCTGAAAAATGTGTATTTCTTATATATTTATTTTGCGATGTCGTAAATAAACAAAACGGTATTTCTTAACCTTTCGGCAGTCGCGCTGTTGTAAAAAGTACAACAGTACCGATTTTTTTGGTACAAGTCGCAACTCGAATGCACGGGAGACGTGAGACCGCCATGTATGCCTTCCCCCACTCTTCCCGCACCACTTAACTCCTCAAAAATACCAACATCGATTTTTGGTCTCCAACCCTTAACGTTCAAAAGCAACCCCCTTGACACGACGCATATATGACTTTGTCAAAAAACAATCTTTTTTAGAATTTCACATTGTGAATAGAGTCTCTGATTTTTGGGCTCCTCAAAAATTCCAACACCCAATTTCGGGCTCCTACCCTTAACGTTAAGAAGCAGCCCCTTGGTACCGGGCAGATGTGACTTTGTCAAAGAATTATCTTTTTTAGAAATTTACCTTGTAAATTAAGTTTCTGATGTCTGAGACTCAGAATTTTATATGGTGAATAGAGTCTCTCATTTTTGGCCTCCTTGAAAATTCAAATTCGAATTCATAGATAGGCGTTTGAGTTTTTAGATGTAGGGGTGGTTTTTGCAAACAAAAAATCAAGCATTCGTGAGCCCAAGAAAAGCCCAACACTACTTTCTATTTTGTTTTGTCTATGTTTGAGTTTTTACTTAGGGGTTGTTTTTTTGTACATAGGGTGGTTTTTGATAATTGTGTTTGGTGCATTCGAGAGCCCAATATAAGCCAAAAATTATGATGCACTTTATTTTTTTCAGATTTTATTTTTGACAAGAGGGTGGTTTTTTTGCACATAGGGGATGGTTTTTTGTGAGTTTTCCGTGCATTTAAGAGCCCAAAATAAGCCCAAAATTGTGGTCCACTTTGTTTCTTCCTAGTTTGAGTTTTTATATAGGGGGTAGTTTTATTTTCGGTAGGGGTAGTTTTTGGAAATTGGTTGTTGGCGCGTTCAAGAGCCCAAAGAAAGCGTAAAATTCTGTTGTCTTTGATTTTTAATTTTTTCAAATTTTTATGTAGTGGAGGTGCTGGCTTGAGTCACGCCAGCACCTCCACACCAAATTTGAATTTTCAAAAAAAGTAGTGGAGCCCAAAAATCGGCAATACAGCCCAAAAAAGCCAAAAATTCTGATACAAAAAAATTTGGGAATTTCGATTGCGGAGATGCTTGATGGACCTCAATAACACGACAAAACATGGGTGTTGTAAAAAGTACAACGCGCGACTACTCTTGTGAGCAGAACGGGCGCGACTACCGAAAGGTTAAGAACAGCTCAGCCGACTATTTTAATTCTTACTGTTAAATAATCTATAAAAAATGGAGATGTGAAATCTGCAAAAAAAAAATAACAGTGCAAGCACTTTTGGGTTATATCATGTTAAGGCTCGCCGTACGTCACCTATTCTAAAAATGTAACATTTTATAGGTACGAGTATAGTTAGTTCCCCTTTATTTTCAAGATGTGGAATTGTCAAATTACTTATCTCTGCGAAGATTTTTTCACGACTTCTCTTTTTCTATGATTTTATTTTTCTGGTGACTTTTAGAAATCATATATAAGTGAGAAAAAGAGCTTTTCTTGGAGAAAAAAGATTGTTGTCGCGAATTTAAAGACATTCAATACAATCACAATTGGAAAATTGCGTGAAGTAAATACTAATTACACGGTCCGACATGATTTTTGTCCTTTAAACAACTCTATGTGATTTTTATAGGGTTTTTTTTTGCGTGGATTACGAATCCGTTGAGAAAAGTGCTCTAGCATGTCAAATTTTTTAGTAAAACAGGGTTCAATGGTTAATAATAAACGTATTTTCGGCTTATTTTTGAAGCCCATAAAACATTAAGGAGACATCCTAGAACATTCCATGTAGGCTAAGATCACAGCTTAAACCTGAGGCAGAATCGGTTGCCAATGGCTCCATGTTATTTCCCTTTAGTTATTGGTATAATAGCTTTGCAGGAAAAGGTTCAAACTTTGATAAATAATAAAAATCAAAAGTTTGTTTATTAAAATAAGCATTTGAAAAACTATCATCAAACGTGCAATTATAGATCATTTCGGGGTAAATATGGATTAACGTTTATGCTCTATAACTTTATGATTGCTTGTTTTATAATAAAACCCTATGGACATTTTACAAAGAATATCCGTATGACATATAGTAAAATCCCATTGTGTACTGAATGGACTTTTAATTTTAAATAGCAGATCTGAAAATAATAATTTATATAATATCAAGAAAAGTTACTTACAGGAATGTAATCTAGCTCTCCACGCCAGAGGATCACTAACCAATCCTTGCAAACCTGGCCAATAAACAGCCGGATGTCGGGGTTCTGTTCGTTGTTGGAATTGACTGATTCCTAAATAAAAAATTTGAAAAATATATTTTGATTTATCAATATATGGGTGAAAATCTAAAAGTTGACAATATCGCGGATGTGATATATTATACGCTTGAATCTGAAGGAATAATTTGTTAAATTACAGGTTTTTATTAAGCTTATTTTTTCCCACAATACACTATCTTCCGATTAATTGTTACTTTATTTGGTATCAGAATCAGTTTGATTAAATATAAGTAGCTTCTGGCTTTTTTTCCTGATCAGACCCCACTTGAAGTGGAGCCAATTGGTTGCGACCTAACTACACGGAGAAACTTTTGATATCAATATTTGGTTCATTCTGCATCAATAATTAAAATAAAATGTAAGAATTTAGGGATAATCGGGGTACTGTTATAAAGATTCCTACTATAATAAGAGATGATGGTATTTCTGTATGTATTATTATAAACTTGAGCGAGCAAAAATTAGTATTTACGTTTTGAAAAAGTCTTATTTACTGTTTGAAAATTGTGAGTGTGAAAAAGTGATAATGGTCAATAACAAGTTTTCTAAAAAATATCGTCAATAGTAAATATTTTGAGTACCATAAGTTATAAGAAATGTACGAAATTCTAGTATTCTTAAAAATTCTAGTATTCCTAGCCCGAAGGTTTCCGAGCTGTTCCGTGTATAGCCGAGTACGCGACGACCAGGCCAGCAGACCGACTGCACCTGGCTCGTGACCTGCGATTTCCCGCCAAAAGTTTCAATTATACGTGTTTGTTGTACAAAAATATTTGTAGCTAGTGCAGTATGCATTGAAGCTCAAACAAATTTTCATTCGGAAATTATTAATTTAAACTCTCAATAATTTACACATACTATAAGATAGAAGCTTTTTACACTATTCAGTTGAAAATGTTCAATTAAGTGCAATTAAACTGCAAAACTTAATTTTTTACACTTTTATAAATCGAACAGTTCAAAGATTTCTGGTTAAAAAATATAAATCCACGCTATCGTTTTAAATGCTCTAAATCAAAACGTCCTATTTAGAAAAACTTGAAAACACAAATTTCCAACCTTCCAGTTCTATAAGAATCATAAAAATAACAAAATGTCCCTCTTTCAATTCAGAAAAAATTGAAAATCAAAATGTCCTCCACTCCTACTCAATAAAAATATATTTGTTAAATTATCCTCTTCCCATTCAAAAAAAAAATAAAAATCTTTCCTTAAGCACAATGAAAATCTGGAAAAGAAGAAAAAGGCCTCTTCCAATTAAAAAAAATTGTATCCCCTCCAACTCAATAAAAACCTTAAAAATATAAAATGTACTGCCAATTTAACAAAAATTAAAAACTAAAATTTGCTCATTTCAAGCTTGATAAAAATGTTAAAAATACAATACTTCCCATTCTTCACTGAATAAAAATTTAAAACCAAAGAAGTTACTCTTGAAAAAAAAAATTAAATACCAAAATTTCTTTATTTATTTTTTCTATAATTCGCGAAAAAGTGCCAGTTTTTCCACCTGTTTTTGGTGTAAAAAGTTACCGATTTTTGCTCGATGACGTGGCGCATGCGCAGTGCCGACCTTTCCGGGCAACAGTGACAAAAGTGGACAGATGCAGTGGAAAAAGTAAATGGACAGTGATAAAAGTGAGGCACAGTGGAAAAAGTAAATGTTATTTCGGGTGGGTTCGTGCTGCCTCGGGTGGACTCGTGCATCGTGCGCAGCCAACTTCATTCTATTTTCCGACTGTCGTCCCTAACCTAAAAGCAATTTCCTGAAAAGTCTCGAGTTGTGTATTTTGTATGTACTTTTGTCACTTGGCAAAATCAAAAAAACAACGTCAGTTTCTCCGAAAATACTGTGCTTGGTTTTTTTCACGAAAAATCGGAAGTTTTGAAGCCCTCAACTTTATGGGCCAACTATTCAATTGTGAGAACCAGCTTATTATTACTGCCATATTATTGCCATGGTTTTGATAATTGCCATTGTCATTGTTGCGTCAATCGCCAAAAAATCGCCTTCTTTTTACACAAAAAACAGGTAAACAAAAACTAGCACTTTTTAACAAATTATAGAAAAAGTATCGTGTCCCACACATTGAAAAAGCGACGATTTAAAACTCGTGTGATAGCCACCCTCGCTCCGCTCGGGCAGCTAACTTCACACTCGTTTTAAATCTCTCGCTTTTTCAACTTGTAGCACAATATACTATTATATCTACAGATTGTTAAATTTGTTTTTATTTTAGACTGAAAACGAACTTTATTTACTCAAGGTTCTATCGACCTTAAGGAAAACATTCTCATTCAGACACTCGCGCTTCGCGCTCGATATTTGATTTGAAAATTATCTGAACCTTGCGTTCCACACTCGGTTCTCTGCACCGTATGATAGAAACAAAAAAGTTTGAGCGCACTTACGGCGCGCGATTTGGTCGTCGCGCACTTCGTGTTTCGTGTTATGTGTTTTTCATATACAAATTACTAAATTTGTATTTGATTTCAAATGAAGAATAATGATATAATGTAGGCAACAAATTTTATTAGTTAAAATGTTATTTTAGCTTGTGCCGTTTTTCAAAAAAGTTAATTTTTTTCATTTTGAATGTATTCTTATAACAAAAATTGATTATAAATTTGTAAATCTTTTTTGAATGCACAATTTTTTTTATTCATCTATTTTGCTACCTTGCATCGTTTTTCCAAACAAATTTTTCTTTTTTTTTTCTTCAAATGTTATTTTCACGAATAAAAAAAAACTACGCATCCTATCGAAACATGATCCATAACAAATTTGTAGCTCTTTTCTGGATGAGAAAATTTAGTCTCTTCCATTTTTTTCGTATCTTGCATAGTTTGACAGAAAAATGGAATTTATGATTTTTCATTATTTTTTTGTGCGATCAAAATTTGAATTTTTGATTTTTCAAAAAATTCAGAAAGTTGTCATGAAAATATTGTAGGGTATTCAAAAATCAACGCTTTTCTCCTCTTAACTTTTTTTCAAATTGTGCGTTTTTTGGCTTAAAATGTTCATTTTCGTTTGTTTCTTTGGAATTTTGAAAATGCTATAACGCCGGTAATTTTTTTTATCACAAAAAGTCATCAAGATATTTTGTTCGTCTTTTTGAGTACTACAAATAACCGTACATAGAATTTTCAAATCTTCAAAAAAAGTGGTCTCAAAAATTTTCGAAATGTGCTCACTTTTTTAATTTTTATCCAAAATAGCTGGTTAACGAACTCGTTCTTTCTTTGTAGGCCTTAAAAATGTGTGCCAAAGCACAATTGAATCTGATCAATATTTCGAAAGTTATCGTGCCTACACGATACTACATACAGACAGACAGACATGCAGACAGACAGACGGACAGACAGACACCTTCGTAAAAATCGTTTTTTTTTACTCAGGGGTCTCAAAACGTGGAGATTTGATGAAAACCGACTAAGTCAAATTGTACATAAAACCAATACCTTCTCATTAGGATGAGAATGTAAAAAAGTTGGGGTTTTTGTGAATTTTTCCCCCCTTTTTTCAAAAATTTAAAAAAACCTTACCAGTTATTATTATTTCTTCTTTTTTTTTGATTTTGAAAGAGTGCAAAAAACGGAGTAAACTAGAACAAGAAAATCCTTAATATCTCATAAATTGTAAAAATGGCACGGTTTTTAAAGTCAAATTTGCAAAAAACTCATTTTACCTTTAAAATTTGAAAATATTTGTACAAAATGTAAAAATGTCGCTATGTTTATTTAAAAAATATATGTCTCCTTATTTTCCACGCACAAAAACATATTGCATAGGCCAGCTAGTCTCAAACAGTCGCCGGCCGACCTATATGATTTGAAATAGATTCGGTCTATTAATCTTTTGCTGGGTAACACGACAAAGAATGTTTAAATATACATTCAGTCGCAGAAGGTAGGATATCGGAAAATAAGAGTAGACGAGAAAATGTGGGTGTGGGACGAGGAGAAAGAGGTGTTAAAGGAAGTGCAGGGGGATTTGTTTCGTAGGAAGTAGGGGGGTGGGGGTAATGCAGGGTAGAGGAGTAGTGAAGGTGCTGTACTGGAACGTAGCAGGGCTAAAGAAGAAGGATGAGAAGTTCTGGAAGTATATCCGGGAATTTGATGTTGTGGGACTGGTAGAGACGTGAGTAGAAAGAAAGGAATGGGATATAATAGCACCAAAGCTACCAAGGGGGTACAGGTAGAGACTCCAGGGGGCGGTCAGAGTGAAGAAGAAAGGTAGGGCCAGTGGGGGAATTATAACGGGGGTTAGAGATGGATTAGAGGAAAAAGTTCATGGAGAGAAAGAGGTGGAGGGAAGTAAAGATAGGAGGGGTAACGTGTAAGTTTGTGACAGCGTGCAATGAGGATGGGATGGAAAGAATTAAAGAAAGGGTGGAAGACTTCCTAGGCAAAAGAGAGGAGCGTATGGTGGTACTGGGTGGGGACTTTCATACGAGGATGGGGAGGGAAGGGAGACTTTACAGGGAAGGGGAGAGCTTCGAAAGGAAATCGAAGGATAGGATAATAAATAAGGAGGGTGAGATTCTAAGGGACTGGATGGAGGATAGAGGCTGGGCGGTGGCGAATGGTATGGCAACTGTGGACGAAGAGGGAGAATACACATATGTCAGTAAGGTGGGGGTATCGGCGATAGACTATGTGGTCATGAATATGCAAGGATAGGAGGAGACGGACAAATTCGCAGTAGAGGGGAGGGTGGAATCAGAACATCAGCCATTAAGACTGTGGATAAGAGGGGAGGGTGGCGGAAGGCAAGGTGGGGAAGAAGTCTCGATAGGGGAGAGGGTAACCTGGACGAGGAAGGCGATCGAGAAGTATCAGGAGCAGTGAGGAAAGGCACGCTTTGAATGAGAGTGGGTGGAAGAGATATGGGAGGATCCGAAAGAGAAGGTGAAGGGGTGTGTGCAAAAGAAGCTATTTAGAAAGAAGCAGAAAGGAATGGGGAAGCCGTGGTGGGATAGGCAATGTAAAAAGATGAAAAGGAAGGTGAAGAGGTAGCACAAGAAATGGAAAGAGGGTAATGCGAAAAGGGAAGAGTACGTCGAAATAAGGAAGGGGTTTAGATTGATGTTTAAGAAGAAAGAACAGGAAAAGGTGAAAGATCTGGAAGAGGAGTTAGGATATATTAAGACAGAGGGGGACGTTTGGAAGATAGGAAGTGAGGAGTGGAGGGAGTTTTTCAAAGAATCATTCCAGGGCTCAGATGCAAGGAAGAGGGATGGTGGGAGTAGAAGAACGGGGGAGGCAGAGATGGAGGAGTTGAATGACGATCAGATAGAGAAGCAGATAAGAAAGTTAAGAAGGTCAAAAGCAGCAGGGCTGGACGGGGTAGAGAAGGAAGCATGGCTGTTTAGTACACAAGAGGTTAGGAAGAGGCTGAAGGAGGTAGTGAAGAAAGTATGGAGGGGGAGGGATGCCCAGGAGGGTGGAGAAAAGGAATAATAGTGCCACTGTATAAGAGAGGAGATAGGGATAGACAGGAAAATTAGAGAGGGATTACGCTGATGAATACGGCGTATAAAGTATACGCGATGGTGGTGGCGGAGAGGCTGCGGAAGGATGTCGAGGGGAAAGGAATATTGCTGGAGACGCAGGCGGACTTTAGGGCTGGTAGGAGTACTATCGACAATATCTACGTTCTGCAGCGCGTGGTGGATAGAGAATTAGCGAAGAAGGGATCAAGATTGTACGCGCTTTTTGTGGATCTAAAAGGCGCGTTTTCTTCGGTGGATAGGGGGAGGTTGTGGGAGGCGATGGAGGATAGTGGAGTGGAGAGAGGCCTGATCGAGAGGGTAAGGGAGACATATGACGAGACCAAAGATAAGCTAAGAGGAGGACAGGGGATTTCGGAGGGATTCTGGATGGATAGGGGGTTAAGACAAGGGTGTCCGCTTAGCCCAACGCTTTTTGCAATTTTAATTGCGGATATGGAAAGTAAGCTGGAGGCCGGGGTGGTAGGAAGAGTCAGGATCGAAGGGAATTTAGAATTTAGTCACTAGCGTATGCAGATGCCATAGTGTTGCTGGCAAGAAGCGAGGAGGCCACAAAGAAGAGTGGAAGTGGAAGGGAAAGGCGGTGCAGGAGGTGAAAGAGTTTGTGTACCTGGGCTTCTTGTTTCGGAGGAATGGGGGAGTGGATGGTTACATAAAAGAGAGAGTAAGGAGGGTAAATGTGGCGATGAGGCAGGTGTGGGGGTTGGGAAAGAAGTTATTCGCAGATGATTTTGGAAGGAGAATGAAATTGTTTGACTTACTAGTGATGAATATGCTATTGTATGGAGTAGAGGTATGGAGGTGGAAGGAAAGTGAAGTGGTAAATAGGACACAGGAGATGTATGTAAAGTGGATACTGGGGTTGGCAAGGAACACGCCTAATTGTATTGTCAGGAGGGAGACGGGAAAAACGAGTGTAAGGATTCGAGCGGGGAGTCGGGCGTGTAAATATGAGGAGAAATTTTTGGAAGAGGGGGGAAGTAAGCTGGTTAGGGAGTGTTGGTGGGAGAAGGAGAACAGGAGAGGGGATGGGATGGGAAGATGGAGGTTGAAAGGGAAAGGTATTTTAGAACGAATGGACTGCAGATGGATGAAGTGAGAAAGATGCACGAGGAAGGAAGGTATATGAGTTGGTTAAGAAAAACGGCATGGAGAGAGAGAAGACAGCAGGGGAAGAAAGCATAAGAGAGTCAAGGTTTAACGGGAACTATGCGTGGATTATGCCAAAGGCGAGAGCGCAATATTTAAATGAGAAAGGAGAGAAGGGAAGTCAGGAGCTTATAGCGAGGATGAGATGTGGGTGCATGGAGGGTTTTAATAGGTACTGGCTCTCTAGGGAGAAGAGGATGTGTGAACTGTGTGGGAAGGGGGAGGCAAGAGTGGAGCACTGGTTGGAGGAGTGCGTGCAGGTGGAATGGAGTGGGATAAGCATGGAGGTATTGATGCATGAAAGGTGGGACAAAAGGGCAATATCATGGGTGAAGGGAGTGTTGGGTAAGTTGGATAAGAATACAAGGAAGGAGGAAGAGGAATGGAGAAGGAAAGATTGTAAATAGGAGAGGAAGTAGATATAAGTAATCTATTAATATTGCAAATAGTAGATATGTATTAGGTATTAGCCACGGAAGCAGAGTTTGGCAATGCGAGGTAATGCGAAAAGTAGGGACATGCGAGCGAGGCGAGGAAGGCAAGGCGATAAGAGCGTGCGGTCTTAGATATAAGGTATGGACGGATGTTAGTTTTTTAAGGGTTTTAAGAAAATTCTGTAAAAAACATTATGCTAGGGAAGTATAATAATTCATTTTATTTTTACCAATGACCCAAACTTAATACAAAATTTAATATTATTATGTATTTTCAATTGTGACTTTAATTTTTTAAATATTTAATTGATATAAAGAGTTCATGTTGGAGAATACAATTTTCTACGCCCAGACCTGGATAACAGCCTGCTACGCCGCTGCGAATGCAATTTCATGGCATCATGCAAAACAAAAAAACTCTCTTACTTCATGAACAGCTAGGTCAATTGAAGTAAACGTTCATAGAAAACTTTTGCGAATTCTACTGAACATTTCATCCGCTAGAAGTTTTCGATTGTTTAAACTTACGTCGATAGACTTTGCGACTGAAATTTTCAAACATTTCTTCCGGACTTACCGAGAGAAATATTAATAACTTTTTCTCGTAAGACAGAAGACGAACTTTAATTACTTTACCAGATAAAATATAGTTTCACGCATAATTCCTTAAAATTTGAAGTGAAAAATCTAAATAGTTTGTTATTTAGAGCGAGTTGAAATTAGAAAAGATGAAAATTTTACGCTATGCAAAAATATATTTTTTTTTTCCTAATTAATTTAAAAACTAAGAAAGTTGTGAAAGACCTACTTAACTGCAAACGTAAGAACTTACAATTAGTCATGTTCGGTCTATTTTTCATATCCGAGACCTAGCTACTTGTTCGTGACTTTTCCACTGATAAATTTTTTCCGTGCAGTTTTACTCTCTCTTCCATTGTGAACGAGGAAAACCCCATTTGGTCGTTTTGTCTCGGAATTCCGATACAAGACAGATAAGAGACAGCACTTTTCGATATTTTTTTTTTCGATACGACACGAAACCGAGTGATACAAAACCGAGAGTGGACAACACAACCGGAATTGTACTTGTATCTTGAATTGTATTCAGTTAAAAAGTCACTCGTGAACTGTCTATTTACTGTTTTTCGAAATGAAACTGCATTTTCTGCTGCTATGTTTAGTGTAAAGTAAGATTTTCAAGAAAATTACATTGTTCTTTGTCTAGATTGTCATCGAAAAGTATGATTGTATAGTGGTGTTCACATAAATAAAAAAGTATGTCTTCGAGATTCTTGGTGCAGACAAAGTATTCTACTAGTGAATTTATAGAAAATCCAGAGGTATTTTATAAAGATTATGTTCCTAATTTATGTGATTTCACGCTAGGCTCACGGGTTACGGGATAGGGGGGAGGGAGGTGAGGAGATGCATAATTTCTGTATAAATATGCGACTCACTTTCAGCAAGAAGAGTCCTTAATTCAATGTCATCTCAACCTTACACCACCTTTTCAGTATAAACATCGTCTTAATTTCAAGTCTTTACTACCTGAATTGCAGGTCTTTACCACCTTAATTTTAGGTCTTTACTGCCTGAATTTCAGTCTTTTTGTTTGCTTAATTTAATGATTAGAGCAAATTCTTAATTTCAGGGTTCAGATGCTTCTTTTTCTTACACCTTGATATAATTCCAATTTTCGACTTAAATTAGGTGTTTGTTTTTTCTGTGCTGATCATGAAACCTAACCAGGGGTAGCCCGGCCGGGATCCGACCAGAAACCTTGTTGCAGTAGAGCCAAGCGGGGCAAATTCTACACGGGGTTAGGCGTAAAAATATTTTTATGTTAAATATGCTCTACGGTGCCACGTGACCAAACCAGTCCTCGGTTATGAATTTTTTTTTTTGGTGTTCACCATGTCCAAACGCAATGATATATCGCTCTCAAAATTTGGAATATAGGAAATGGGACAATAAATTGCGTTTTTATATTTAGTTTGAGTAATAATTTTGAAAAAAATTATTCATGTAAAAAATAAATGTGTAATATTATTTTCATTTTTTTTTGGTGCTCACTACGTCCACACGGATTGAGATATCGTGATTAGAATTTGAACGATTGAATAAAAAGCACTAAAGAACGTTTGTATACATCAATATGTTTATAATTTCAAAGAAATTTTATTTATAAATTAATAAAATAGGATATTAACACTCGAGTCGAGCACTTTGCAGGTAATGTTTGGTTTGATGCATTTCAGATTTTTTGATTCGCGTATGCTGATAACTGACACAAATTTCAGAGTAAATCGTCTAAACATTTAAAAAAATCAATATAAACAATAAAATTTGCACATTTGTTGCAAATCAAAAAATAAGTATCTGCACACACGTAACCTGTCATTAATTTTGGAGCATTTTTAGCAATTTCTAGCGGAGAAAAAAGAAGCTTTCAACGTCGGTAAAGTAGAGATCACATGACCAAGCTCGGTTATGAAATTTTACACATTATTTTTTACATGGATAATTTTTTTCAAAATTATTACTGGAACTAAATATACAAACGCAATTTATCGTCTCATTTCCTATACTCCAAATTTTGAGAGCGATATATCATTGCGTTTGGACATGGTGAACACCAAAAAAAAATTTCATAACCAAGGACTGGTTTGGTCACGTGATCACCGAAGAGCATGCCCTTAAGGCCATGCTATACATTACTCACGTGACCCAGCCAGTCCTGAGATCGATATTTTTTGTCCCATATTTAAAAATAAAAGTTAAAATAAAGCAGAAAAAATTTGGGAAAATATTAATAAATATAAAAGGACAGTGTGTGGTGAAGCATAGAGTTGGAGAAGAAAAAAAAGTTATTATTGGAATACAAATATCGACTGGCACAATGCAGAAGTTTCTTCTCTGTCGGTAAGGAAGAATATCCGCTGTTGTGAATTTCTTTATTCATTACATTTTTTTCTTCAACATTTCGAGCCAAATGTTGTATACAAACGCAGATTACTGTTTCCTGATGCTTTCCCCAAAGTTTTAACTCGATATCTCATTTTGTGTGGACATGAGTTGTTGCACAAAAAATGCCGATATTTTGCTCCGGTTTTATTTTCTCCACAAATTTTTTTTTCTAAATGCCGAGCCAAATGTTATATACAAACATAGATTATTGTTTCCTGAGGCTTTCCCCAAAATTTCAACTCGATATCTCATTCGATGTGGCCGTGAGTTGTTGCAAAAAAAATTATCGATAATTTAGGTCACGTGACTCATGTATAACATGGCCTTAAACTGAAACAAATTCAGATGTTAAAATCGTACGAGCGCATGCGCATCGCAATTTCAAGGCTATATTTTCGATATTACAATTATGGAATGTTACAATTTTTGAACATTTCCGAAGGATCAAAATTAGCTGTCTGTTCAGCCGCTGGACAGACGGTCTGATAGCGCCGCTGGCCAG
>CAKNYM010051756.1:30106-43457 GCA_932195095.1 Andricus curvator | reverse complement strand
GGAGAATATGGTAAAGGTTTTAGGGGAGGAAGGGTTGGGTGAGGAGTATATGAAAGGTTTCGCTGTCGTAAAAAATAGAAGTGAATAGCAGCAAATAGTATAGGAAACAAGGGAAGGGATGTATTGGGAAAAGAAGGAAACATGGGAATGATGGAGAAGAATTAAAGTAAACTAAGCTTGCAGGAGAATATGCTAAAGGTTTTAGGAGAGGAAGGGTTGGGCGAGGAGTGGATGAAAGGTTTCGGTATTGTAAACAATATAAGTAAATAGCAGTAAATAGTATAGAAAGCAAGGGAAGGGAAGGGATGTATTGGGAAAAGAAAGAAACATGGAAATGAAGGAAATGAATTGAAGGTAAAGGAAGCTTGCAGGAGAATATGGTCAGGGTGGCGATTCGGCGGAAGATTTAAAATTCCAAGTCATTTCCTGGGTTTTCCGGGTCAAGTGTTTCAATTATCCCGGTCAACTAAAAGTAACATCTTCATATTTGCCGCAAAACGCAAACATTTATTTTAATTAATGACGTTCATTCTAAACATCCTTTAACACAACAGACCAAAACATTGCAAAATAAATGAATTTTTAACCAAAAAGATGAATTTTTAAACAAGAAGATAAATTTCCAAATAAAAAGATTAATTGTCTACCGAAAAATACATTGTTTCAACAAATTACATGAATTTTTAACGAAATAGTTGAATTTTTAATTAAAGAAGACAAATTTTCAACCAAATAGTTGAATTTTGAACTAAAAAAATAATAATTTTCAACCGAAAATGGAATAGTAACATTTTTAGTTAAAAAAATTAATTTTAAACTAAACATAAGAGTTTTAAACTAAAACAATGAATCTTCAACTCAAATAATTGAATTATCAAACGAAAAAATTATTTTTTACTAAAAAATATAAATTGCCAAATAAAACTTAAATAATTAAATTTCAAGTTAAAAATATTAATGTTTTACAAAACAGATGAATTTTCAACTACATACAACTATGGAATTTTCAATTGGAATAAGTTAAATTTTCAGTTAAAAAAAATTACTTTCAACAAAAAAACTAATTTTCAACAACAAAAATTACATTTTCAAACAAAGTGATGAATTTTCAAATAAAATAGTGAATAGTTAACTGGAATAGTTGAATTTTAAATCAGAAAGATGAATTTTGAACTGAAATGATGAATCTTTAACTATAATAATTGAATTTTTGACCAAAAAGATTAATTTTCAACCTTGTTTTCAACCAAGAAGATTAATTCCTACCAAAAAAGACGAATTTTCAACTAAAAAAGATCATTTTTCATCTCAAAATTGAATAATTAAATTTTCAGTCAAAAATTGAATGTTCAACCAAAGAGATGAATTTTTAACTAAAATTATGGAATATTCAACTGGAAGAATAGTTACATTTTCAGTTAAAAAACAAAAATTTTCAACCAAAAAACATCCATAGAAAAAAAAGTTTTCAATCAAACAGCTCGTTTTTCAACCAAAGAAATGAATTTTTGGTTAAAATGATGAATCTTCAAACAAAAAAATTAATTTTTAACAAAAGAGTTTAACTTTCAACCAAGTAATTTTATTTCCAACCTAAAAGATGAATTTTCAACTAAAATGATAAATATTTAACTGAAATACTTTAATTTTTAATAGAAAAGAAGAATTTTTCTACAAGAAGATTAGCTTTCAAATAAAAAGACAATTTTCTACCAAAAACATAGATTTTTTAACAAAATACCTTATTTTCCAACGAAATGGTTGAATTTTCAATTAAAAAAGACAATTTTTCATCCAAATTGTTGAATTTTGAACTAGGAAAGATCAATTTTCAATCAAAAATGGAACAGTTAAATTTTCAGTTAAAGAAATTAATATTCAACCAAACTAATGAATTTTCAACTAAAATGATGGATCTTCAACTGGAATAGTTGCATTTTTTACCAAAAAAAATGAACTTTCAACCATAAAGATTGATTGTCTATAAAAAAGACGAATTTTCCACAAAGTACATAAATTTTCGAACAAATAGTTGCATTTTCATCCGTAAAGATACATTTTCAAACAAAAGTGGAATTGTTAAATTTTTCTGTTAAAAATCTAATTCTTAAGAAAACAAGAAAAACGAATTTTCAGAAAAATAGTTCAATTTTCTAATAGAATAGTTAAATTTTTAGTTAAAAAAAATTGATTTTCAACATAGCAGTTACATTTTCAAACAGAGCTGAATTTTCAATTAAAATGATGAATCTTCGACCAAAAAATTAATTTTTAACAAAAAAGTTTAACTTTTAACCAAGTAGTTGAATTTTTAAGTAAGAAAAGATGAATTTGCAAAGAACAATATAATATAACAATATAATAACATAAATTTAAATTATAATTCAGAAATATTTCTTCCTTGAATACTACTTCTACTTTAAAAACTACTTAAAGTACTTTCTTTATCTAAAGTTAGAAGAGGGAACTTTCAAATTGTGACGAATTCTGACCTGGAATAGGGATTTTCTAAAATTCCTTTGTTCTAAATCCGAATTATAATTCTTTTAAAAATTTACTTTCCATGTCAAAAATTCCCTGTTCCAAGTGAAATTATATTTCTTTACGGAAACTCCCTGTCGTAAAATAAAAACGATAATTATTTTCTAAAATTTCCTGTTCCAAGTCAGGATGAGTGAGGAGTAAGCGAATAAAACGTGATAAATCCATTTTTTTTTAATTGAGAAGATGATTATTTCTGTATATTTGCGAAAAATTTCAAAAGGTTTTTCTTATTATGGAAAATTTTTTTCTAAATTAACCAAAATTATTTAAATTATGAAAACTTGAATTTTACTGCGATCACAAGTAAATTCCCGGTTTTTTAAATAAACTCCCGGTCATTTCCCGGTTTCCCGGTCAAGTCGCCACCCTGATGGTAAAGGTTTTAGGGGAGGAAGGGTTGGATGAGGAGTGGATGAAAGGTTTCTCTATCGTAAAAAATAGAAGTAAATAGCAGAAAATAGTATAGGAAACAAGGGAAGGGAAGGGACGTATTGGGAAAAGAAGGAAACATGGGAATGACCAAGGAGATAAATTAAGGGAGCTAGAAGAAGAGTATGATAAAGGTTTCAGTGGAGGAAGGGTTGGGCGAGGAGTGGATTAGGCGTTTCATTATCGTAAAAAATTGAAGTAAATAGCAGCAAATAGTATAGGAAACAAGGTAAGGGAAGAGACTTATTGGGAAAAGAAGGAAACATGGGAATTACGAATGAGATGAATTAAGGTAAAGGAAACTAGCAGAAGAGTATGGTAAAGGTTTTAGGGGAGGAAGGGTTGGGTAAGGAGTGGATGAAAGGTTTCGCTATTGTAAAAAATAGAAGTAAATAGCAGCAAATAGTACTGGAAATAAGGGAAGGGATCTATTGGGAAAAGAAGGAACCGTTGGAATGATGGAGTTGAACTGAAGGTACAGGTAGCTAGCAGAAGAGTATGGTGAAGGTTTCAGGGGAGAAAGGGTTGGGTGAGGAGTGGATTAAGCGTTTGGCTATCGTAAAAAATAGAAGTGAATAGCAGCAAATAGTATAGGAAACAAGGGAAGGGAAGGGATGTATTGGGAAAAGAAGGATGCACGGAAATGATGGAGGAGATGAATTGAAGGTAAAGGAATCTGGCAGGAGAATATGGTAAAGGTTTTAGGAGAGGAAGGATTGGGTGAGGAGTGGATGAAAGGTTTCGCTGTTGTAAAAAATAGAAGTAAATAGTGGCAAATAGTACTGAAAATAAGGGAAGGGATCTATTGGAAAAAGAAGGAACCATTGGAATGATGAAGGAGAAGAATTTAAGCTAAAGGAAGCTAGCAGAAGAGTATGGTAAAGGTTTTAGGGGAGGAATGGTTGGGTGAGGAGTGGATGAAGCGTTTCGTTATCGTAAAAAATAGAAATAGTAGGAAATAGCAAGGATAAGATAATATAAAATATGTATAGGATAGCAATATCGTAAAGTAAAATTATGCAAGAATAATTTCATCAATCGTAAACTGACCGTCTGAAAGTGCTTTGGTATCTTCGTAACGTAAATGGACATCTTTAATATTCAACTGCAGATTTTCTATAATGTTGGTAACTAAGGACGTTCCGTAATTTAACCATGAACTGTAACTTGTTGCATAATAACCAGGATCGCGTTCTGTGTCTGCACGCCATCTAGCTTCCAGCGCTTCAAGGCGACTTAATTTATAATCCAGAATCGCTTGATCCTCTGCTTCATTGTCATACTGGAAGAATCAGTTGATTAAAAATAGGACTGGGCACGAGAAGGATAATTCAAAATTTAATAAATAAATAAATAAGAATACCTCATCGAGACAAATTGGTCCAGCCACTAAGTACAGTTGTTCTATCGCAATCACCCATGATGCGGTTCTTATTTGTCTAACAGGTACTTGTACACGAACTTTACCAATAAATCCTGCTTTGATCTCAACTGGTAAGCCGATATGACGCAATGCTTCTCGTTTTAAAGGTAAATTCTCAAGTTCCACCTCACCTGAAAATAATCAATAGAATTTATTAGACATATTTCGGTTTCGATTCTATTCAGGTTTCAGGAAATTATGTTTTTTTTAACTATTCAGGTTAACACCATTCAGTGGGAGGAAATTCACTTTTTTCTTCAAAAAGGTCTAGAGCCATCAATTTTGGTACAATTCTCAATTTAAAAAAATTAAGGTGCATTAAATTTTGAAGAGTCTCCGGGTCAAAACTTTTGATTTCTCGATCGGAATTGGGACTTTTTTTCTAAATCTCATAAATTCTCTGCTGTGAGTTTAATGGATGCATATTAAAAATTTAATTTTCAATTTCCACTGCTGAAAATAGAAAAAAATTAAAATTCCAGCTGTTGAGAATTCAATTTTTTTTTCAATTTTCAGCAGTTGTATTTATAACTGTCGGAAATGGAAGAAAATTGAAAATTCGAAAAAAAATTTTAATTGAAGAAAATTCAACTGCTGAAATATGAAGAAAATTGCAAATTCAACTGATGAAAATTGAAAAACCTTGAAAACACAATTGTGGAAAAATGAAAAAAACTGAAAATTGAAGAAAATAAAAAAATTAATTTCCAACTGTTGAAAATGCAAATGTTGAAAATTAAAAAAATTAAAATTCAATTTACATCAGTTTTCAACAGATGAAAGATCAATTTTCAAGTGCCAAAAATTAAACAAAATTTAAAATTCAACTGCTGAAAATTTTTAATTCACTCTTGCAAAATAAATTTTCAATTTTCAGACGCTGAAAATTAAAGAAAATTTAATTTTCAACTGTTGAAAATTGAAGAAAATTGAAAATTTAATTGTTGGAAATTGAAGAAAACTCAAAATCTAATTGTTGGAAATTGAAGAAAATTGAAAATTCAAGAAAATTAAAAATTTAATTTTCAACTGTTTTGAATTGAAAATTTAACTATTGGAAATGGAAGAAAATTGAATATTCAACTGTTGAAAATTTAAAATTGTAGAAAATTTAAAATTCAACTGTTGGAAATTCAATTTTCAATACATGAAAATTTAGCTTTTAAAAATTAAATGTTCAATCGTGTTCAGTTTGCAGCTGTTGAAAATAAAAAATTGAAGGCAATTAAAATTCGATTGCTGAAAATTGAAGGAAATTTTAAATTGAAGAAAATTCAGCTGCTAAAAATTGACAAAAATTGAAAATTCAACTGTTGTAAATGGAACAAAATTGAAAATTGAAGAAAATTAAATTGTTCAAAATTGAGGAATATTTCAAATTCAACTGCTGAAAATGGAAGAAAATTGAAGAAAATAAAAAATTAAATTTCTAAAAATTCAACTGTTGAAAATTGAGGAAAATTTAAGAAAATTCAACTGCTGAAAATGGAAGAAAATTGAAAAATTAACTTTTCATAATTGAAAAAAATTCAACTGCTGAAAATATATAAAAAGGGAAAATTCATTTTTTTCTTCTTCAGTTTTTAGTAGTTGAATTTTTAACTATCGGAAACTGGAGAAAATTTATAATTAAAGAAAATTTTTAATTCAACTACTGAAAATTGAAGGAAACTTTAAATGAAAGAAAAATCAACTGGTGAAACTTGAAGAAAATTGAAAATTCAACTGATGAAAATTAAAAAAAACTTGAAAATAAAACTGTAGAAAAATGAAAAAAATTGAAAATGAAAGAATATTCAAATTATGAAAATTGAAAATTCAAGAAAATGGAAAATTTAATTGTTGGAAATAGAAGAAAACTGAAAATCCAAGAAAATTAAAACTTCAATAATCAATTGTTGCAAATTGAACATTTAACTGTTGAAAATGGAAAAAAATTGAATATTCAACTGTTAAAAATTGTAGAAAATTAAAAATTCAACTACTGAAAATTGAAGGAAATTTTGAATTGAAGAAAATTCAACAACTGAAACTTGACTAAAATTTAAAATTCAACTATTGTAAATTGAAAAAAATTGAAAATTTAACTGATGAAAATTGAAGAAAATTGAAAAGTGAATTTTCAACTGAGGAATATTTCATATTCAACTGCTAAAAATGAAAAAAAAATTGAAAATTAAAGAAAATAAAAAATTCAAATTGCTAACAATGGAAATTTAAAATTAAAGAAAATTCAACTGCTGAAAATTGAAGAAAATTGAAAATTTAATTGTTGAAAATTGAAAAAAATTCAACTGCCGAAAATTGAAGAAAATGGAAAATTTAATTGTTGAAAATTTATGAAAATTCAATTGTTGAAAAAATTCTGCTTACAAAAAACTGGTCACAATCTAGTGGCCCACAGAAAATTGGATAAAAATTAAAATTTTGAAAACACTTAAAACAATTTTTTTCTCGTTATATCTAGATAACTGCATGTGTCTTCGATTTAAACTGAAGAAATTTTAAACTCGACATTTTTAATTTTTTCAAAAAATATGTACAAAAAACCACACATACAAAAAATTATGTTGCTGTGTATTTTCAGTAAATTTTAACTAAAAACAATGTCTTTAAATTTATAATTTTATATTATTGATATCTAACAAAAACTGTACTGCAAAATTCGCCGTAATTTTGTGGCCCTCAAAAAATCGAAAAGAAATAAACCGATTTAAATGTTTTCTTCTTTTTGTATTTATTTTTACGTCCACTATCAAAATACTTTTGCCATTTTTATGAGAAAGGTCGAATGAATTATAAATTTTTAAACAATCCTTTAGGGGTTTGGAAACGTAGAGAGTAATTTAAAAAAAACATTTTCTTCGAAAACTAAGAAAAAGCTCCACAAAAAAAAAATAAAGAGAAAAGAACTAGATAACTTCGAAATTTTTGTATAAAGTTCTCTTTTATTTCTTTGATATCAAGAATTTTTTTGAGATCACTAAATTATGCAGGCTACGCAATAACTCTGTCTAGTGCTTTAAATGCTGGCTTACAATGACTTAAAAATAAAAATAATCAAAAAAGGCCTCGAGTCATAGAGGCAATAAACTTGAAAAATTATTATCGCTTTATCGTCTATTCCCAATCATTCATATTATTGACAGAAAAAAATGCTACGCTTCGCGCATGCATCTTATTGCGCAAACATAATATGCGAATATTTTATTTCTGCTGAGATTATAAATTTAATTGTACTTTCATTTTATGAGACATTCCATTTCATTAAACAGATTTACATTCACTCAATCATAGCAAACATTTCCTTTTCTTAATCAGCAAAATTGTCGAAAAAATTCAAGGAAGTTTAAGAGATTTTTAGAAGTTTAAAAAGAATCGAAAATAATTTAAACTTGAACAGATTTTTAAAATTCTTTTAACAAAATGTAGATTTTTAAAGATTTTGAACAAAAAGTTTAAAAGTATTTTAAGAATTTTGAAAATTTTTAAGAGAATAAACAAATTTTCTGAAGATTTCTGGGAATATTTTTTATAATTTTTTATTTTGAAAAATTAGTTTGAAGAGAACATTTACATAGATTTCAAAACATTTCAAAAAATTTATAAAACTTTCAAAAAAGAATCCGAAAGACTCGAATCATTTTAAAAATAATTTAAAATCTGTAAAGATTTTAACAAATTAAAAAAAAAGTAGATTTCTGAAGATTTCGAAAAAGCTTTTTAAGAATTTTGAAAGGTTTCAAGAGAATAAAAAGTTTTCTCAAGATTCCTGAGAAGAGTAAAAAAAATTAATTTTTAAAAATCAATTTAAAGAGATTATATAAAAATATATAAAAAATGTAAAAAAATAATCCGAAAGATTTTAAGGCAATTTTTTTTAGTTACGTGGAATATTTTTTAAATTGTAGGAAAAATTTGAATCATTCTAAAAGATATTTAGAAGTTTATGAAGAATTAAAAAAAATTGTAGGAAAAATTCGAAACATTTGAAAAGATATAAAAAAGGTTTAGAAATCTTGAAAGGATTAAAAAGAGCAAAATATCTTTAACCGACTTGAATTTTTCCTAACATTTTGTGAAATCCTATAAAATAACAAATTTTTCTTTAAAATTTTCAAGATTCTTTTTCGACACATCTGAAATCTTCAAAAATCTTTTCGAATTTTCTCAAGAAACTTAGGAAAATTATATTTATATAACTTAAAAAAAATGATAATAGTTTTTTTCTTGTTCTCAGATCTCAAAATTTCAAATTTCAAATGTGCATCATCAAATTCAAAGAATTTGAACATTTTTTTTTGGAATATGCAGTTCAATTTTTAAGATTGACAATGGAAGACATTTCCATTTTTAATGTGAATAATTAAAAATTATATAATTTTTTTATGTTTTTTTTGTGTGGAATAGGTCAATTTTGAAGATTTACAATTGAGAACGATTTAATTTAAAAGTATAAATAAAAAATTTTTAATCTGGATGATTTTGAATATCAAGTCAAGAGTTTTCAATTTTAAATTATTCAAATTGAAGGAATTTTAAACGTAAATCATGAAAATTACAGAATTTTTAATTGTAAGTTTTAAACATTAAAAACTGTTCAATTTCAAGATTTACAAATTTGAGGAGTTACAATTGAAAATCCTTGAATTTTGAAAATATAGAATTGCAAATTATTTAATTTTCAAGATTCACATTTTAAAGACCTGTAATTTTGAACGTTTTTTTGTTGGAATAGTTCAATTTTGAAGATTCATTAATTTGGAATGTTTATAGTTTAAAATTATATAATTTTGCATTTTTGAAAAATATTTAGATCTATTCGGAAGATGTACAATGGAAAAGTCTTTAATTTTAAAATTTGCAATTGAAATTTTTTCCATTTTTAATGTGAATAATTGAAAATGATGTCATTGTGAATATTTTTTGTTTTGTAGAATAGGTCGCTTTTGAAGATTTGAACTTGAAAACTCTTTAATTTAAAAGATGTGTAAATAAAAATTCTTAAATTTTAATGATTTTGAAGATCAAAAGTATTAATCCTGTTTATAGTTTAAAATTAGGTAATTTTGAACGCTTTTTGGAAATTATAGTTCAATTTTTAAGTTTGACAATGGAAATGTCTGCAATTTTAAAAACTGACAATTCAAAATCTTCAATTTTAAACATATCAAAATAAAAAATTCTTAAATTTAGAATAATTCTTATGATTTTAAATATAAAAAATCAAAGGTTTTCAATTTTAAATCTTCCAAATTGAAGCAATTTAAAATAATTTACGATTCAAAGTTTTAAAATGTTATAATTTTGAATTATTATATTTGAAAATTCTTAAATTTTGAAAATATAGAATTGCAAATTATTCAATTTTCAAGATTTATATTTTAAAGATATGTAATTTTAAAATTATGTAATTTTGATTTTTTTTTTGAATATGTAGTTCTATTTAGAGGAAGTACAATGGAAAAGTCTTCAATTTTGAAATTTTCAGTTGAAGATTCTTTCATTTTTAATGTGAATAATTTAAAATGATGTAATTTTGAATGTTTTTTTGTGTGCGAAATAGTTCAATATTCAAGTTTTACAATTGAAAACTCTTTAATTTAAAATATGTATAAATAAAAATTCTTAAATTCAATCAAATTTTTCAAGGAATCTGTATTATCATCAGAGAATAACAGAAATTTTTAACGTCTTTTCAGACTAGATGAAGATATGAATTAAAAATTATTTTAATTAATTTTTTTCTGAAAAAAGATCTTCTCCCTTCGCTCCGCTGGGAATCGAACCTCAGAACTTCCGACTGCCGAAAGGTTCCGAGGTTAAAAAAAAAGGCAATTTAATTCAATTTATTTTTTCAAATTCGATTCTGAAAAGGTGTTAAAAATTTCTGTTATTCTCTGATGATAATACAAATTCCTTGAAAAATTTGATTTACCACCTGGCAAAATAATGCGTGTGTTTTCTAAAAAAAGTTTCTTCTCTCGAACTCTCTAGTAGCTTAATGGCAAAGCACCCGACCGGCAATCGGAAGTTCTGAGGTTCGATTCCCAGCGGAGCGAAGGGAGAAGATCTTTTTTCAGAAAAAAATTAATGAAAATAATTTTGTATTAATATCTCCATCTAGTCTGAAAAGACGTTAAAAATGTCTGTTATTCTCTGAGGATAATACAGATTCTTTGAGAATTTGATATTGTAATTCAAACTAAGCAATTTTTACTCAATTGAAACAACTTCAAGTGGGCAAAGTGATTTTATTATTATTATTATTAATTATTATTGAAAAATTAATAATAATTAGTACATTGATAATAATTCGGATGTAATAAAAAAATCATTGAATTAACAATTCGAAATTTAAATATAGGTATTGCAACTCGTAAATGGAAGCTGTATTTGTCACTTGACTGATTTATTGAATATATTACAAAATTATGCACTGGGTCACGTTTTTACAAATCTTTCTGTCTCCATCTGTATCACAAAAACATTGTTAGCAGCTATCAATCATAAGAAGCATGTTCTTGTTCATTTTTTAAATTTAAACGCAGTGATTGTTGCAATAACATCTGTAAGTAGCGTGATCAAAATACACTAATCCTTCCTTTGTTGTTTATTGAAATTAAATAATTTTCTTTCATTGAAACATAGTTTCAGTTTTGCCAAATTTTGATGAATAAAATATTGAAAATTTTCCAGCTAAAAATATCCTATCTTTTATTATTTATTTTTGAGAAAAAAATATTACATTATTTTAAATAATTTTTTGTCTGAAAAAAGATCTTTTCCTTTCGCTCCGCTGGGAATCGAACCACAGAACTAATGATTTCCAGTCAGATGCTTTCCCATTAAGCTTCTAGAGAGATCGAGAGAAGAAACTTTTTTCAGAAATACACGCATTATTCTGCTAAATGGTAGAAATCAAATTTTTCAAGGAATCTGTATTATCATTAGAGAATAACAGAAAATATTTAACGTCTTTTCAGGCTAGATGGAGCTATGAAAGAAAAATTATTTTAAATCATTTTTTTCTGAAGAAAGATCTTCTCCTTTCGCTCCGCTGGGAATCGAACCACGGAACTACTGATTTCCAGTCAGGTGCTTTCCCATTAAGCTACTAGAGAGATCAAGAGAAAAAACTTTTTTCAGAAATACACGCATTATTTTGCTAGTCGGTAGAAATGAAATTTTTCAAGGAATCTGTATTATCATTAGAGAATAACAAAAAATAACTAACCTATTTTCAGACTGGATGGAGCTATGAAAGAAAAATTATTTAAAATAATTTTTTTCTGAAAAAAGATCTCCTCCTTTCGCTCCGCTGGGAATCGAATCACTACTGATTTCCGGTCAGGTGCTTTCCCATTAGGCTATTAGAGAGATCAAGAGAAGAAACTTTTTTTCAGAAATACACGCATTATTTTGCTAGATGGTAGAAATCAAATTTTTCAAGGAGTCTGTATTATCATTAGAGAATAACTAATAATATATTTAACGTCTTTTCAGGCTAGATGAAGCTATGAAAGAAAATTTCCAATCCAATTCAAATATTTCGAATTCGGGAATTTTATTGTCAGGGAATTTTCCAAATGGGAAAGTCTATTATTCGAGAATTTGCCAAATCGGGAATTTTATAATTCAAGTATTTTAGTATTCGGGAATTTGCTTATTCAGAAATTTTATTACTCAGGAATATTCCAATTCAGGAATTTTCCGAATCAGGAATTTTATAATTCAAGAATTTTATTATTCGGGAATTTTATAATTCAAGAATTTTATTGTTCTGGAATTTTCCAATTCGTGAATTTTATCATTCGGGAATTTTCCAATTCGGGAGTTTTATTATTTGGGAATTATATAATCCAGAAATTTTATTATTCGGGAATTGTCCAAATCGGGACTTTTATTATTCAGGAATTTTATTATTCGGGAATATTCCAATTCGGGAATTTTATTATTTGGGAATTTTATTATTCGGGAATTTTTCAATTCGGAAATTTCATTAGTCGGATTATTTTCAATTCGGGAATTTTATAATTTAATAATCTTACTGTTCGGGAATTTTCCAAATCGGGACTTTTATTATTCGGGAATATTCCAATTCGGGAATTTTATTATCTGGGAATTTTATTATTCGGAAATTTTTCAATTCGGAAATTTCATTAGTCGGATTATTTCCAATTCGGGAATTTTATAATTCAAGAATTCTATTGTCAGGGAATTTTCCAAATCGGAAATTCTATTATTCGAGAATTTTCCAGATCGGGAATTTTATAATTCGGGAATTTTATAATTCAAGAATCTTACTGTTCGGGAATTTTCCAAATCGGTACTTTTATTATCAGGAATTTTATTATTCGGGAAAATTCCAATTCGGGAATTTTATTATTTGGGAATTTTATTATTCGGGAATTTTTCAATTCGGGAATTTTATTATTCATGAATTTTATAATTCAGAAATTTTATTATTCGGGAATTTTCCAAATCGGGACTTTTATTATTCAGGAATTTTATTATTCGGGAATATTCTAATTCGGGAATTTTATTATTTGGGAATTTTATTATTCGGAAATTTTTCAATTCGGGAATTTTATTATTCGGGAAATTTCCAATTTGAGAATTTCATGATTCAAGAATTTGATTGTTCGGGAATGTTCCAATTCGGAAATTTTATTATACGGGAATTTTCCAAATCGGGACAATGTAATTATTCAGGAATTTTATTATTCGAGAATTTTATTATTCGGGAATTTCATTATTCGGGAATTGTCCAAATAGGGAATTTTCCAATTCAGAAATTGTATTATTCGGAAATTTTATTATTCGATAATTTTCCATGTCGGGAATTTTATTATTCGGGAATTTTATTTTTCGGAAATTTTATTATTCGGGAAAATTCCAAATCGGTAATTTTTGCGAATCGAGAATTTTATTATTCGGGAATTTTACAACTCG
>CAKNYM010051756.1:2181-30096 GCA_932195095.1 Andricus curvator | reverse complement strand
AATTCGGGAATTTTTGCGAATCGAGAATTTTATTATTCGGGAATTTTCCAATTCGGAAATTCTATTATTCAGGAATTTTATGATTCGAGAATATTTTAAATCGGGAATTTGATAATTCAAGAAGTCTATTATTCGGGAATTATCCAATTCAGAAATTTTATAATTCAAGAAGTTTATTATTCGGGAATTTTCCAAATCCAGAATTTTCTTATTCGGGAATTTAATTATTATTTTCCAATTCGGGATTTTTCAGTGGTCCCGATGAAATAGGTTAATTTTTTTATTACTGAGGAAGGAGTACAATAAATTGCTTGGTATGCGCTCTTTCTCTAAGCATTTGAAGCTAAAAGAGCAATTACTCGTCAGCAAAACTTGGTGGGGCAAGATATACAAAATGCTTAAACAACCTGAACATACAACTAGTAGGAATAATCCTTTCGCGTCAATGTTAGTTACTTAATATTCGCTCATGATATGTACTACATTCCATTCAATGTAAGTCATTCTATTTTCTTTCTTTCAGGGCTTCAAAAATTACTTTCTTATTGCCCTGATTGTGTCAAGTGTACCAGTGAATGTGACGAATAAAAAGTGTTTTTTCTTTTCTTTTCAAGATGGCGTCAATTTGTTAAATATTGCAATTGATTTCTAATCAAATAAAATAACTTTAGATTTTTTTATTAATTTAATTAGTTGAACTTAACTAACAATTGATTAAATAATAACTAATTACATCAGTGACTGATACTTTTCACTAAACTAATTTTGAATTCGGATTTAGAGAGTGAATTTTAATGTTTTAAATATTGATTATTAAATAATGTGATTTTAGCATAATTTATTTTAAACTATTATAAATAATATCGAGTCTTATTAATTCGATTCTAAATTATTTTACCTAAAACATTATTGACTGCTGACAAACCAAAATCAGATTAGTTTTAATTTCTAAATGAAAAAAAATCAACCACGATTTTGATTGGGTATTTGAATATTCAATTTTTAATAGTAAAATTAAAACAGTTTTTGTTTAATTTTCTTCTGAGACAAGTGGAAATACATATGAGTGTATGTGATATTAGACGTAACAAGGCCAGTCAGTTTTTACTGATGTCATTATCAATTCTTACTTTTCAAGGCCAAACATATCTAACGTTTTGCTTTATAGAGATACAAATATTGCAAAATTAGACGTCAAATCAAAATTATTAAAAACAATAGTGTAAAGTCTCAAGAAAGTTATCTTGAAAACAGTGAGATTTGAGTGAATCATATTTAATAATCCAATTATGTCATTCAATTGACGATAAGGCCAGAAATTATACAATTATGATAAGATTTTTTTTTATTTCTAAAAAAAAATTCTTACGAAAAATGAGTATTAATTTTTTTTTTAGTTTTATGGGCTCATAGAATAAAAATTGTAATTTTAAAACAAAAATTTGCAATTTTGTTTGACTACAATGTTTTAGAAAAAATTCGAGTAAGTTTCAGAGATATTTGGAAAATGGGTTTGAAAATATACAAAAATAATTTTAAACTTGGAAAGATTTTAAAAAATTTGTAATAAAATGTAGATTTTTGAAGATCACGAACAACAAATTTAGAATTGCAAATTTCAAATAATTCTTTTGTTTAAAAAAATGAATTTTAAGAGAAAATTTCAAAAGATTTCTAAAAATGTCGAAATAAAATCACAAAGATTTTAAGGCAATTTTTTCATTTTCAAAGTTGTTTAAAAATATTTAGGAAAAATTCGAATCATTTTAAAAGATATTTAGAAGTTTTCAAAATATTTCAAAAAAATAACAAACTGAATGTAGTTTTTTAAAACAACGAAATAAAATTTTGAAGGATTTTGAAAGGATTTAAGATAATAAAAAAATTTTCTCCAGATTCCCGGGAAATTTTTTAAATTTTGTAGAATTCAAAAAAATGAAAAATTCGAATCATTTTACAAAATAACTAGAAGTTTTGAAAAAATTTCAAAAGTAATATCAAACTGGAAAAGATTTCAAAAATTATAAAACAGAATGCAGATTTTTAACACTTTCAAAATAAAATGTTTAAGCTTTTCAAGGACTTTGAAAGGTTTCAAGATAATAAAAAAAAAATTCTTAAGATTCATGGGAAAATTTCAAATGAAATTTGTTTTGAAAAATTAATTTTAAAAGAAAACTTCAAAAGATTTCTAAAAATGCAGAAAAAAAATCTGAAAGATTTCAAGGTAATTTTTTTCATTTTAAAAGTTGTTTAAAAATATTTAGGAAAAATTCGAATCATTTTAAAAGATATTTGGAAGTTTTCAAAATATTTCAAAGAATTACAAACAGAATGTAGTTTTTTAACACATTGAAATAAAATTTTGAAGCTTTCAAGGATTTTGAAAGGATTTAAGATAATAAAAAAATTTTCTTCAGATTCCCGGGACAATTTTTTATGATTTTTTACTTTGAAAAACTAATCTTAAGAGAATATTTAAAAAGATTTTCAAGTATTTAGAAAGGTTTCCGAAATTATAAAAAATGATTCTGGAAGATTTTAGGGCAATTTTTAAAATTTGTTAGAATTAAAAAAAAATGAAAAACTCGAATCATTTTACAAAATACCTAAAAGTTTTGAAAAAATTTCAAAAATAATATCAAACTGGAAAAGATTTCAAAAATTATAAAACAGAATGCAGATTTTTGAAACTTTCAAAATAAAATACTTAAGTTTTTCAAGGATTTTGAAAAGTTTCAAGATAATAAAAAAATTTTCTCAAGATTCCTGGGAAAATTTGCAATGAAATTTTGTTTGAAAAAATAATTTTGAAAGAAAATTTAGAAAGATATCTAAAAATGGCAACAAAAATGGAAGATTTTAAGACAATTTTTTTTTATTTTGAAAGATGTATAAAAATATCTAAGAAACATTCTAATAATTTTAAAAAATACTTAGAAGTGTTTGAAACATTTAAAATAAAATGTAGATTTTTTAAGATATGAAAATAAAATTTTGAAGCTTTTTAAGGATTTTGAAAGTATTTACGATGATAAAAAAGTTTTCTTCAGATTCCCGGGACAATTTTTTATGACTTTTTTATTTCGAAAAACTAATTTTAAGAGAATATTTAAAACGATTTTTAAGCATTGAGAACGATTTACAAAATTGTCACAAAAAGGTTCTGGAAGATTTTAGGACAATTCTTTTAATTCTGTAGAATTTAAAAAAAAATATGAAAAATTCGAATCATTTTACAATATACCTAGAAGTTTTGAAAAAATTTCAAAGATAATATCAACCTTGAAAAGATTTCAAAAATTATAAAACAGAATGCAGATTTTTAACACTTTCAAAATGAAACGTTTAAGATTTTCAAGGATTTCGAAAAGTTTCAAGATAATAAAAAAATTTTCTTAAGATTCCTGGGAAAATTTGCAATGAAATTTTGTTTGAAAAAATAATTTTGAAAGAAAATTTAGAAAGATATCTAAAAATGGCAAAAAAAATGGAAGATTTTAAGACAATTTTTTTTATTTTGAAAGATGTTTAAAAATATCTAGGAAACATTCTAATAACTTTAAAAAATATTTAGAAGTTTTCAACATATTTCAAAAAAATAACGAACAGAATGTAGTTTTTTAAGACATCGAAAACAATTTTTTGAAGCTTTGAAGGATTTTGAAAGGATTTAAGATAATAAAAAAATTTTCTTCAGATTCCCGGGACAATTTTTTATGATTTTTTTATTTCGAAAAACTAATTTTAAGAGAATATTTAGAAAGATTTTTAAGCATTTAGAACGATTTCGAAAATTGTCACAAAAAGAATCTGGAAGATTTTTTTAATTTTGTAGAATTAAAAAGAAATAGGAAAAATTCGAATCATTTGACAAAATACCTAAAATTTTTGAAAAAATTTCAAAAATAATATCAAACCGGAAAATATTTCAAAAATTATAAAACACAATGCAGATTTTTGAAACTTTCAAAATAAAATGTTTTAGCTTTTCAAGGATTTTGAAAAGTTTCAAGATGATAAAAAAATTTTCTTAAGATTGAATGGAAAATTTCAAATGAACTTTGTTTTGAAAAATTAATTTTGAAAGAAAATTTCAAAAGATTTCGAAAAATGTCGAAAAAAAATCTAGAAGATTTAAAAGCAATTTTTCTATTTTGAAAGTTGTTTAAAAATATCTAGGAAAAATTTGAATCATTTTCAAAGATATTTAGAAGTTTTCAAAATATTTCAAAAAATCAAATACAGAATGTAGTTTTTTAAGATATTGAAAAAAAATTTTGAAACTTTGAAGGATTTTGAAAGGATTTAACAAACAAGGATAACAACAAAATTGTCTTCAGATTCCCGGGACAATTTTGTATGATTTTTTTTATTTCGAAAAACTAATTTTAAGAGAATATTTAAAAAGATTTTTAAATGTTTAGAAAGGTTTACAAAATAAAAAAAAAAGATTCTAGAAGTTTTAAAAAAATTTCAAAGATAATATCAAACTTGACAAGATTTCAAAAATTATAATACAGAATGCAAATTTTTCAAACTTTCGAAATAAAATGTTTAAGCTTTTCAAAGATTTTTTTTTGAAAAATTAATTTTGAAAGAAACTTTCAAGAGATTTCTAAAAATGGCAAAAAATGTCTGGAAGATTTGAAGACAATTTTTTTATTTTGAAAGATGTTTAAAAATATCTAGAAAAAATTCTAATCAGATTACAAAATGTAGATTTTTGAAATAAAAATTTGAAGCTTCTTAAGGATTTTGAAAGACTTCAAGATAATAAAAAATTTTTCTTAAGATTCATGGGAAAATTTAAATAAATTTGGTTTGAAAAATTAAGTTTTACAAAAAATTTCAAAAGATTTCTGAAAATATCGAAAAAGGATCTAGAAGACTTTAAGGCAATATTTTAAATTTTACAAAATGTAACAAAAATTGTAGAAACAATATAAATTCATCATTTTGGTTGAAAATTCATTTATTTGATTAAAAATTAGCTTTTTTACAGAAAATTCATATTTTCGTGTTAAAAAATTAAACTGTTTTGTAGAAAATTCGTCTCTTTTCGAGAAAATTTCATCTTTTCAGGTTAAAACTGCAACTATCTGGTTGAAAATTAACTTTTTTGTTGAAATTTTGATTTGACATATCTGAAATCTTCAGAAATCTTTTTGAAAGTTTTAAAGAATTTTAGGAAAATTATATTTATATAACCGTAAAAACAAAACAAAAAAATAAACCTAAAAAATAAATAGTTATTAGAAATTTTTATTCTCAATTGAAAATTGTTTTTCCCTTCAAATTATAATTTGTTTGAGAATTTTTTTCTTGACTGAAAAATCTGTTGTCGTTAAAGACTGAACACGATAAATTAGCTTTTGCTTAAGTGTTGATAAAAAATACATTAGAATGTAGACTTTTGAACTACGTGTGCAACCTGAAATTACTCTGATGAATGGTGCATAATAAAAATAAAATATGGCATACAAACATGAGTTACGATAATGCTAAATAGATTTTATGTATATTTTTAGTGAGATTTATATTCGCGATCTCTGGTCACAGTAGATAAGATGCTTCAAATATATAAATAAATGAAAAATAAATAAAAAGCTTACAGAACATTTTTTTAGAGTTTTGAATTTCCTATCGAATACTTTTATTTATTCGAAAAATTATATTTAATCCTTAAATTTAAATAAAAATATTATTAGTAATATGAATATTATTGAATAATTATTTGATTATGAAAAATTGCATAGTATAGTGCATTCAAATATTTCAAAGATTGCACAAAAATGTCAGCAAATTTCCAGAGATTTCAAAGGATTTCAAAAGATTTTCAACAAAATAGGTGAAGTTTTAACCGATTATTTGAATTTTCAAACAAAAGCATGAATATTCAAGAAACTACATGAATTTTCAATTAACTAGTTGAATTTTCAACTAAAAAATATAAATTTTCAACCAAAAATGGAATAGTTAAATTTTCAGTTAAAAAAATTATTTTCAACAACAAAACGAACAAAACCTTTGAATTTTCAACTGAAACGATAAATCTTGAACTAAAATAGTTAATATTTCAGTCAAAAAGTTAATTTTGAACAAAAAAACGAATTTTCAACCAAACAGTTAAATTTTCAACCGATTAATTAATTTTTCCACTAAAAAGATGAATCTTCAACTGGAATAGTGAAATTATTAGTTTAAAAATTAATTTTTGACAAAAAAAGAATCTTCAACAGAATAGTTGAATTTTTACCCAAAGAGGTGAAATAAATCTTCAACTGAAATAGATGCATTTTCAGTTGAAAAATTAATTTTTAACAAAAAAAAAAGAATCTTGAACAAAATAGTTAAATTTTCAACCAAAGAGATGAAATAATGAATCTTCAACTGAAATAATTAGTCAGTTTAAAAATTAATTTTCAACGAAAAAATCTTGAATGAAATAGTTAAATTTTCAACTAAAGACATGAAATAAAATTTTTTTAACGGAAATAGTCAAATTTTCAGTTATAAAATTAATTTAAAAAAAGCTTTTTTAGATGTGGTTAATTTTCGACCTGATAGTTGCATTTTCAACCTAACTACTAAAATAATGAATCTTCAACTGGAATAGTTAAATTTTCTATTAAAAAATTCATTTAAAAAAAAAAAGAATTTTCAACCAAATAGTGAAATTTTAAGCCGAAGAGATGAAACAATGAACCTTGAACTGAAACAGTTACATTTTCAGTAAACATTAATTTTCAAAAAAAAAAAAAAAAAAATTTTCAACACAATAGTTGAATCCTCAACCAAAAAAGATTAATTTTCCACCAAGCAGTTGCATTTAAATCAAAAAAGGTAAATTTTTAAATAAAAATGACGAATTTGCAACAGAAAATATTTTTCCATCCATAAATTTAAAAAATTTCATTCGAAATGACGAATTTTCTACAAAACTATTGAATTTTCAACAAAGTAATTACACATTTTAACCACATAATTAAATTTTTAACAAAAAAAGACGAATTTTCAAGAAAATAGGTGAAACCTGAACCTGTTAAATTCTATATCAAAATAGATGAATTTTCAACCCAAAAAGACGATTTTTTAACAAAAATAGTATATTGTGCTACAAGTTGAAAAAGCGAGAGATTTAAAACGAGTGTGAAGTTAGCTACCCGAGCGGAGCGAGGGTGGCTATCACACGAGTTTTAAATCGTCGCTTTTTCAATGTGTGGGACACGATACTTTTTCTATAATTTGTTAAAAAGTGCTAGTTTTTGTTTACCTGTTTTTTGTGTAAAAAGAAGGCGATTTTTTGTCGATTGACGCAACAATGACAATGGCAATTATCAAAACCATGGCAATAATATGGCAGT
Organism: Andricus curvator; assembly: GCA_932195095.1. Taxonomy (NCBI): domain Eukaryota; kingdom Metazoa; phylum Arthropoda; class Insecta; order Hymenoptera; family Cynipidae; genus Andricus; species Andricus curvator. The sequence goes on along the minus strand of CAKNYM010051756.1, from coordinate 22,729 downwards.
AATAATAAGCTGGTTCTCACAATTGAATAGTTGGCCCATAAAGTTGAGGGCTTCAAAACTTCCGATTTTTCGTGAAAAAAACCAAGCACAGTATTTTCGGAGAAACTGACGGTGTTTTTTTGCTTTTGCCAAGTGACAAAAGTACATACAAAATACACAACTCGAGACTTTTCAGGAAATTGCTTTTAGGTTAGGGACGGCAGTCGGAAAATAGAATGAAGTTGGCTGCGCACGATGCACGAGGCCACCCGAGGCAGCACGAACCCACCCGAAATAACATTTACTTTTTCCACTGTGCCTCACTTTTATCACTGTCCATTTACTTTTTCCACTGCATCTGTCCACTTTTGTCACTGTTGCCCGGAAAGGTCGGCACTGCGCATGCGCCACGTCATCGAGCAAAAATCGGTAACTTTTTACACCAAAAACAGGTGGAAAAACTGGCACTTTTTCGCGAATTATAGAAAAAGTTGAATTTATAGCCAAATAGTTGAATTTTAAACTAAAAAGGATAAATTTTCTATTAAAAATGGATTGTTAAATTTGCAGTTAAAAAATAAATTTTGAACCCAAACAAATTCTTCAGTTAAGAAACAAAAAAACTTCAACCAAATTGTCGATTTTTCAAGCCAAAAATTATTATTATTGTACTTTTCATAATAATTTTTGCTGATTTGATAAAATGTCAAAGATTAAAATGCAGAAAACTTAAAAAAAAAAATTGTGAGACTTTATAATTTCCCACCAAATACTTTTCTTTATTCCGTAAATTATATTTTTCACGACTTTAAATAAATTATTATTATTTAATAATTTTTTTATTATGAAAAATGAGTGTATTGAATTTGGCATATTTTATACAAATCCTCGGTAAACGCAATTAATACTGAGTAAAGCTGACGTTTCACAATACACGAGTTTTTTTGCACGTCTAGCTTTATTGCAAAAACAGGAGGCAAATGTCATCAGATACAAAAAAAGAAATTAATAATTGATTTTGCAATTATTTAAAAAAGCAAGGAAAATAGATCAATTGTTAATTGTAAATTTAGAAAAAAGTGATTCCGTTACACATTCTTTACTTAACATTTTTTTTTAATTTTGTGTTCTTGTTTCTGGTATATTGCTTCAGTTTCATTCAATCATATAACAATTTAGTTTTTTTATTGAACTTTTATTGATCTTAAAATTATACGGATTTAAAATATTTCAGATGATTTCAAAGCATTTCAAAATATTTCCAAAGAGTCCGAGTGAATTTCAGAGATTTCAAAAAACTTAAAAAGATTTAGAAAATAGTTATTTTTATATAAAAAAAATAAGAACTATATTAGAAGGCAGGTAGTTTATAATTTCCAGGAAACTGGTACTGATTATTTTTCTAATTTTCAATAAAACCGGTTATTTTAAAATGAGTCTTGTGTTTCATGGCTTTTTCCTGATACTAAGTTTAGACTGGATTTAAATAAATGAGCCTACATTTTATAAAATATCTAGTTTGTTTATTCTCGCTTTAAATTCATAAAATTTCAAGTAAAAATATTTCATTTTCAACCTAAAATATGAATTTTCAAACCAAAAGAATAATTTTCAACCGAAAAAGACGAATTTCTATCAGATACTTCAATTTTCAACTAAACAAGATCAATTTTTAAACAAAAATGTAATAGTTGAATTTCCAACCAAAGAGAAGAATTTTCAACTAAAATGGTGAATCTTAAACAAACAAAATTAATTTTTAAAAGGGAGTTGAACTTTTCACCAAGTGGTTAAATTCAACGAAAAAAGATAAATTCGCAAAAAAAAAAATATAACGGTTGATATTTCAACCACAAAAGATCTTAATTTAAATCAATTAAGTTGAATTTCATCAAGAAATACAAATTTTTAACAAAAGATTTATTTATTATTATTTTTTAATTTTTCAGAAAAAAATTATTCGCAACCAAACTAGATTGAACTTTCAACGAAAAATATAACTTTTTAATGAAATAATTGAATTTTCAACGAAACGTCTAATTTTAAAACAAAATAAATACATTTTCAATACAAAAGATAATTTTTCAGTTAAAAAAATTAATTTTCAACCAAAGAGATGAATTTTCAACTGAGATGATGCATCTTGAACTGGAATAGTTAAATTTTAAATCAAAAAATTAATTGTTGAATTTCAAAATAAATAATTAAATTTTGAACCAAAAAAGATTTAAATTTTAAGGACATGTGATAGTATGTCACGTGATCAATTATTATAACTTAGTATATTTTACGGCCTTATAATTAGCAAAATGAATATATTGTGCTGAAATTTTAGGAAATGGTTCAAAATATATAAAGGCACGTCTGTCTAGCCTATTTCAGTTTTTATTTCGTTTAAATAATGCAATTTTGTTAATTCCATTTCAGCTAGGGCTCTAAAGCCCTGTTTTCAGTTACATTCCAAATTAAAAGTTAACAAAATTGCACTATTTGAACAAAATAAAAACTAAGATGGATCAGGCAGACGTGCCCTTATATATTTTGATCTATTTTCAAAAATTTCAAAACAATATTTACATTTTTTTACACTAGAATACCAAAAAAGATGGATTTTCATACAGAAAATATTTTTCAGCCTAGAAAGAAAAAAATTCCATCCAAATTGTTGAATTTTTAAGCAAAAAAAGCTGAATTTTCTACAAAACATTTAGGAGAAATTTAGAGAAAAATCTCTGAATATGGGATTTTTAGGTTTCAAAAATAAAAAAGGGGACATTCAGAACAAAAATAGGGAACATGTGAGGCCTGAAATTATAAAATACATACCCTGACCTGAGCTTGTATGGGGCCTGCCATCCTCTTTTTCATGACGTATTACTTTTTTAAAATTCTTTGAATTTAACTCTAATATTTTGAAGAGCTTTAAATATTACATTAATTCATTAATATTAAGGGTGTATTCTAGTTGGTCACTTTGGAAAAATCGATTTTTTTTTTTTTACATTTTTCGAATTTATATGTATCTAAGAATATTGTTTTCAATTTTTATGAAGATCCGAGCAGTATAAGTATTTTTTTTTTAACCCAAACGTTATGACCTGACCGCAATGATTTTTTGTTAAAAAAAAACTTTAAACGCGTTTTTCTCAAAACAACGTTTTTTCATACTAGCTCCACGATTTCTCCAGAACCAGTGGACCGATCCTTCTGAAATTTTAACCACATATTCTACACATAAGAACTCACAGAGTGAACTACAATCATGTTAAAATTTTGATTTTCAATATATTTTTTAAACAAAAAACAGCGAAAAAAAACAACTAATTTCAATTTTTTTTGTTTTTTCTACATAAAATTAACAAAATTAGTTGAAAATTAATGTCCGTAGTTCATTTTGTAGCCACTGTCATACCGAATCCAAAAAGCTTTGGTTTTTTTTTGTTTAAGATAAGCCGTTCCTGAGATATAATGGAGTAGGCAACTTGCTACTAAGTTATTGCGTTGCGTTCAAATACGGATTTCGTATGTAAAAGTTGAAAAAAATGAACAAAAAGAAATTTTTTTTGTTGTATTTTAAGACTTTATTTATCATACCTAACAATTTTTATATCCATATCTTCCATAGCATGCTCACAAAAAATTCCCGAAAATAGCCTATTTTTTTAGCCCACGAACTAGAATACACCCTTAATAATCTAGCGCCTACCCACCTTTTTTTTAATTTCAGGCCTGACTATACCATCGCATAGTCTATAAAATTTGTTACATGAATCTCATTTTTTAAGGTCCTAGAATGATTCTAACGCCGGCAGCCTATTAACTCAGCTGTCCAAATCTTCAGCCGAAATAACAATAATCTACATCACTAAACCAAATTTATGACCAAGCATCAAACTGAAACAGTTCCACGCTGATAACTCCAGAAAATAAGAATGCCTCACTACGAATCACCAAATGTTCAATCAATCGATATTGACTTTCAAAAAGTAAAATGTACTTTCAGTCAATTCACAGGCTTCCGAAGTCGGAAGAAGCGAATTTTGCACGGCGTGAGTGGTTTATTTAAATCTGGAGAGTTGACAGCAGTAATGGGTCCATCTGGTTCCGGGAAAACCACATTGCTCAACACCTTGACAGGTTTCCAAAGAAACTTCGATGGCAAGATTACCTACCGGACCGAAAGTGACGAGCTAAGTTGGCAAACCTTCAAAAAGTACTCTAGATACATTCAGCAAGACGATGCCCTTCACGCTTTTTTCACTGTCCAGGAAACAATGTCTTTCGCAGCAGAGCTCAAGATGGATAGGAATCTGGATCCCAGGGCGAAACAGAAAATGATGGATGAAGTATTAAATTCTTTGGATCTGATAAAGACCAAAGAGACACTTTGCGGGAATCTAAGTGGAGGGCAAAGAAAGAGGTTCAGTATAGCTCTAGAGCTGATCAATAATCCTCTAGTCATTTTCCTGGATGAACCCACAACTGGATTGGACATTGTAGCAGCGATGCAGTGTGCAACAGTTTTGAAAAATTTAGCAAGGAAGAATAGAACTATTGTCTGTACTGTTCACCAACCTAGCACTGCTATTTATGAAATGTTTGACCATGTTTATCTAATCGCTGAAGGTCGTTCTGTCTACCAAGGAGATCCTATGCAGATAGTGAGCTTCTTCGGCAGTGTTGGCCTCACCTGTCCAAAATATCACAATCCTGCCGACTACGCGATGGAGGTGAGGTTGAAACTTCAATAGTGTCCTACAGGTTAAGGCGCTTCCAATGAGTGGTTTAAACCATGACAAATTGCGTCTACACGGATACTACACGAATTTCTGCAATTGAGATGGAAATTATACCTTTCTCTATACCTATTTTCTACCATTTCAATTGCAAAAATTATGTGAAACTTTCTGACCAGTCGTGCCTCACATGATGAGAAGCTTCTTAGCACTTACCAGTATCTCTAGTCTGGTTGCCGGTTTCTGGCGTCAGAAAACACTTCATCTTCAATTAAAAAAAGAACAACAACATTTGTCGCAAAAAGCTCTGTGTGCCTTCTAATATAAATGCCTTTAGATTATGTGGTAACAATAGTACATCAAACAATTAATCCGTCTAGACGTAATTTGCAAACGATTACAGAAATAATAGATTTAATACTTTTACGCTGATTCATTATGATAAATTAAAAGGAGATATTTCGGGTTTCAATTGTGTGCAAAAGTACGAATCAACCTACAAAAACCTACTAAACACAACCTACTAAAGAGAGAGAAAAACGACCATCATCCTACCCTACATCCAAGGTATCCCAGAACAAATAGAAAGAATTATCAACAAACACAATATCCAAACCATAATTAAACCACCTGCGACAATAGGAAAACTTCTAAACAACCCTAAAGATATCAAAAGCAACTTTCAGTGATTCGGGAGTATATAAAATCCCTTCTTCTTGTGGCAAAGTCTGTATTGGAGAAACCGGGAGAGCGGTGAGCCAACGTGTAAAGGGACATGAGAGTCAGGCTAAAACATTTCACGCAATCAGCACTAGCTGAGCATCATATCGAAACAGGACATAGCATTTTATTCGAAAAAACAACTGTCATTGCTAAAATATACAATATCTTTCCAGGAGAACATGGAGAAGCAATGAAAATCTTAAAAAATCCTAATAACATCAATAGGGACAATGGATATAATACCAATCTGATTTGGCTGTCGTCCTCCCGGGTTTTAAAAAAAAGACTTGATTGGCGAATCAAGTTCGACCAGTAACCCGGTGGGGCGCTCTGGCCAATCACAGGTATCGTAGAGAATACATATAAGAACAACATAATCTGAAAGTTGAAACTTCAGTTTCAGGTCAGTCCTAAATAAGTGAACTGCAATGTTCACAAAACGTCGGCAAGATTCGTAGCTTTGCACACGATTGAAACCCGAAACACCTCCTTTCAATTTATTATAATTACAGTAATCTCTTGAGAACCAATATTATAGAAGCACTGTTGACAAAAATACGATAATTAAGGAACTGAGTGAAGCTAACATTTTCATTATTAGCATAATAAGAACAAAAATTCACATAATTTCAAATAGTTGACAGTCCTTTCTTCAACAGGTGATGTGTAATGAATATGGAAACTTCAATAAAAAACTGGCGGCTACACAAGACTCTTCCTGGAGGAAGACAGATGCGGAGATCATAGAAGAAGAAAAAATGAAAACTTTCAGTATAAATTCGCCTTCGGAACTCAGACAGGCGGCAATTATTTCCAAATACTGTCTGATGAGGTATTACAAAGACTGGTTTGGAACGTTACTTAAGTTTATAATTTACACAACCGCACCTGTACTTGTAGGACTGACATATTTTGACGCTGGTATGGACGCTTTTAAAGTCCATATGAATATTGGAATGATAGTATTAGTAGTCTTGGTTCTCTTTTATTGTAGCATAATGCCCGCGATTTTAAAATTTCCCCTGGAAATTCACATTATCAGGAAAGAGCACCTAAACGGCTGGTACAAAATCAGAACCTATTATGTCTGCTTTCTGATAATTCATCTAATTGTACAGCTTGTCTTCATTACCTTATTTTTAGGTATTTTGTATGTGATAACTAGTCAGCCACCAGAATGGAATAGGTTTTTCATGTTTGAAATTATGATAGTTCTGGTTTGCTTCATTGGAGAAGGTATAGGTTTAATTTTTGGTACCATGGTTTCTCCGCTTGCTGGAACTTTTGCAGCAATTACAGTTGGTATGATAAACATTCCTTTTTGTGGTTTTTTTATATTATTTTCTCATATGAGTCGGTTTATGTACCATGTTAGCAAACTCATGTTTTCAAGTTATTGTATGGAAGGCTTACTTCATGCTATTTATGGGTTCAATCGTGAAAAGATTCACTGTCCTGACGATCAAGATATCTGCTTTTATCGGTATCCGAAAGTCTTACTACTTGGAATTGGACTTAAGGAAGAGCAAATGCTTCTAGACACCGCGGTTTTGGTCGGTCATGCCATCCTACTTTTCATCCTTGCATATATTTTTCTGAAAATGAAGGTATCGTCGATTTAACTTCCCGGCTTTGAGCTACTTTGTTGAAAAGACTGTCCTGGTGTGCTTCAGATTCAGGATTTAGTGCTTTTATATCTTTTTTTATACATCTAGGTATTTAATTTTTTCTCTATGAGAAAAATTGTAAATGGAAATCCCTAAAGGTTTTTATTTTTAAAAATGTGATAGAATGCTTAGAAACTTTAATTTGTAGTTTTAGATAGGAAGTAAGATAAATATTGTATCATTCTGAAAAATGAATTGGCCCCCAGACTCTACGGATATGCGAGAGAATTTGAGACATTTGCAAGAATACAAAACTATTACTAGAGAAATTTCGAAGATTCATGTATCCACTCTTGAAAATATTGTTACAAGTCCTATAAAGTGATTCGAGTCGCGGATCACCATTAACCATGGGATCATTTATGTCACCTTTGGGAGTGTCTCCAACGCTTTTGATTTTCGACATGTGATGTGACACTTTGATGCCGTTTGTAACATTGAGATATAACTTAAAGAACAAAATAGCGATATTTAAGGATACTATAATATGAAATTAAAGCGAATTGTCATGTAGAATTAGAAATAGTAAATATGCGCGGATGAATTATATGTATGTATGGAAATGTAGGTCATAATATTACGAAAAAGTATTTTATACACTACTTTTTGTATAATGTATATAGGTGAACCTGCAGGGGTATACATGAGAGAATAAATAAATATTATGTCGTACTAATGGTGAATTTTAATCATCTTTGTGGGACTTTGTTATTGCTCATGTTTATGCGAGTGTAAATGTAATTTAATGCTTTGTAGAAATTGTAAATCATTATACTTATTAAGAGAAGGATCCTAATTTTTAACATTACTTGCCATACGTATTTATGTACACTTGTAAATATAAACTGGTTTTATTTATGGAGATAAAACATTGATAAAATAAAAACGCATTATATTTACCCACCAAATTACGGGTTTTACACATCTAGCGTTGTCAAAGAATGAAAAGGTCTTGATTTTTACTTCGGAAACCTTTCAACATTCTTTTGTGAAAATTAAATTGAAGAGGATACAGATCTGTATCGAACCGTGTCATTAAAGAAAATCAGCAAATAAACGCATATAATGGTAGAAGCCACTAATGGAAAAAATTTATTCATTTAACCAGTCTAACCAAAATAATTTTTCTAAATTATCTTCGTTAAAATGTTTCATGAAAAAATTGTTCGCCTAAAATAGACCTACAAAATTAGCTTCTGAATATTTTTTTGACAAGACACGTTTTTTTCTTCTTGGTTTTCGTTTTAATCGTAAAAACAGACCTTAAAAGTAACAAGTTTGAATTTATGGAAAAAAGACACCAGCGAAGCGCGAGACACCTGATGAAAATGTAGTCATTAAAGCTAAAAGTTCTTAACAAAAAATAACACCCAATTACTAAATGACAGGCATCAAACTTTTTCGTTCCAAGTTTGTAAAATGTTTATTATATTACATTATACAGAATTCAGATACCTTTCAATATATTTAAGAGAAAGAATCTTAACTCATATAACTAATATTAAAAGAACTTAAGATCTGTACTATACAATATACTTACAAGTGTAAGTATAATTAAAGAGCAATTAGCTTTGATGGTGTGAAACAATAAGGTTTTCCTCTCTCTGCTTCTGGACTAAACATTAAAGTAGAAAAAAATAGATTTTTCGATAAAAGAACAGAATTCCTAGGGGTTTCCCAACTTCTCGGTCCGGCAGACACCCAAAACTTACTCTTAAGGATGCTCTAAAGGATTTTCACAGATTGTTTTACCATTAAGGACGTTTGATTATGTGCTGCTGTTGAAACTAAAACTAACCATTAGTTTATAAACTTTAACGTTTTTTATTGGAAATGAAACATAATTCCCGGTCCGCGTAAAAATTTCCGGGGTTTTCCCGGTCTTAAGAAATTCCTGGATCCAGACCCAAAAGTTTTCAGTCCGAGTCCGGATCTTGCACATTTCTGATTACCTGTCATGCGCTATTTTTCTATAAACAAAAAGCTATGTATAGTATTCGTCAGCAAAACTTGGTGGGGCAAGGTATACGATATGATTAAAAAAACCTGAAGAGAGAACTTGTGGAAATAATATTTCCGCTTCCTTGCTAGTTACTTAAAATCTGTTCATAATACTACATTCTATTCCATGTAAGTGATTCTATTGAAGTGTACCAGTAAATGTGCTAAATAAAAGTGTTTCTTCTTTTCAATCAGTACGATATTTTTAGATTGATTGAAAATAATTAACTGAAGCTCAAAAAGTTAGACCCAATTAGTTATTATTGAAATAGTTGGTAGTCAAATAATATAACTTCAGAATTTTTTATTAATTTAATTATTTAAATTTAAATAACAATTAGTTAAATAATAACTAATTGAATAAGTGACTGTTACTTTCAGTCGTTTAATTATTTCGGATTTAGAGAGTGAATCTGTCACGAGATTATTTCATGTATGGTCGTAGGGTCCATTAAAAACAGAAGACAGATGCAGAGTGTTAGGTTTTTAACCAAATTTTCTAAAAAAAAAAAAACAGTTGAATTTTGCACTCGAAAATAAGAATTTTCAAGAAAAGTTTTTTTTAACGAAATGCATGAACTTTCTAACAAAATTATACTTTTGAAATTAATTTTTGCTGATTTAATAATATGTGAGAGACTGAAACAACAACGAAGCTTAAAGTACACATTATTTTTTTGATTTTTGAATTTCCTATCGAATCCTTTTGATTATTCGAATAATTAAACTTTATCCACAATTTCAAATAATATATTATTTTAAAATAATTTGAGTATGAAAATTATAATTCTTCATACTCAAATATTATTATTTTATAAGTATATATTATATAATAATTATTATTTTAAATTATTTGAGTATGAAAAACTATTAGATGTATGGGATATGACATTTTATCAAAATTCTGGACGAACCTGCATAATATTGTTCATTAAATGTCAATTTTGCGATATTGACAATAATCCATAAATTTTATAAATGCAGTTTGAATTTGCATCTAACGAGCTGAATACACGGTAAAAAATCGTCCCTGCTATTTAACTCATAATCAATTAAATCCGAGAATAATCGTGTAGTCTCTTGTTTTTGCTTATCAATAATAAATTATAATTGAGGAAAACTCGACCTTGTATAAGTTTAAGATTTCATTGCGAATCAGCAAATAAGTTTTATCAAAATATTTTAAATGGTTCTTCGTTCTGTTATTTGGTCCGATCCACGACTATTTCTCACACCTGTTTCAGGAGGAGATCGTACGTACTGTGTGATCTCCGCGCACTCCCACTGGTGACGGCCGGCAGCCCTATAATCGTTTCCTTACTCGGAAAAACCTACATCTATGAATTAATTCATGCATGAATTAATAATAATCTTGTTTTGAAGAGACCATATTATTTACGAACGACGAATAATATCTTTGAACTCCTTAATCTTTGAACTCCTTAAGCTGCTAGTCTTAAGGGCATGCTCTTCGGTGATCACGTGACCAAACCAGTCCTCGGTTATGAAATTTTTTTTTGGTGTTCACCATGTCCAAACGCAATGATATATCGCTCTCAAAATTTGGAATATAGGAAATGGGACAATAAATTGCGTTTGTATATTTAGTTTGAGTAATAATTTTGAAAAAAATTATTCATGTAAAAAATAAATGTGTAATATTATTTTCATTTTTTTTGGTGCTCACTACGTCCACACGGATTGAGATATCGTGTTTAGCATTTGAGCGATTAAATAAAAAGCACTAAAGAACGTTTTTATACATCAATATGTTTATAATTTCAAAGAAATTTTATTGATAAATTAATAAAATAGGATATTACCACTCGAGTCGAGCACTTTGCAGGTAATGTTTGGTTTGATGCATTTCAGATTTTTTGATTCGCGTATGTTGATAACTGACACAAATTTTGGACTAAATCGTCTAAACATTTTAAAAAATCAATATAAACAATAACATTTGCACATTTGTTGCAAATCAAAAAATAAGTATCTGCACACACGTAACCTGTCATTATTTTTGGAGCATTTTTAGCAATTTCCAATTTCCAAATTTTGAGAGCGATATATCATTGCGTTTGGACATGGTGAACACCAAAAAAAATTTCATAACCAAGGACTGGTTTGGTCACGTGATCACCGAAGAGCATGCCCTTAAGCTGCTAGTCTTAAGCCTGGAAGAAGCACAATGTCGATCGGACTGAAAAGTCGGAAACTAATTTACAAACGAGTTTTTTTGGTTTAAAAACAACAAGTTTGGACTGCCAGTCGAACCGAAATCCTCAAAAATGTGAGAGGAAATTTTTTTCTAGCTATTCATAGTTTCATAAGGTACTAAAAATTCCAGGATTTTCCTCTTGCATTCCGCCAGGGGGGGGGGGGTCCACAAGGGTCAGACCGTGCGTAAGATCTCGTCCAGAACATGTGTGAGGACGAATCTTGAATTGCCCTTTACTCTGGAATCAGGACCATGATTGAATGTGACCAATGTGCATTTTCCGAGAAGAGTCAAACTACCTGAAAGGGGTTAGCGTGACCATGAAACAGTTTCATTTTGGTTTTAATCGAGTGTGGTTCGAAATATTGTTTGCAATTAATTAAGATATATTAATTAATCTGCTGTAGAATTCCGATTAATTTAGAAGAACTTTGGGGTGCTTAAATATCTATTCCCCAATACGCGCGCCCGGTCGGGTTGATGTGAAGCAATAGCATAACGAAACTTGGTAATGTGGATGCGCAGGCATATGCGGGAGTCTATTCGCGAATTCTTTAAATAAACTTAATTGACTTAAATCGAGTGACTAATACATGTCGACCTTCCTACTTCGCTACCCTAATTGTCGGTATCCAATCAAAATTGGTTTGGACTTGGTCGGGTACAAAACAATGAATGAAGCTATAGATTCTGAAGTTTTCATAAAGGAATATACACCATATTTCAGGAGTGGTCAACCCCTCAAGAATGTTTCATGATTTTCATCTAAAATAGAGGACTTTTAGGTCAATTGTATGTGAATTATAGGATATTTAGGAAAAATTCTCCAAATAGTGGACAAGCTGTGAAGCGTGAAACTGTAAATATTATACAAAATTTGTTACATCAATCCAATTTTTTCAGGTCCTATAATGATTCTAACACCGGTGGCCTATTAACTCAGCTGTTCAAATCTTCAGCCAAATTAAGAAGAATATACATCACTAAACCTAATTAATGATCGAGCGTCAAACTGATACACTTCCACGCTGATAACTCCAGGAAAGAAAAATGTCTCAGTACGAATCACCAAACGTTCAATCAATCGATATTGACTTTCAAAAAGTAAAATGTACTTTCAGTCAATTCACAGGCTTCCGAAGTCAAAAGAAGCAAATTCTGCACGGCGTGAGTGGTTTATTCAAAGCTGGAGAGTTAACAGCAGTAATGGGTCCATCTGGTTCCGGTAAAACCACATTGCTCAACACCTTGACAGGTTTCCAAAGAAACTTCGATGGCAAAGTCATCTACCGGACTGAAAGTGATGAGCTGAGTTGGCAAACCTTCAAAAAGTACTCCCGATACATCCAACAAGAAGATACCCTTCACGCTTTTTTCACTGTCCAGGAAACAATGTCTTTCGCAGCAGAGCTCAAGATGGATAGGAATCTCGATCGTAGGGCGAAACAGAAAACAATGGATGAAATATTAAATTCTTTGGGTCTGATGAAGACCAAAGAGACACTTTGCGGCAATCTAAGTGGAGGGCAAAGAAAGAGGTTCAGTATAGCTCTAGAAATGATCAATAATCCTCTAGTAATTTTCCTGGATGAACCAACAACTGGATTGGACATAGTAGCAGCGATGCAGTGTGCAACAGTTTTGAAAAATTTAGCAAGGAAGAATAGAACTATTGTCTGTACTGTTCACCAACCTAGCACTGCTATTTATGAATTGTTTGATCATGTTTATCTAATAGCTGAAGGTCGTTCTGTCTACCAAGGAGATCCTATGCAGATAGTGAGCTTCTTTGGCAGTGTTGGCCTCACCTGTCCAAAATATCACAACCCTGCCGACTACGCGATGGAGGTGAGGTTGAAACTTCAATACAGCCCTACAGGTTAAGGTGCTTTAAATTACTCGGTTTTAAAACCTGACAAATTACATCTACACGGATAAATAGTTTGATGTAATATTTTTACCACATAACCTAAAGGCATTTATATTGAAGGGCAAAAAGTGCTTTTTCCGGAAATAGTATCGAACACTATTTTTCTTTATAGAATACTATGCTATGTATATATGTAGACGGTTTTTATCTTTTCGCGAAGGATATTTTCCAAACCAATTTTTGTACATAAACAAATGGAGACTTGCCTTAAGGACAATAAAGTGAGCTTTATCATAGCATACGCCGCGTTTTTATGCGATTTTGTTCTTACGAGTAAATTACAAAAGTGGGCAGCTGTTTTGCACTTAGCACTTATCAGAGAAGATATTGTAGCGCCTGGGCGTCTCTACTCTGGTTGCCGGTTTCTGGCGTAAGAAAACACTTAATCTTCAATTAAAAAAAGAACAACATTTGCCGCAAAAAGCTCTCTGTACCCTCCAATATAAAGGCCTTTAGATTATGTGTTAGAAATACTATATTAAACAATTAATTCGAGTAGACCTAATTAATAAAGGTACTGGATGAAGATAACATTTGATTTTAGGCATAACAAGAACAAAATGTCAAATAATTGTAAACAGTTGACGGTCCTTTCTTCAACAGGTGGTGTGCAATGAACATGGAAACTTCAACAAAAGACTGGCGGCTACACAAGACTCTTCCTGGAGGAAGACAGATGTGCAGATTATAGAAGAAGAAAAAATAAAAACTTTCTGTGTAAATTCGCCATCTGAACTCAGAAAGACAGTCATTATTTCCAAATACTGTTTGATGAGATATTACAAAGACTGGTTTGGAACTTTACTTAAGTTTATAATTTATACAACCGCACCTGTACTTGTAGGACTGACATATTTTGACGCTGGTGTGGACGCTTTTAAAGTCCATATGAATATTGGAATGATAGTATTGGTAGTCTTGGTTCTCTTTTATTGTAGCATAATGCCCGCGATTTTGAAATTTCCCCTGGAACTTCACATTATCAGGAAAGAGCACCTAAACGGCTGGTACAAAATCAGAACCTATTATGTCTGCTTCCTGATAATTCATCTAATTGTACAGCTTGTCTTCATTACTTTATTTTTAGGTATTTTGTATGTGATAACTAGTCAGCCACCAGAATGGTATAGGTTTTTCATGTTTGAAATTATGATAGTTCTGGTTTGCTTCATTGGAGAAGGAATAGGTCTAATTTTTGGTACTACGGTTTCTCCCCTTGCTGGAACATTTGCAGCAATTACAGTTGGTATAATGAATATTCCTTTTTGTGGATTTTTTATATTATTTCCTCATATGAGTCGGTTTATGTACCATGTCAGTAAACTCATGTTTTCAAGTTATTGTGTGGAAGGCTTACTTCATGCTATTTATGGGTTTAATCGTGCAAAGATTCACTGTCCTGACGATCAAGATATCTGCTTTTATCGGTATCCGAAAGTCTTACTACATGGAATTGGGCTTAAGGAAGAGCAAATGCTTCTAGACACCTCGGTTTTGGTCGGTCATGCCATCTTTCTTTTCATCCTTGCATATATTTTTCTGAAAATGAAGGTATCGTCCATTTAACTTTCCGGCTTTCAGCTACTTTGTTGGAAAGAATGTACTAATGTGCTTTAGATTCAGATTCAGCACTAGTGTTTTTTACATTCTCATTCTAATGAGAAGGTATTGGTTTTATGTAAAATTTGACATAGTCGGTTTTCATCAAATCTCCACGTTTTGAGACCTCCTGAGTCAGAAAAAACGATTTTTACGAAGGTGTCTGTCTGTCTGTAGTCTGTAGTCTGTCTGTCTGTCTGTCTGTAGCCACGATAACTTTCGAAAAAATGATCAGATTTGATTGAGCTTTGGCACACTTTTTTATGGCCGAAAAATAGAGAACGAGTTCGTTAACCAGCTATTTTGGATGAAAATCCAAAAAGTGAGCACATTTTGAAAATTTTTGAGACCACTTTTTTGGAAGATTTGAAAATTCTATGTACGGTTTTTAGTAGTTCGCAAAATGACGAACAAAATATTCTTATGACTTTTCGTGATAAAAAAAAAATTACTGGAGTTATAGCATTTTCAAAATTCCAAAAAACAAACGAAAATGATCATTTTAAGCCGAAAAACGCACGATATGAAAAAAAGTCAAGAGGAGAAAAACGTTGATTGCTGAACACCCTATAATATTTTCATGACAACTTTCTGAATTTTTCGAAAAATAAAAAATTCAAATTTTGATCGCACAAAAAATTAATGAAAAATCAAAAAAGCCATTTTGCTGTAAAACTATGCAAGATACCAGAAAAGGTCATCTCACCAAAATTGTGCACCTAAAAAAGATCTACAAATTTCTTATCATTCACTTCTTGATATGACGCGTAGTTTTTGTTTTATTCGTAAAAAACAGCATTGAAAATAGAAAAATCAAATTTTCAGACGAATATTACCAGCTACGAAAAAATGACCGAAACAAAATTTGTTCATCCAAGGAAGAGGTACAAATTTATTGTGACTCATGTTTCGATAGGATGCGTGGTTTTTGTTTTATTCGTGAAAATAACATTGACAGTAAAAAAAATCAAATTTTTGAAAAAACAATGCAAGGTACGAAAACATATAAATGAACAAAAATTGTGCATTCAAAAAAGACTTACACACCCGTAATCAATTTTTGTGGTAAGAATATATTCAAAATGAAAAAATTAACTTTTTTGATAAACGGCACAAGCTAAAATAAAATGTTAACTAATAAAATTTGTCGCCTAAATTATATCATTACTTTTCATTTGAAATCAAATACAAATTTAGTAATTTGTATATGAAGAACATATAATACGAAGCACAAAGTGCGCGCTCAGTGTATTTACCAAATCGCACGCCGTAAGTGCGCTCAAACTTTTTTGTTTCTATCATACGGTTCAAATGATTTTCAAATCAAATATCGAGCGCGAAGCGCGAGTGTCTGGATGAGAATGTGTTCCTTAAGGTCGATAGAACCTTGAGTAAATAAAGTTCCTTTTCAGTCTAAAATAAAAGCAAATTTAACAATCACTTAATATGTAGAGGTTTTGATAATTTTATAATATTTGCAAACAAACTTTTTCTTTTCATCGAAGTCGAACACGAAGTTCAAAAATCTAGAGGAGCCTAGCGTAAAGCGCGATGCAAATACGCCCGAGCGCGTAGCGCGAGGTGAATACATAATCGAGCGCGAAGCGCGAGATAAATATATGATCGAGCGCGAAGCGCGAGATCCAACAGTCGCGCGCCCTAGGCGCGCTCAAACTTGCGAGCGAAGCGAGCCGCGCGCAAAGCGCGCCATGAGAATGTGCCCGCGAAGCGGGCAGATTTTTATCTCTACCAATGATGATTTTGAATCATCTTTGTGGGCTTTTGTTACTCTTCATGGTTATGCGGGTGCAAATGATAATTTAATGCTTTGTAGAAATTGTAAATCATTGTACTTAATTAAATATTAATGTATGTACAATTGTAAATATAAAATGGTTTTATTTATGGAGATAAAATATTGATAAAATAAAAACATATTATATTTACCCACCAAAAACATTACATATGTGTGTTTCCACGGAAAGTGTCATTTTTCTGTCACCGTGATGATATTACAGGTAAGCCTACACTTAAAATACAAGTTATATTGCATGGAAATTCACAGACAGACTCCCTGAAATAGGAACAAAAGCTTATAGTCATTACAGAAACCCTCATAAAAAGATATAACATATAATAGTTGGACAAAATCCCAAAAATATACCTGTATAATATTTGTCACTGGCTACAAATTAAATGCTTTGCGTTCTTACAGCTTTTCTGCGCAATGTTTGAAAATTCTGAGAAAAATCATGATAGTTCAGTGGAGCATTGGCTGCTGAAATTTCATGGATTTGACATTGTGCTTTGATTTCTAACTCAGCAGGAAAATCTCAAAGTCGTGTCACCGCTTTTCACATTCAAATGTCCCCTCCAATGCCTGTAGGTGTGGAAAGTGCGCGCAACTACCCAGTTCAAAAATCAGTTCAAATATCGGAAATTTTGAATTTGTCGAAAAAATGTCCCCACCGTCATCGTACTTCACTCCAAGAATACTTGAAGCACACTTTTCTATCAAGGAAATTAAACAGTATGTTGAGACAACAATTTAAGGATAAAAAGTGCCCTCCAAAATTTCAGCGAAAATTTCTGCTCCAACAAATGCAAAAACCACGCGTATCAAGACAGAATTAAATTTTTTGCTCATTTTTCTGTATTCCGGTGGCCAAAAAACGTCCCCACAAGGAAAATTATGTGCCTCAAAAATTATGCGTATTTCGTAAAAATCAGAGACCAAATCTTATGTATACTAAAGGGCTCTTCTTCAAAAGTTACATGTCGACAAAAAAATTTTGTTTTACAAAAAAGTTCCATTTTATTGAAACGAATAACTGAAGACTGAAACTTTTTTCCGAAAATTTTGAATATTTTGAAATAATCCAAAAACTAGACAAATAATGGAAAAAATATTGCATGCTTCTACTAAATTACTCGTCTAACAATATTTTTTGAATAAAGGCCTAAAGTTTCTCGCAAACTAACATCATTTTAGTAAAAATACAAAATAAACAATCATTTTTATATCAAAGATTCGGCAAATAAATCTATCATTATTATAATAAGTTAAACCTTTTCTAACAAATTGAATTGAAGCAGAATTTAAGAAAATATTCCTGATGTTTCTTGAAAGTATTATATTTAAAATAGCAGTTTAATGATAAAAAAAAGATTTGATACAATTTTTAACCAATAATTAATACCAAAATTGAATTAAATGTTAAATATCATTTCATTTGCTTTTTACTTTACTGAAAGTACATTTTTTTTGGTACATCCTAATATAATTTACATTATATTTTATGAGAGTAATATAGTTTTTGGTAACTAAAATTTAATATATTGGTTTTTCTTACTCGATAAGTATTTTTAAAGATTGTTTTACCATTAAGGATGTTTGATTATGTGTTACTGTTGGAATTAAAACTAACCATTATTTTATCCACTTTACGGTTTTTTATTGGTAAGGAAACATAATTCCCGGTCCGCGTAATAATAGTATTCGTCGGCAAAACTTGGTGGGGCAAGATATAAGATGTGAGTAAAAAAGAAGTGAACAGACGACTTGTGGGAATAAGATTTGCGCTTCCATGCTAGTTACTTAATACCTGTTCATAATACTACATTCCATTCTATGTAAGTGATTCTATCAAAGATTACCAGTGAATGTGCCAAATTAAAGTGTTTATTCTTTTCAATTACTATGATACTTTCAAAAATTAATTAAAAGTAGCTAAATGAAGATCAAAAAGTCAGATTTAATTAGTTATTCATAAGTTAAATAACAGAGATGAATTTTCAAACCAAAAAGACGAATTTTTAACAAAAGAGTTGAATTTTCAACCAAAAAAATGTTATTACCAATAAAGAAAAAAAGTTTAAAGCAAATTATTGAATTTTCAAGCTAAAAAGACAAATTAAAAAAAAACAATAGTTGTATTTTCTACTCGAAAATAAGAATTTTCAAGAAAAAGTTCTTTTTTAACCAAATAGTTCAACTTTCTAATAAAATAGTTCAAGTTTCAACACAAAAAGATAAATTTTCGACAAAACAGTTGAATTTCTATTCCGGTCCTCTTGTCACAATAATAAATTGTATTTTTTAAACTAATTTTTGAATTTCCTATGGATTACTTTTATTTATATGAAAAATTATATTTTATCCACAATTTTAAATAAAATATTATTCTTATTTTAAGAATATTAGATTATGGAAAAATTATTAGCTGTATTGGATGACACTTTATACAAATTCTGGATAGACCAGCATAATATTGTTCATTAAATGTTTTCTTTTTGTTGAGATGGTGACGATAATCCATAAATTATCATTTTAATCCAAATAATACTTGAAATGCAGTTTAAACTTGCAAGAAAGTAATAGGTAGAATACATTTTACGATATGTGAGAAATGTTAACTACCAAAGAATACATCTTACGTTTCAGTTTTCATTTCCCAGTTTAGCTTTATGTATTGAAAAAAACAGAAAGGTAGATGTTACAAGAGACAAAGAAGAAATAATTTTTTTTGCAGTCGGTGACTTTAGGGTACGTGTAAAAGTACTTAGAAAATTGAAAATATCGTCATTGGGAAATTAAATAAATAATGCTTGAAGAAATACAAGACTTTTTAAACTGTTTCAAGTACAGTCAGGAAACAATCCTATCTAAAGGCTAAATATGTAACCCGTTTAACACTTCAGCATTAAAGTCTTCAAGCCAGTCAAGGAAGGGATTTCGGATGGAGTTCCGAATAGCGTAAACCGCCTATTTTTCTGAGACTACGTATACTTATGTATTTTGACGCGCTGATTACGAAAATGATAGTG
This sequence comes from Andricus curvator, assembly GCA_932195095.1. Lineage (NCBI taxonomy): Eukaryota > Metazoa > Arthropoda > Insecta > Hymenoptera > Cynipidae > Andricus > Andricus curvator. The sequence continues at coordinate 3,049 of CAKNYM010051756.1, read as the reverse complement.
AAAATGTGCGGAAATTTGATTTTCACGGTGAAACAATGAAAAAACCATAAAAATCATGGTTTTTTTGCGATTATCTCAGCTAATATGCAGAATAAAAAAAAATGTTTCAAACAAAAGTTGTAGACATCATTGAAATACACATTTTTTGTTTGAAACATTTTTTTTCTGCGAGTGATAGTTTTCGAGAAAATCAAATATATCGATTTTCATTTTTAAAAAACCCATATACCACGGGTGTTCGGTTAAATTGCAGAATAGGGGCGTCACCTCAGTTTTGACTGCAACCAATTTTTTTTTGGGGAACCAAGTTATACAATCTTTAAATGAACTATCAATAAAGGGATTTGAAAAGGCAGAAGTTGAAAATTATTGTTACTTTTCTTATAAAAACGAGTCAAATATGGGTGTCTCACGATATGGGAATGTTCGTATTTACCTGATCGTTTAAAAGAAGGTCGTGTGTGACCTTAGTTATTTTTTGTGTCCTGTCACAGGGATGCCTTCCCGCCCCCACAACACCTGGAAAAGGGGGTCGCGTGTGACATAAGTTATTTTTGTAACCTGTCACAGGGGTGCCTCCCCCCCCCCCACAACACCTGGGAAAGGGGGTCGTGTGTGACATAAGTTATTTCTGTAACCTGTCACAGGGGTGCCTCCCCCCCACAACACCTGGGAAAGGGGGTCATGTGTGACATAAGTTATTTTTGTGACCTGTCACAGGGGTGCCTTCCCGCCCCCACAACACCTGGGAAAGGGAGTCGTGTGTGACATAAGTTATTTTTGTGCCCTGTCACAGGGGTGCCTTCCCGCTCCCACAACACCTGGAAAAGGGGGTCGTGTGTGACATAAGTTATTTTTGTGCCCTGTC